>OX578152.1:53952610-54307610 GCA_951213105.1 Amaurobius ferox
TTCCTCTGTAATGTTAATGAACTAGGGTATGCCACTGTTCATATTTTAAATTAGTCTTATTACATTTATTTTTATTATATATATATATATATATATATATATATATATATATATATATATATATATATATAAATTGCAAGTACAAAACAAGATATACAAAAAAAGGACCCCAGTAGGAAGGGGGAGAATTCAGGAATACTAGCCAGGCAACCGTATAGGTTCTTGTCTATTAACGGCCAGCCCCGGGGGTCAATCTCCATTCCAGCGGAGCCACAGCCAGGTCGCTGACTTGGCGGAACCATTCACCGGGCAGGGTCCGAGAGAACGTCCGCCAAGCTCGACACCAACCACCGGTCGGCCCTTGACTCAGGTCATGAATAGACACATTCCAGTGGGCTCGACCACCTGGAAGAGTCGGGGCCCTACCAACTCAATGGTTCGTCGGCCACTTCATCGTCAATAGGGTAACCCGATTGATTTTCCCCCAGGACCAGAGGTACAGACCTAAGATCCGTACACCGCAATCTTTGGCGGCGGCGCCCCCTGGGGGGCAATAGGAAGGATGAGAAAAAGATGAGAGTACTTACAGGAACGACAGTAAAAAGGCAATAATTTATATCTGCTTTAATTAATAGTGCGGCATTGAGCCTTAAATTAATCAGCTTTATGTTTTTGCAGTTCGTGACTTCCACTTTTGTAATTTATATATATATATATATATATATATATGCACCCATAAGAAAGTGAACAACATCCAGAATGTAAGTATCGTTTGAAGAGATATACAAATGACTAAAATTTTTAAACAAAAAATTGTTTTATTAAAAAATGATAGCAACAAGAAGATGGTAATTTTGGAAGTGGTAAATCCTCTCCCGGTAGCTATACAAGCCTATATTCGGTGCGGCACAGAATCAATTAAATTGCTCATGTCCCTCTGTGGAAAATTCTGCCGCAAATATTGCTATAATTTATCAGCTAATTCAGCGGTATTCTGAGAAAGCTGCAATTGCCGCCCCAATATGTCCCAGACGTGTGCTTTTGGTGATAAGTCTGCGGGCCTACGTGACCATCGGAGGGTATTAAATCCTCGAAGACATTGTCTAGAAATTATATATTACGTATCTCGAAATTCTTTTATATCCGGTTGTTGTCCGGAAAACGCCGAATGTACAATTCAACATTAAATACATTCTGCCGTAATACTTATATATCATTTTTGGACTGTGAAAGAAATATATTCATTGCATTATATAGGGAAAATCCTGTGCTGCCCACGTCAAATTTTTCTATTTTCGACCTGACTTATACACTCCGAAGCTCAATATGCTTGGGTCGAGCATCGCCTAAAAAAGTCTACTAAATTTTATTTGATTCGCATAAATTGTTCAAAAAATATTCCATACCATATGAAAAATTAATACACACTTTAGCAAATATTAAATGATTTAATTCTCTGAAAATTGTTGTATATTGACATTAAATGTATATTAATATTCTAAATATGGTATTCGGAAAAAAATTCTATCCTGGATTATTATAAAATGACAGTATGCTTTGAAGTTAAAAATATCTCTATAATTATACTGTCTAAAACAGACACGGAAATTGATACACTTGAACTATTCGAGTCATTATATACTTTTTAACAATGTCCTTTAATTATAAACTTTCAAGGCTAACCGGTCGATAAAAGAAATATTAAACAAAAACGTCTTTTCAAAGTGACATTCTACATGTTAGTTATAATAAAACTTCCTAACTTACTAGACTTATTAAATAAACTTACTTCACTTTTAATTATAGCACCTTTTTCAGCAGCTCCTTATCTATATCATTATAGTGTAATTCAATTATATGCACTCAATTACAGTGTAAGTGTACTTATTGTGCGGCAATAAAACATTTATTTATTATTAATCATTTATGTATTATTTATAAACTGGCACGTTTCTTGTAAAACCCACTTCAACAATGAGTCCTTTAAAGTCCACTTCTAAAATCAACTTCAACATCAGAATCCACTTCAACGAAAAGAGCTTGTAATTGCGTCCCAGTAGCTAAACTGTGGAGGGTCGTTTGACCAGTATGGAGAACCATGTGTCGATTATCGGTTGGTGCAGCAAGATTCTTTACAATGGCGCCCGAGAAAATCTACCCTGTAGGCTTGTTTAAAGATGTCGAAGGTTTGAAAGTGACCCTAGTACAACTAGTACGGGTTCAGTGAACACTGAAATATTGAGAGCCGATTTCAAATCGGGAGAACAACCACCAAGCAGGAAGCTAGCCTGGAGGGAAAAAACAGCAAAAGACTAACCTGAGGTAAAAATATCAGGAGGTGGTCACTCATATTGTCAGTTGCACGCCAATATGACATTAGAGGGTGGAGAAGGCAGTCCATTTCAACAATAAGAGCTTGCAGTTCCCTCCCTGTAGGTCGACGGTAGAGCGTTGGCTGACCAGTAGAGATCCATAGTCCGATTCCCAGTTGGGGCAGCCCCAACTGGGGCAGCTCTTTACAAAGTACAGGTTCAGATATCGTGGGTTAGATATGATAGAAAGTGTTTACAGAGCGAAGCGTCATTATATATAAGGGCTATGTTCAGATGTCAAGCCCAGTCGCCCCGGTCGGACAGCTGAGTCAGCATTAGCCAATTGAATTCCCCGAAATGCTCCATTTTGTGACGTTTCAATCGCCTCAGTCGTCAATTCTGAACGCGGCTAAGGTAAACGGAATCAACACAAATAATTTGAGACCGATAACTTTTATTGATTTTTATTTTTATTATACATTATCCAAAACAAATATATAAAACATTTTATGTGCAATTACACAAAGGGAGATGTCAACAAATATTTGCCCCGACATGGCACTTGTTTCCTATCTCCCCCGCTCGCATTGTTCAGGAGACAACGCGCGGCTATTGTTTAAGAGAGACATATTTCAACGTGTATCTCGGCCTCAGGAGCTTATTCCATTGAAAAGAGCTGAAAGAAAATGCAAGGGCACTTACTTCCACCCGGGCTACAACAGTTGTCGGATAAAAATATCTATCTGCTGTTTTAACCTGGTTCCATTATTTATTTTGACCTGAAATTTGGAATACCATTGTCTTCTGCAGTACATTTCGATTATTTTCATTTTAAATCCTAACTGGCCTGCACGCCCGAGACCCGCAATAGAAAATGCATGCTTTTGGGAAATAACTCGAGAACTTCTGAACTGGAGCAGCTAGAAAACCTAAAATTATGCATATCATTGCCTTTTGTGGTATATTTTAATCCTTTATCAAATTGATGTAAACGTTATTTTTTCTGAATCACCATTTAATCGCACTTCGATTCTCCCTGGTTTACTCGTAATCTTTCCTCCCTTCTTTTTTGAATACTACTCAACTCCGTTTCACTTGTTCGACGCCATGGGCATGTTTCTTGGTAATTTCTTGATTATTTTTGATATCGCATCAATTCCGATCATCTATTTCTGCTTATCGACTGCACATAGGTGTTAATAATAACTAACTCTCACCATATACAAAAACAAACACTTGTTTTGGGTTAATTTAGATAGGGTCAGGTTAGTTAGATAGAGTTTTAATTTAGATTAACTTAGCTGAACTCCTGGTACGATAAACCCCATAAAGTTTGTTTGTTTTTTCTTATTTCAAATTACTTATATAGTTATTTTATATTGAAGCACGATTTTGAGTGAATTTCATACAAATAGGTACCTTAGTGATCGAAAATATTATCACAGAGTTTCGATCCTGACATTATTGGAAAGAACAAATAACGTTCTTTCAAACGATCTTTGAACTGAAACCATAGGATAATTCCATAATATTTATTGATATATGTATTATATACATCAAAATATGCATGTTTTATGCTATCTCATTCTCAAAAAAGTATAGGTACATATTTTCGCATTCTAATAAAAAACATTTTTTAATTACTCAGTTTTCTGATTTTCTATGAATTTTCAAACAAAAACAGAAAAGTTGAGATCCTCTATTCCGCTTTCTAAGGGTTTTATGCTCTTGTTCACCATTTGTTATGCACTGGACGGTGCAACTAACGTCGCAATCTGTCCGTTGCAATGGGAAACATGATATAAGCATTGTTGGGTTTTCGGGCAGGCTATAAAGATGAAGTGGTATATAATTGTCCTGACAGAAAAACAGCTGTTTATCAAACGAAGTGTATTTGATTTATCGATTTTCTAACTTTGAGAAATTTAAAGTATATATTATATTTTTAATATGGTATTATAATATCATTATGTGTAATGTATATTGTGCAAGAAAATTACATAGTTCTGATGAAGATTTGATTGATTGAACAAATTAAGTTAATTTCTACTTTAATCGAGTACTTTTTCTAGTAGTACATGAAAACAGTAATCTTAAATATAACCGATGGCACTGAATCAAAGATCTACCCATATTTATTTAGATATTAACAATAATCCTTATTCAAATAAATCTACTAATATTAATTAACATTTAGCTTTGAAATGCTTTACAACCGTCTTCATTAAAACAAATGACTTCTCAACTCTAAATGATGCTTGTAATTTCCCACGAAATATGTGAAACAAAGCTTGAGATATAAATCTGTCATCATCTTCATCTCGTTACTTGAAATTGATGATGAATATTCATCTTCGCAGCGAAGATATTATTCCTATACAAATGAATTTATTTTAAAAGGCTCCATTGAGAAAATTTCCCATCGTTTTACTTTTCAGAAATCTTACGCAATAGACAGTGGTGAGCAATTAACTCTTGGCTCGCGACCCCATGTGGGGTCGTGAGGGTTTATTAAAGGGTCGCCGAAATTTTTTATATAAAACAGATAAGATACAAAAAAGTTTTTTTTTCCCCAGTATAGATGGAACCTCAAATTTTACATGAGGACTGTCAAAGAATTTATATAATATTTTTTATTATTAGTGCATTCTCGTTTGAAAAATATCCTTCACGCTATTTCTTAAAACATGCAATACTTCCTAAAAATAATAGACATAAAAATTCTTTAAGGAAATACAGAAATTTTTAATCTCGCAAGTAGCAGTTTTATTTTTGATGAAACTATTTCTTGCTAGATAAAACAGTTTGACATTTTTCAGTACTAAATGTAACTAATATTGGCGATTTTTTTTTTCAAATGGCCAGGCACACATTGGCGATTGTAAAAAATACCTTTTTAAAAATGTATATTTAATTGCAATTTTTAAACTCTTATTTTATTTGCATGGTGATATGGAGTATCTAAAATAAAATAATATTTTCCTGGGGTTGCAGCATCAATAAGATTGAGCACCACTGGATTAAAGGACATATCGTTGAAATGCCAGAAATGCTCGTAAGCACTATGATAAATATCTAATGTGTTTCTGTTTTTTTAAACCCTCCACAAGAACTCTAATGACGTAGAAGTTAAATATTCAGACACTCATAATATAAACATCGGGACAGAAGCTAACAGTACAAAATTTTCAACCCCTACTGGGGTGGACAAACTTCGGGACAGAAGCTAACGAACCAAAAACTTTAACCCCGACGGGGAGAGGGCAGACCTCGGAACAGAAGCTAACAGCACAAAAATTTTAACTTCTAGGGGGGGGGGGGCAGAAACTAACAACACAAAATTTTCAACCCCTTCGGAGAGCTTTCTAAATTCTCCAGAAACTCCTCAGGTGACTGAATCTTTGCAAACTCACAGTATCAGCCACTGGACAGAATCTAACACAGATTTTTTATTCCTACAGGGGTGGAGAAACTAGCAGATTTTCAAAAAACCTTTCCATAACCCTTCAGAAGCCATCCCCCTGAGATCTGGAAGGATGAAGCTTTGCATATTTATAGAATCGACCACGGAATAGAATTTAACAGTGGCGATTTTCAAATAAGACAACAATTTCCGACGCTCTGAGCCATGCATTGTTAAATAAAATAAAACTTATTAAAGTGAAATTGCAAATTAATTTCAAGTGTGTTTGTTTCTTTATCTTTGACCTATCCTGCGGGATGAAGAAAATTTTCTTGAAAATAGAATTTAACAAGATGATTCTGTAGATGAGTGTAGATCGATTGGATTGGATTGTCTTTAGTAGTCTACTATTTTTTGTACACACGGGGGATAATTTCAAAGGAAAATACAGTCTAAAGTGAAGCGCGAATATATAAGGTGTCCTTCTAAGTTCTTGTGCATCTGTTTAACTTCTATTGAACTACTCAAGAACTGCAAAAGCAAGGTCTACTAATAAAAAAGCGACTATGCGCTGTTGATTGAGAAAGTTTCTTCCAGTTGTGACATCGCCAACATAGAAGAGCTTTATTCAGGAACAACTGGAGAGAGTGTTCGAAAGGAAAAATTTACATCTTTTAAAGGCCCGCTTAAAGCTTAATTCATAACAATTTTACAAATAGATTAAGTAAAAAGAATATATATATATATATATATATATATATATATATATATATATATATATATATATATATATATATATATATATATATATGGAAAATGTATACACATCAAACTGGATTAATTATTTAGATGTTAGTTTAAAAATTCAAAATACAGACACATTAAAATTTAAAATATACGATAAAACAGAAACTTATAACTTCAAAATAAATAAACTTCAACAATATTCATCCAATCTTTCAAAATCAGTATATAAAAATATTATTAATAACCAGTTATTAAGAATAAAAATGTTAAGTACGCCATGTTACTGCAAAGAACATCTTTCTAAATTCATAAACAACACTTCCCAAAATACCTACCCGCCAAACTTCATTTTTTCATTTATTAAAACACATTTTAATTTTAAATTCAACACCTTGCTACAATTACAGCAACATATTGACAGATCATTCTCAAACAATAAATAATTTTTCATCTCCATGTTTCACTTCCAACAGTAGAAATCTTAGTATATAGAATTAACTGTAACCTTTTTGGGGGTTAAAATGCTTTGTCAGTATCACGTCAACTTCACTGTTAAGCAGCACAAGGGGTAAATACAGTTATTTTATTATATTCTTAGACCTTTTCATTAAATTCTATTCTCCTGTAACAATTGTATTCTCCTGTATGTAGATACTTAACCTCACGCTGGTATATTTGATTATATTTGATTTTTATATTTGATTTCTTATATATCTGATCCAATTTAGATTTTCTTCTACTTCGGGCCATGTGCTTTATTTCTGTAATACAATATACAGTAATGCACAGAAGCGTATACAGAAGCGTAGAATCCGCAATAACGAAACATGTATGGCCCTTGATGTATTGTATGGCCCTTGATGGTTTCGGAAATGCTTTTCACTTTATTCAATTTATTCAATTTCAAATTATATTTGGGAGCTAGAAAAAGCCTAGCTCATCGTGCAGAACAATGTTACCGTTTTGCAACATCTCATCTTACACACATATCTTGCATTTACACCATGTATGATTATGCAGGGAACAAAGGGATTAGTATCTTAAGTACGCGTATTACATATATGATTTATAAAAACACTTTCATCTAAATGTGTAGTTAAAACAATTCGCCCATCTTTGCCACATGTAATTCTTATTCCATTCCTTCATTTATATATGGAACAGAGAAAAATGGGTATTTTATACCAATTTAGTACCTGTTTTATTTATAATGTTTTTATATATGCATGTTTTTTAAATATTTCACTGTTTGTTGTATAGTCTTTTTGATATCACAGTTACATTTCAGTCTATCTTCCATTCACTTTTGCTATACAGACCATTTTCTATTAATGATCAATCTCAGGTATATATAATACAAGTAAAATAAAAATTATTCAATATATATATATAAATAAAAATTGAAAGATTTTAATCGAAAATTATGCATAAACTACTGTATGTACCAAAAAACCCATCTCTAGCATATCTGTTACAAATGAGTAACTATAAACCAAGACTAAGGATAAAGATAGAAAGTAACATATCACTACAATGGAAAGGGGGATGAGAAGAATATTAAGATACAAAAATCACAATTAAAAGTACATAAATATAAATAAAAATGAAAAAGAAAACACGGCAAAAATGAGAAAAGGCAATAATAAATAGCTCCAGATAAAAGATAAAGACATAGAGAACAATCAATTGAAACTACACAAAAAATGGCGGTTAGTTCGAAAGTGCATTCTCATCAGGACAGCCATACAATTCGAATTAAAACCGATAGAATAGACAGTTTCTGACAATGGCGATAGTATTTAACTATAGACACCATTGGAACTGTCTACTGGCTAGTGAAAGGAGAAAAATAAATCAATTGAATTATAAATCAGAAAAGTAATACCTCCTCGAACAGAAATATGAACTCACAAGCATTACTACCACGTGTAAGTTGAACAAGCGACTGAGCATTTTACCTCACTTCGTCAATGCGAGTGGGCACCGGAATGAATACATTTGAACGATACATAATATGTTTGGAGACTTTCAAAAATAGTTAACAGTATAGGATATATATATATATATATATATATATATATAATCAAAGAGTTTAAATATAAAATACTAAGCATATGAAGCTAGCAAATTTAGCAATACAAATGAATTAAAAGACGGTGCAATTAAAATTACATCTGCTTATTGCGCTGGTGTAGCATATAATTGAGTTGAAATTTAAAAGTAATAAAGAAGAATTAAAATATAATTATTGAAGAGAAATTGTAAAGCATCCATAACAAACAAAAGTATTCAAATGCCAACCAGAAAAACCCAAGAGAATGTCAGAAACCAATCATTATATTTAAAACAGAAATATTAAAGAAGCTGAAGCTGACGTATGTAGCAGGTCAATAACTGAAATGTGCTATTTGAAGCTGATGTATAGTAGTCGCCCCCTGAAGATATTACTGTTACATCACCTTCATTCTATTAATTGATATTCCATTTTTCTTTAATATTTTTGTTTCAAATATAATGGATGGTTTCTGACATTCTCTTGAGTTTATTCTAATACTTCTGTTAGTTATGGATGCTTTACTATTTCTCTTCAGTAATTTTAATTTAATTTATCTTTATTACTTATATATATATATATATATATATATATATATATATATACTATAACCTTTTATCGTTGAATATTTTATTTAATTATTACAAAATGCATAAGACCGAAATTTCTCACCAATGTAGAAAAATGATGAAGAACTACTCACCTAAAAGATAAAGAAAAGAATAATTACTTTTAATATATTATTCTATTACAATCGCATGTAGATATATAGACAAAAAAATTTAAGCACATGCCTTTTATTGCAGAGTAGAAAATTTAGATAATGTGAGAAAATAATAACACAAACAAAAATTTGTTATATCTGAATCTGCATAATTGTCACAGGACATACCCACCTGTTTCTAGATAGAAATAAAAACATTTCGTTGCTAGTTACCAGAATCATGGACATGTGTTTAAATAGCTATTAAAATTGTGCCTTTAGATTTACATTAATTATAGAAGTTATGTATTTCTACATATTTCTTCCTTTTGTAAAAAATATTACACTGAGTGTTACTCCTTCAACGAACCTTTAATCTACAATTTAAATTCTTGTAAAAGTCACTTAAATTTTTTTTAAAAATGTGAAAATGCAAATATCTACCATTTTAAAAGTAAAAAATCTGATGTGGACAGCACATGACTTTCCTTATATAATGCAATGAATTTACTACTTTTACAGTAAAAAAAATAGATTATTTTTATAGTGGTTATTTATATTCTTTCCAAGATATTGAATTTTCGTCAATGAGTCGTCATTTTCCATGTCATCATCAATGAGTCGTCATTGATTTAGCGTCATTTTTATCCATTTGGCGAGTTTTTCGTTAATTTAGCAACATTTAAAAGAGTCGCCAAGTTGGCGACATTCCACCAAATTCGTCGCCAAAATCTCTCCAAGCGTTATGGACGAAGAAATAAGTTATTTTTACAGCAGATAAAGGACTATTAGCGTTCAAATACAAAAATATTACTCAAAGTACCTTTTTTCATGAATGGAACGAAGTAGATCCACGAGAATGATGTCACCAAATTTATCGTATGGTATTACAAATGAAAAGTGAACATGTTTCTCAATAGGAATTATTTCTTTTTATTTTATGACTTTTTGATACTTTTTTGTGCAATATCTCGAGAACGGTTCATGTTAGTGTTGTAAAATTTACGTCAATCGTTTTCTAATGAAAAATTACATAAGAAATGTCTATTTGCGTAACTTTATTAACGATTTTAATTTGTTGACGATTTTTTCAAAATTTCACTCAAAAACTTAGGGGGGGGGGGGTCTGAACATTCGATTGCGCATAAAAGCAATAGCCTTCCAGTGTTTACGAATTGTGATTTTTGTACCAAATTTCGTTCGAATCGGACCATTCGTTCGTGAGTTATCGCCTCCACAGTCTCACTGACACACGCACCCACACACACCCAGACATCACTTCAAAAATGTTTGATTCGTAATCAGGGATGCTTGAAACGTGCTCACCCGCCGAAAACTCAAATTCGAATTTTCGACCCCGTCACAATACTTTCCTTATACATTATGTATATATGGAAAGTAATTAAAATCATTTAGATGTTTAAAATACGCTTTACCGTATATGTCATCTAATAAAAATTTATTCCAGGGATCCAACTTTTATTTTTTCCCTCGTTCTCCTAATTAGATATATCATTGGCCAACAATGCCACCGGACATCTATATTCTACTAACCGTTCCGGACATATTGATGAGAATTCTACCAAGAAGCTATCCCCGAGGCAGTGATTACCAGTATAACCACATCCATACAAATAAATGTTTTATAAACGTGAATAAAATGGTGTGGCTGGAATATAGATCAGTGTTATTGTTAGTAAATAAAAATCTAATGCCTATTAATCAATTGTAAATATTTTTCTTACAAATAGTTAAAATAAATTAGATATGTTAATATGAAGTCAGATTTAACCGCATCAATACAAATTCGGAAAAGAAAATGTATATTCCTCCGTTATTAGTTGGAAATGGAATATTTTGTATAATCAGAGATAATAATTAAACTATCATATTTAAAAAATAGGGAAAAAAAATAATTTTATTTCGTAATTCAATTTTTAATCCGGAAACGTTCTGTAATTTTGCGATGAATGAAGCCAAAGCTAAACACATTTTGATCGAATGCCGAGTTAGGGGCACAACATTCTATTAATAAATCTTGTATGTTACTGATATCTTATATTATTTTATGGTTAAAAATTTCATTCATCAGAATTTTCAAAATATTTTTATATTTAAAATTTAAAATATCCATATTTACAAGCAAATAAAAATTAACGTCGACCAAAAAAATTCTAAAACTATTTCATGCAAATTTAATTTATCATATGCAGTGCATAATTAGTCCATAATTTTTATCTTAACCTTTCGGGACATTTGATAATGGATGGCTTAAAATTAACTTGCAAATTTGATAGAAGCAACTTTACTTTTTTTTAAAAATTCCTTTTAAGATCTAAATGATGAAATATCTTGAACTCTTCTTAACTGGCTGGCCTCCGTTTAACCGTCTCTCTGCATAAACCAGCTTCAGTTTCATCAGTAAATATTAAAAATCACGCCCTTTAAAAAATTGCCCCTTCCAATACGAATTTCTGCAAATATTCGTTGGTATAGGGTGTAGTAATATATATTACAGAACTAAATGTGAAAGTGTGGTTCAGATTTAAAGATGGGTTGGGACACGAAATACTATATGAAAAAACTGCTATTATTGAGGCTATCACTAATGTGGCAAGATATGTAAATATTAAAAACAACTCCCTTTTAAAAAAAAAAACCTTCCAAATTGAATGTTTTAACCGCAATTTACGTTGGTATAGGATTAAGTAATATTACAGAAGTAGATGTTGTAAGAGACGTTTAAATCTATTAATTAAATGAACCACAAAATGCTGTATAAAAAAATTCGTATTATCGAGACTATCACTGACGCGGCTCAAGATAATGCTAAAATTTCGAATAACACAGATTCACCAAATGACTAACGAATTCCACATACTTTTTGGACAGAACACTTTAGAAGTGGTTCTTCGTTTTGTTAAACAGCAGGCCTCCTCCACTTCAATAGATTTAATATTAATAAAGATTATGCTGGACTTTGCAACAAAAAATCACTATTAAAATGAGAAACAACAACAGAGAGTAACTGAAATTCTTGTTAATTTGCTATCTATATATTCTTAATGATAATTCATTTTCTTTGTAATTTGTTTAAATACTTTAATACTGCAAAATTTTTATTGAAAAATATTATTACGACGTATCTTCCCAAATCGAGGATGGACTGCCAAGATACAAAAAATGAGGCCAAATTTCTGGATAACTAACGCTTTTATTTAAAAGCACAAATACAGGTTAGCACACTTTAACTATCTTACAAGATCACAAACCAACTTTCAAGTACAATAGCACAGCAATTAAATGTTCAACTAATTCACAAAATAGCCGAATTTATTCTCAAAGCACTGACGTATCTCACAATTCAATTCGACTCGTATTACGTCAACTCTCTCTAAATGCCCGACGACTCCCTTATATATTCTCCTTTGATATATCTCGAAAGAGGTGTATCTTAGAAACTAATGAATAAATCTAGAAAATTCTAGTACTCTCGGAAACTCACCAAAAGTCGCCAGGTTGACGATAATTCACCAAATCTGGCACCAAGGCACTGTAAATGCCGTTAAGGAAAGACAATCCTGCTCTCATATAATAGCAATGACTGTCTGTGTAATTTCTCCTTGAGGGGAATAAAATGGACTTTTATATATTCGTAACAGTATCTAGAAGTAAGGAATGCAATGGATTTAACACTTTTTACACTGTTTTATTTAGATTGGTATCTCTGTTTGTTTGTTTGAGTCAAATCTTCAAATCAATTTTGGCCTACTTCTATACCCAGACGATTTTCTTGAAATTATAACACACATAAGTATTTGCGATCACAATACAATATTTCATCAAATTTGAGTTTATCCCCTCCATAATTCTTACCCCTGCATTCAAGTCTAGAATGGTCCGCAAATATCTCATTGTTATAAATATATATATATATATATATATATATATATATATATATATATATATATATATAATAGTTTGAAAGTCCAATGAAAGAAAAGTGAGAAGCTGTAACCCGAAAAACCTAACTTTCTAACAAGCCTACAAAATAAAAGTATAAATCAGCAAATATTCAAACATATGGATAAAAATACAGAATTCGAATCGTCAAGCTAAAGAAAATCTACAAAAATCGATGTTATGGAATCGATAAAAGAAACACAAATGAAATCCAAGTATTAATGCAATACATGTCGACAAGGGTTAGGCCTAAATAACTGAATTGTTCACTTCGCAAAACTTTTCCTCGGGTCCAAGTATTTTGTCGAAGCAAACACAAAATATGTATATTTCTGAAGAAAAAGATAGCTTATATCTATAAACTATTTCTACTTGGACAACATACATAAAGAAGAAAAAATAAAAGGAAACAAGAATACCTGTAAAAAACACTACATATGCACAAACCAGTCGAACCCGGGAACCCATAATGAAGAGACCAGTGTTGCCATTCGCAAAGGAAAAAGAAATGATCTACTGTTGCCATTCGTAAGAAATAAATAACAGTAATACGAAAAGGCAAGAAAAAGTAAAAAAGAATACAAATAGAGTTACTAAAAAGTGGGGCTTATAATAGAAAGGTTAATGTTTAAGTGGATATAAAAATAAAAGTATTATTGATACAAGTGAATGGCGATGTCAGGCTAATATATATATATATATATGTGTGTGTGTGTGTGTGTGTGTGTGTGTGTGTGTGTATGAGAGAGAGAGCGCAAATTTTTTAATATTTCGAACACACTACGTTTAGAAAAAATAAAAATCGTCGAATAAATTCCTAAAGTTACATATTATCAAGGATTATTTATCAAATATATTAAATTTAAGTTTCACAGAGATATTGCATTATAGGCAATTTCTCGTTTCCCATAAGTCGCCAAATTGGCTATATTTTCAAAATATGTCACCGAAATTCACCAAAGTAATCATCAAGCATGACAGACAGAAATCTTGGATTTTCTGATGCATGCAAATTTCCGAAAAAGCAGGATAACTCAGTAAATTTTAAACCACTTGCTTAGATTCTCTAGCATTCACAAACTTGCCAAAGGTCGCCAAGCTGGCCAAATTTCCCTAAATTTGTTGCTACGGTCACCTTATTAATTGGCTGTCGTGACAGGCACACAGAAACATTGGCGTTTCTTATACAGCGAGCTTTTAAAATGTTCGCCACTTTAGAGCCATGGTTTAATATAAATTCAACAATCTTTCCAAATCCTGAAGCCTTCTACTAGAAGTGATCTATTGACACTCATAACGCTACATCTCAATTTCAAATCTGTAATAAATTGAACAGCATACTGGAATAACGTATATATATTATTTCATGTAGCGTTAAATTATAAATTCAAGGTTAGCGAGTCGAAAAATTTAGCCGCAGCAGCGTGAAATAAATTCCTTTTAATCTGCCGAATCGATTTCGATACGATGCCATATCGATACTCGACGATATAATCGATTCTAGAAATCCTTGAAAACCTTCAATTCCACGGAGTAAAATTTTAACTTAAAATTATTTTAGCAAACTGCAACTTTATGCTTAATTTGAATGAAAAAACATTTTCAATTTGAGTTTACTTTCTCTACATACATAATATAATGTTTAGGGAAAGTATTGTGACGGGGTCGAAAATTTGAATTCAAGTTTTAGACAGAAAACCACGTTTCAAGCATCCCTAAACTGGAATTAATTTTGAAGTGATGTTAATGTGTGTGTGTTTAGCGTCAATGGGACAAAAAATGCCAAAGTGGCGTCAAAATGGCCCGAATCATTTTTTCTTTTGTTTTTAAACAAATATTCAGTCTTTATATATATATATTTTCAGTCTTCATATATATATTACGGTTAAATCTGAACTGGGGATAAACCTAGGTTTACCCGGATAAACCTGACTTTACTCAGCTACTCCGGGTAAAGACTGAACTGGGATAAATCTAGGTTCACCTGGATGAACCTAGCTTTACTCAGCTGCTCTGGGTAAAGACTGAACTGGGAATAAACCTAGGTTCACCCGGATGAACCTAACTTTAAATAGCAGCTTTGGGTAAAGCCCGAAATGAAACTAAAATTGTATCAATTTCGGGCTTTATTCGGCTATCCGCGCGCTTCTGGGTAAAGCTGTACTTCGTTTCACTCAAAAGGCTCTGAGCATTCGCTGTGAGTTTTTAAGGTTCTGAGTACGCGTCACATAGGAATATATTTCTGTAGCATGACAGTAAATAACGTATAATAACACAGAGAAAATTTTATTGACCAATCATAGATCTAGAATCTTGACGATGCAGATCAAATGACATAAAGAGCGGTTCAGTGAAAGTTTTAAATAGTTAATTGCTTCAAAAAAATCAAATAGCATAAGTGATGAGAATATTTTTGTGCTGCAATGTTTTTATAAATATTCCCTTAAAAATGGAGGTAGTTTCATGAAGCGTGGAAACAGAAGGAGACTGTCAGAGGGGGTCAGGGCAACAGAAGGAGGCTGTCAAAGGGATTCGGGAGCAACACAAGGAGGCTGGCTGTCAGAGGAATTCGGGAGCAACACAAGGAGGCTGTCAGAGGGGGCCGGGGGGACAGGTGGGTGAGGGGTCAACAGAAGGAGGTTACCAGAGGAGGAGGGGACAACAGAAGGAGGTTCCAGAGGGGGAGGGGACAACAGTAGGAAGCTGTCCGAGGAGGAGGCAGCAACAATAAGATGCTGTCAGGGGGAAGGGGGCGACAGAAGGAGGCTGTCACAGACGGCATGTGTCAACAGAAGGGGGCTATCAGAGAGGGAGGAGGAAACAAATCGCGATCTATATATTTCATTCTAATTTGTGTTAGTATTTTTTCTAAATATCAAAATGCGTTAATGAATAAGATAAGTAACGCATTAATCGCATCAATTTTTCTGAATAGAATTAATCCATCAGCACATGGATCAATATTCTAATTTTAAACTTCTAAAAAATATCCATTTTATTGGAACACCTCTATAAAGAGACCAGTATGTTAAGCAATTTATAAGTTGCATGAAGCGTAAAATTACAATTTCAGTATTAGAAAGTCGATAAATTCACCCGAGGTAGTTTGAAATATATTCCTTCTAATCTATGAGATCGATTGCCACGTAAAACTGCAAAGATATTCGTACAAAATCGATGCGAGCAATTTTCTGACTTTTAAAGCTCTCTCCCCATAAATCTTTGAAAAGGGAAAATCAAAGAAGTTTCTTTATCGTGAAATGAAACTTTCTGCGGAAGTTCAATAAAAGAAAATTTTCCATTTCGGCCGAATTTAAATATATGCGTTCCCACTGGCCATGGATAGATGGTAACTGGTAAGAGTAATGGAACTATCTATATCGGTAACTGGTAAGAGTAACGGGGCTATCTATATCGGTAACTTTTCGTGTAATGTAGTAGCAGTAGACGTAATAGTACACAAAGAAATATACTCATAGCATCTTACATAATAAAAGAAGATATTTGTTTGTATGTGAATGTGTGTCATCTGTAGCGGATAATCTAAACTTTGGACAGCCGCGAAATTCGATACTGAATTAGCTGAACTCCCGATCGTCGAGGATTTTTATTTTAATTTGAATTTGTTCAAAATGTTTGAATGTTTAAAGTCGAAAATCACATTTTCCACTATTTTGATACATTAAATCTATTCTTTCTTCATCGACGATAATTGGAGAGCAGGTGTATTGATTAAATCACAAACGTTTCGTCTCGACAAAAAACATCTGATTGCACACTAAGTGCATTTCATTTAATGAGTTTTTTAACTTTACGAATTTAAAAGATTTTGTCCTATATTTTAATTTGGTAGTATTTTATCATTACAAGTACAGCGCTAAAATTTGACTAAAATTGGATGAAAATTCGCTGGGATAGGAATATTTTTTTTATTTTACTTTGGGGTGTAAAGGAACTTTTTATTTTGTGCCCCTTCAAATGCCTTTATTCTGTCGTTTTGTCAACAATCGGCAATCAAACGCTTATTTTAAAGAGTATTAAAGCAACTTATTTAGGGAGTATTAAAGCAGCTTATTTAGGGCGTATTAAAGCAGCTTATTTAGGGCGTATTAAGGGAGCTTATTTAGGACGTATCAAAGGTGATTGAAGTTAACATCTGTGTGTTTTATTGTTGGTTCTTACAAACAATTAAACAAAGAAAATACGAATACTATTTTCTCATCATTACGATTGTTAGCACTTCTGATATGCTGACTGTCTGTTTAAATGAAATCAATTAATTTGTTTATATTTAAATCTACGTGAGTTGTGCAGTCAGTTAGATCTCGATTTAAACATTTATCTGGGCATTAATACAGCTCAGATTAGGTTCTTTATATTATTGTAAAATACCACCTAAGCGAAAACTATCTTATCTAACGCTTTAAAGCTGCACTGTGTGTTCTAAAACTGCACTGCGTTATATGTTAAATAATTTTCTTTTTTGACCCAGACCGTCCAATCTACCAAAAGGTGTAAAGTATCTGTTTGGCTGGAACAGTGCCATCCAATTTAGACCAGAACCCAGTGGAGGTGGCATCCACAGAGACCGCACCCTTCTTCCCCTACCACCAACATCTATGAAGAACTTGCGGAACCATATTTTTAACATGCCAGCACTGCGCTTAAACACAGATGCAGTTTGGGCAGAGACGAAAATCGGACTCAGGTCGTCCATGTGCAATCCCCACCCGTTAACCACTGGGCTGCCCCACCCCGTAAGTGCTATATCTTCTTCAAGTCAGACCGCCCGACCTACCCTAAGGTGTAATGTATCTGCTTGGACGGCCGGGAAATCCCACCCAATTTAAACCATAACCCAGTAGGGGAGGCGTCCACAGGGACCGTATCCTCCTTTCCCTACCACCAACCTCTCGGAAGGCCTTATGGACCTACATATTTAACATGCCCGACTACGCGTGAATACGGAGACAGTTTGGGCAGCGCCGGGAATCGAACTCGTCTCGTCTAAGTGCAAACTCCGCGTGTTAACCACAGGGCTCTCCCACCCCTATATGCTATATCTGTGTCTCTACTAGTACAATTCCTTTCTATAAGCTCATATTAAACTTCAGAAGTACTTAATCAATATATAATAATTACTGAATAACGTAGGTTTAACATAATGCGTTTTGGCGTAACGTAAACTAATTTTCGATGCTAAGAATATAGAATTTTTAAAGCCGGCTTCCGCGAAGCAATTCCACTTTCGATGGCGTTGCCATGAATTAAGCCTTAATCACGCATTTCCTGAATTTAACGGTTATTAAATTTTACGATGGCTCTTCTGCGACTAATTGCTCTCCTTAATCAGAAGACCAATACGGGGACGTAGTCCTGTACAGAATATAATGGGTCAAAATAAAAATTATGAATACGAATACTTAAGTTTATGTGTAATCATTAATTATTTATAACACTTTTATGGTGCTTGTACGGGCTCATGAAAGAAAGTTCCTGAATATGAATCAGAAATCTGTTCTGCTTTATGGGCTCCTTTTTTAAAGTTATTTTTAAAGTTTAATACAATATCCACAACAGCAGGGCCGGTCTTGGGAAAGTTGAACCAATTAAACTGAATCAGGCCCAGCGCGGGAAAGGGCCCCGGAAAGAAAGGGTCGCAAGGATTTAAATATTTACATTATCGATAAAATCGGTTTCATTTGATGATTTGTATAAAAGAATTGTACTGATTTTGAGTGTAAACCTGATATAAATTACTACATAATTTTATACAAGATACACGGTACAAAGATTTTGACTTAAATTGGATATTAGAAATGGGCGCAACTAGAGATGATAACATGAAGAACTATTTCAAAGTACCCAATTAACTTATATTTCGCGAAAATTTAATTTAACAATTGGCAACAGCTACTAGCTGGGGTGTCCGCATTTAGGTTCCCTAAATATAGCAAGAATATTCTATAGCAATTATTTTTTAAACATGTGTTGCGCCCACTGAGAGGTCATATAGTAACAAAAGTGGGTCAAAATTCAACCTGAGAATGTCGAGTGGGTCTATTGAAGAGTAGAAAATACAAAATGAAAATTGCATTAAAATCGGCGCATTGGTCAACAAGATACATAAAAACGCAGATTTAAAAAAAATTGGAACTGTCCGTCTTCCATAACAAAACCTCTTCCCCAAGAATGAAAATAAGATAGAAACGCACCACTGCGAAAATTCAGAACTTCTTACCCCCCCCCCCCCCCCCCCCCTCCAACGATAATCAGACAAAAGTCACTCAAAAATCACATTTTAAAACACTTCCACCCATACCCACTAGTCAGAAAAGACCAAGGTCATGGAGAAAATCTGAGAACTTTTGAACTTCTTTTCGTATGTGATACGCGAATGCGTTATTCCACTTTGAAATAAAAGTTATTGAATCCTTAATTTAATTATAAAAAATTAGCAAATAAAGTGACAACGAAAACAATTGAAACTTTAGATAGCTAAGTAATGAGAGTTGATGATGACAAATTTTAAAGATCGTTATTGTATCTCAAAAAGTTTTCTTGGCGACAGTTTTGATATGAACAATACTGAAAATACCCGAAAATTTGTAAAAAAAGTATATATATACCCGTTTTTAACCCGTTTTACCCGTTTTTAAAAATCAGTATAAAAATCAAATTTTTAAATATTCCAGCTGCTAAAGGGTTTCGGGAAATTATTTCTCTCCTATGCAAATAATAAATGGAGAACCTAATTTTTTTTGTTGTGTGTGTGTGTGGGATGAGACGCATTTTCACCTACACCTTGTTTCTACCTTCATTTTAGAGGTTTTCTACAAATAGTATTTAAAATCTATCGAATTTTTCGAAATCTCAGGAGAACACGTTTCAAGCATCCCTGAACAGGAATCAGACGTTTCTGAGGTGGTGGTGGTGGTGTGGGGGGGGGGGGGGCGTGTGTGTGTGTGTGTGTGCGCGTGCATGTGTTTGTGTGTGTGTGTCTCTGTGTGTGTGTGTCTCTGTGTGTGTGTGTGTGTGTGTGTGTCAATGAGTCTGTGGAGACGATATCTCACGAAAATTTCACGAATGAAGCGATTCGAATAAAATTTGACATAATTCTCGTGGCATCATTATCGCAGATCTAGCTCATTCCATTCATGAGAAAATATACTTTGGGTAATACTTTTGTATTTGAACGCCAATAGTCATTTATCCGCTATGATAATGATTTATTTCTCCGTCCATAACGCTTGGCGAGATTTTGGCTGAATGTCGTCAACTTGGCGACTTTTTTAAATGTTGCGAAATTAACGAAAATGTCACCAAATTGATAAAAATGACGCTAAATCAATGAAAATGACGACTAATTGACGAAAATACAATATCTTGGGAATCTACTACAAGAATCCACTACAAGAAATGAATATCAACTATAAAACTAACCTATTTTTCCGTCTGTAACGTTTGGTAAAATTTTGTTGACGAATTTTTTGGAATATCCCTAACTTGCTGACTTTTTTAAAAGTTGCCAAATTGACGAAAATGTCACCCGATTCATAGAAATTCGTCAAATTATTGAAACCGACGAAATCAATGAAATGACGACGAATTGAAGAAAGCTCAATATCGTGGAAAGAGTAGACTATAAAAATATCCCATTTCTCAGTCCGTCCATTCGTAACGCTTCGAGAGAAATTGAACGTAACGTCGCTAATTAAATTGATAAAAATGACTCCAAATGGGAAGGAATGTTTCGTAAATTCTGATTTCCGTCATATGACGTGCATACCTTCTAGTATATAAGAAATGTTCGTTTCTCCGTTTGTCTGTAACACTTGCTGATGCATTTTGTCTAACATAGCAAATAATCTAGCAAAATCTCGCCAACTTGACGATATTTCGTCTCATATTGACGAAAATATCGCCAAAATTGAAAAAATGACGCTAAATTAAGGAAAATGACGCCTAATTGATGAATTAATTATCAAAATATTTTAATTTATGGACTGTATCGCTTATTGAGGATGATATCAATATTGATAATTGTGTATTTAGAGTTGAGGTAATTTGGTACTTTGAAATAGTTTTAAATGTTGTCATCCGGAAAATTTCCAAATGTACAACTCAGCGATAAAAACACAGTATCGTGGGTCTTATACATTATTTTTTTACTGTAAATGGAGTAAATTCATTGCATTATATAAGGAAAGTCATGTGCTGTCCACATCAGATTTTTACAGAAGTTATCGTGAGAATGAACAAACAGACAATGCAGAATGGCCAAAGTCATAAACACTGTTCAACTGCGTTGGAAAATGTTAAAAATGGCTACATTTCCAACATCTCTGGACCATTGCTTTGAACAACCCTTACATGAAATGAAACACACAGCCATTTTAAAGTTATATTTGACTATTATTATGTACTAAACATCCCCAAAATACCTAAATTTAGTCATAAAATGACTGAATGCCTGCCTCATTCTACTTCAATCTACTGTTGCCAATTTAACACATTTTTCCTGAATATACTTTCTCTAATAAGATCGGCTAACCAAACGATATTATATTTTATATAAAATATACTTTTAAAATATTTCTGGAAGATATAAAAACATTTTATTTTAATTTATGCACAATATGATGCTTTCAGACAGAGGTGTGCAAGCTTTTACTTTCCCTATATACATAGCATAATACTGTATAGGAAAAGAATTGTGATGGCGTCGAGAATTCGAATTTGTGACGTAAGAGCACGTTTCAATCATCCCTAAACTCGAATCGAACATTTTTAAGTTGGTGTGTGTATGTGTTGTTGTTGTTGAGACCCAGACCGTCCGACCTACCAGAAAGGTGTAAGGTAACTGTTTGGACGGTCGGGAAGTGGTGTGTGTATGTGTGTGAAAGCGATGGAATGGAGCGTTTCGTACGAAATTTGGTACAAAAATTACAATCGCTGAATACCTATTGATTTCAAACGCAATCAAACATTCGAAAGAACCCCAGATTTTCGAATGAAATTTTGAAAAAAAATCATCAAAAATTCAGAACCTTCAATAATTTTACGTATAAAATTTTTCTCATGTAATTTTTCATTTTAAAACGGTTGACACAAATTTTAGAATGCTAGCATGAACCGCTTTCGAGATATTGCATCTGAAAAAGCGTCAAATGTACAATTCAACATTAAAAACATTATACCTTAGATTTTATACATTTTGTTTTCTCTGTGAAAGAATTAAATTCATTGCATTATATAGGGAAAGTCATATGCTGCCCACATCAGATATTTTGTTGGTCCGACGACCCGACTGAAATAATATTTTATTTAGGAAACTCCATGCTACCATGAAAAAAATAATATAAGAAGTTAAAATTTATACTTAAATATACATTATTAGAAAGGCATTAATTTACATTCGCCGATATTAGCTGCATATAGGAATAAAATGTCAAAATGTTTCATCCAGAAAGAAATAGATGTTATTAATGAAACAAGGAAATTGCACACTGTTAATAAAGAAATTACGTAAAATACTTGACAGCCCTAATATGAAATTTAACTCTAAATCTGTATATTGAAACTAAAAGGATAAATACTATTATTTTTCGAAATTTGGCGACATTTAAAAAAAATTATAAAAAGCATTTGGCGATTCCATAATAAACCCTCACGACTACTCTATGCAGCACTGTCCAGGCACCTAGCAAGCCACTGTTCTTAGACAGTGTCGAAAACACCCCCAGAAACTTTAGGGCTAGATTCAGAATTTCGAGTTTTAATTGTACAGTGAGCAAGCAGAAGGTGGCGCCACCTCCACAAAAACGCTTTATAGATATAACGGGACTCTAAAAAAGTTAACAATTATCGATCCCTGATAAATATAAAATTTTCATAGGAAATTTATTTTCAGTTTACCGATATTACAGATACTTTGCCGTTATGCCATTGCTTTGCCGTTATTCCATTGCTTTGCCGTTATTCCATTGCTTTGCCGGTATTTGCATCTCAAGATATTGTGTTTTGCCCTTACAATCACAGTTGACATTCTCTTAATGGGTTAATGCTGTAATATTACTTTCCCTGCAATACATGGTAATGTATAGAGAAAATATTGGAATCATGCCGAAAATCACAACTCGAGTTTTCGACGGATCTACACGTTTTGGATCTATAGAACACGAAAAAACTATTTTTAGCGTGACGACTGTGTGTCTGTCTGTCTGTACAATGTATGTATCCACTCTATCGTCTGTATACACGTAATTGACCAAATTTCATGAAATTTTATATGTAAGTTACTTGTGGATTATCCTAGTGCTGATTAGATTTTGGTATAATTCAGGATAAAGGAGCCAGTCTGAAAAAATTGTCTGTATCCACTCTAGCTAAAAACACGAATTGACCAAATTTCACAAAGTTTGGTAGATAAGTTACTTGTGGGTGACCCTGGTGCTGATTAGATTTTGATACGATTTAGAAAAAGAGATCCAGCCTTTTCCTGCGAAATAGCCCATCAAAAATTATCAAAATCTAAAAGAGACTAAGTACGTTCAGATGTATCAATGAAATGTGTACGTACGTAATTTTTGACGACAAAAAGAATAAAACCAACCCCATTGCTCTATGACTAGCCGTTCTCAAGATAATTATTTTTTTTTCTCATATTTGATAAATACGTCCAGATGCCAAATGAAAACGAAAATTTAATTAAAAGTGAAAATTCCGAGTAATTTCAAATAATTATGCGTTTTATTTAATGGAATTAAAATCGATTTGATGAAATATTAATGAAATAAAGAGAAGATGATTTTATGTCTGTAGGGAAAGTGATGTGCTGTTCACATCAATAAAGCAGATATGAAAATGTAAGTACGACATGTTCAAAATCACAGTTACGAATTACACGAAAACGGCGTACACATGTTACTTTGTCGACAAGAAAATCCTCATGTTTCAAGCTTTTTCTCACAGTTGATATTGGCAAAATCACGAGAGAAAAGAGCTATTTTTAGTTATCAAATTTCAGCACAGTTGATATAGCAAAACGGTGTGAAATTTGCATAAATTATATTTAAACATGTAATCAAAAGCAGAGGTACATGAAAAAGTTATTTGCGTCTGTTTTTCACCAAAGTATAAAACATTGTTACGATTTTCAATAGCATTGATGAATAAAAAAAATTCACATTTTTACTTTCCTTATATACAAAAATGTAAAAGGAAATAAGGAAAGTATAGGGACGTGATCGAAAATTCAAATTCGAGTTCTCGACGGGAGAGCACGTTTCAAGAATCCCTGATCACGAATCGAACATTTTTAAGGTATGTCTGTGTGTGTGTGTGTGGAAACAATATCTCACGAACGAATGGAGTGATTCGAATGAAATTTGGTACAAAAATTACAATCCGTGAATACTGGAAGCCTATCGTTTTTATACGCAATCGAACGTTCAGACACCCCCTCCCCTAAATTTTCGAGTGAAATTTTGAAAAAATCATCAAAACATCAAAACCTATAATAAAGTTACGCAAATAGACATTTTTTATGCAATTTTTTATTAGAAAATGATTGACATAAATTTTAGAACTCTAGCATGAACCGTTCTCGAGATATTACACATTTTTCAAAAAAATATCAAGAAATCATATAACATAATAAAAAAATATTTCCTATTGAGAAACATGTTCACATTTCATATGTAATATCATGCGATAAATTGGGTTACATCATTCTCGTGGTTCTAGCTCGTTCCATTCATGAGAAAAGTTACTTTGAGTAATAATTTTGTGTTTGAACGCCAATAGCCTTTATCTGTTGTATGAATAACTTATTTCTCCGTCCATAACGCTTAGCGAGATTTTGGCGACGAATTTGGTGTAATATCGTCAACTTGGTGACTTTTTAAATGTTGCTAAAGTAACGAAAACTAGCCAAATGGATAAAAATGATGCCAACTTAACTACTTTTTTAAATGTAGCTAAATTAACGAAAAACTCGCCAAATGGATTAAAATGACGCTAAATCAATGACAATGGACGAATAATTGACGAAAATTTAATATCTTGGATAGAATATAAATATATACTATAAGAATAATCTATGCTTTTACTGTAAAAGTAATAAATTCATTGCACTATATAAGGAAAGTCATGTGCTGTCCACATCAGATTCTTTTTCTCAGAATGATGTTACTCAAGATAAGTTGTTTTGCCATAACAAGGCCGTGTTCGAAAAGAAATTTTCGCATTTGCAATTTGTAAAATCCGAGCACATTTTCTTCACCAATTTGTCGTCTGCTCATTTCCATAAATCCCACAGTGCCCCTGTATCCATTTGAGCACAACTGTTTTTCCTTTTAATCCTAATTTTCGGGTGGAAGTTTGGCATTCTAAAACGCCAGAAAGCATATTATGGATTAAATATTAAGCTAATGTATTGAATAGCAGTTCCAGACAGAGCTTGACAAAGCTTTTCCGGGGCCCAAACAAGTATAAGGGCCCCCTAGTCGCAACACTTCTCCTCCCAACAAGAATAAAACATCGGCAATTATCAGAATTTTTCATTTTAACAGTGTATTTTCATAGGTAAAAATTACGCTTTAAATATTTTTGGTAAGAAATTGTATTTCAGTCTAAAACTAACTCCTCATGATTGACTTGATGTGCCCTAAAGCGTTTAAGGTTTTAAAATGTCTTTATAGACATCTAACTACCTTCCGATGATGGTTGCAAATTTAAAGAAATTTTTGCAATCTGCAAAAACTCTGAAATTCTCCCTTTCTAAATGCTGTTCAAACTGAATACAATTGCTTCATCTTCGATATTTATAAATAAAAGTTACCGATCAAAATGTCAACTGGACCACCAGAAATCTAAGCACAAATTCTATTCTTTATTAAATCTGATACAGTGAAATATGGTTATTATAATCACTTGGAAAATCAATGGGACTTGGGGAATTAACCAGTACCTCATACAAAACTGTAGTAATTTTACTTTACCCTGATAAATAAGCGATGTCAGGTGTGTCAAACACAATCTTGTAAAGTGCCAATTTGTTGTTTAAAAGCATATCAGCGGACCGGGATTCAATTAAACACTAACTTCATGTAAAATATTTTATTTGAATTTAAAGTATACATCAAAATTAAAAAGGCATATTAAGTCATAAAGGTTAAAAAACAGCGCATTATTTCCATGATCCAAGTACTTAACATCTTTTCAGCTTCATTATATCATCGATATTTGGCGTCAAAGCTGTTGCACTTATTTTGTGAATTGACTGAAGATGCTCATCTGTAAGTCTTAAACGATATAGAGATTTATTAATTTTCATTGTTGTAAACAGTTGGTCACTCGAATATGGACTTCCGGAACTATCTTTGAAATGCCTGGACTAAGTCGTCATTTTATTAGGTTTTTACTGGAAAAAATACTTTATAAAATATTTTTCAATAATATAATAACGTGAAATATTATTTACACCTAATTTACGCTTTGTACTTTTGTTCTTATAAAAATAAATAAAAAAAAACTGATGTGGGCAACACATGACTTTCCTTATATAATGCAATGAATTTACTACTTTTACAGTAAAAAAAATAGGTTTTTCTTATAGTAGATACTTATATTCTTTCCAAAATATTGAATTTTCGACAATTAGTCGTCATTTTCATTGATTTTGCGTCATTTTTATCCATTTGGCGAGATTTTCGTTAATTTGGCAACATTTCAAAAAGTCGCCAAGTTGGCGATATTCCGCCAAATTCGTCGCCAAAATCTCGCCAAGCGTTATGGACGGAGAAATAAGTTATTCTTACAGCAGATAAATGACTATTGGAGTTCAAATACAAAAATATTGCTCGAAGTATCTTTTCTCATGAATGGAACGAGCTAGATCCGCGAGTATGATGTCACCAAATTTATCGCATGGTATTACATATGAAAAGTGAACATGTTTCTCAATAGAAAATATATTTTTTTTATTTTATATGACTTTTTGATAATTTTTTTTAAAAATGTGCAATATCTCGAGTGTTAGTTCTTGTTAGCGTTCTAAAATTTATGTTAATCGTTTTCTAATGAAAAATTACATAAGAAATATCTAGTTGCGTAACTTTATTAGCGGTTTTGATTTTTTGACGATTTTTTCAAAATTTCACTCGAAAATTTAGGGGGGTTTTGAACATTCGATTACGTTTAAAAACAATAGGCTTCTAGTGTTTACAGATTGTGATTTTTGTACCAAATTTCGTTCGAATCGGTCCATTCGTTCGTCAGTTATCGTTTCAACAGACTCACTGACACACACACACACACACAGACAGACATCACTTCAAAAATGTTTGATTCGTGATCAGGAATGCTTGAAACGTGCTCTCCCGTCGAAAACTCGAATTCGAATGTTCAATCCTGTCACAATACCTTATACATTATGTATATAAGGAAAGTAATAAGTTTGCTCTTTTTTGCAAAAGTCGGCTTCTGGAGGCTCCTTTGTAATTAATCTTGCCCTGGTAATAGAGTCAGATAAGATGAAAATATTTATATTTATAATTATATATAAAGTTACGTTACAATAGAGAAGGTTATGTGACAATATAAAAGGTTATGTGACAATATAGAAGGTTAGATGACATACCAATTTCTTTAGATGCAATCTGATTGTCGCCCAACTTTTCTGAGCACTGACGTTAGCAGACGATAAGACAAAGACTTGCAAATCAACGTTTCTTCCGCTTATTACCATTAGTTATCCGAGATTATACAGATTCCTTTCAAGAAAGTTATTCTTGCAGTTATCAAGGGGAAACATTTTAATTATGAGCGGCCACTTAAATTTACTCAAGTGGAAATGGATAAAGGAGATTAAATTTGATGTATTTCATTCTGAAAACACTCAAAGACAGTTATAGAAAGAAAATGTAGTTTTCGCATTAGTAAGATTTAATTTCAACCAGTCGCTGCTCCTTTTATTGTTTTACTGCCATAATATCTTTTCAATGAAAATCAGAAGAAATGAAATTTTCTTACCATCTAAAATAAGTGTCCACCAAAGATACCCTCCAAAATTGTTGACTTTTAATATTGTTAGAAAATAATAAGACAAGAAGTTTGCTTCATATAAGATAGCACACAATATCAGAAAAAGCTTGTTGTTGTTTCTTAAATTAGCTATACCAAATTTTAAAACATATCTCTTGATAATTTCTAGAGCTATCGCACCTGTGAAAAAAAGCCAAATTTTTGATATCTCGATACTGGCTCGTAATAACCCCTAAAAGATGAATTCCACTCATTTCTAATTAAAAGTGTTGAAGGTGATTCAAATATTGAATAATAATGGGAAAGTCCAATTGTTTTGTTGTTTTTGCTGTTTAGATCTAAAATGTGCAATGTTGCGAGAACTGTATTAAATTTTATTCAATTTGCACAATTTGTTCGAGAGATATAGCACTCCATGCAGTAAAAATAAAATGTCTCGTATCTCGAGAACGGTCCATGATAATTTATAAAAAATAGTGTTCATTCACTTCGTTTAAAATTTTTTATAAAACATTTACTCATATGATAACAACGAGTCTAATTATCGTTTAGGAACTTTTCAATTTTACATAAAAACCATAAAATATCATGAGCATATTAGTGTCTATAGTGCCTTTCTCAAATTATGCCATTCACTATTAACTGAAAAAAATGTGTTAAATGTCATTTTATTACTTTTTATATACAGAATTAAATTTGTGTAACAGTGTATTTTTGCCCTAAAACAAAATTATCTAAAACTTATTACCCTTTGTCCGTTTCATTCAGAAACTTAATCGCCCTTTGTCGTTAACTTTGTCATTTGTACTGATTAAAATAAACAGAAAAATTTTCATTTTTCTATTAATTTGTACGAAATATATCGCATTCAGAGACATTCACTTACTCATACTTAATTAAAAAATTGGTCGATTCACATTTAGGAAAGCTTAAAATGTTCAGATCTATTAAAACCCGGAAGTCAAATTTTTACACACCTGACAATACTCTTTCCCTTTACATATACTATGTAATGCATTGAAAGTAATTTATTCGTGCTCAGGAATGCTGAAACATTGGCATTGGATTTTAACCTATCACAATACTTTCCTTAAATTAAACCGCAACACTTAACAATTTACGCAAATATGATTATTTATGAAAATATGATTATGTGAATATGTTTAATTTTCCTTCCTTAGACAAAGGGTGTGTAAAACGGCCACACGAAGAAAAAATTAATTTTTAAAAATACTAATCAAATTTTAAAAATTTAAAATAATACTATTAACCAATATTACGATTTATGAAGGTTTATGTTCTTGCACGAATGTAGTTCATTATTGATTATATGTCTTAAAAGATGTAAATCAATATAATTCTATCAAATGGTCACTTTATCCGACAAAGGAATACAAAGTGACCACTACTAAAATAAAGTAGTCACACTAAGAAAAAATTAATTTTTAGAAATACTAATCAATTTAAAAAATAAATTAATACTATTAACCAATATTACGATTTATGCAAATTTGTGATTTTGCACGAATATATTCTTTATTAATAATTCTTTATTGATTATATGACTTAAAAGATGTAAATCAATAAAATTCTATCAAATGGTCACTTTATCCAACAAAGTGGTCATTATACAAAATAAAGTGACCGCACTAAAAAAATTAATTTTTAAAAATACTAATCAATTTAAATAATAAAATAATACTATTAACCAATTTTATGATTTATGTAGATTTATGTTTTTGTACGAATGTAATTTTTTATTGATTATATTTCTTAAAAGGTGTAAATCAATATAATTCTATCAAATGGTCACTTTATCCGACAAAGTGGCCACTATATAAAATAAAGTGACCACACTAAGAAAAAATTAATTTTTAAAAATACTAATCAATTTAAAAAAATAAAATAATACTATTAACCAATATTATGGTTTATGCAGATATATGTTTTTTCATGAATGTAGTTCTTTATTGATTATGTCTTAAAATATGTAAATCCATATAATCCTATCAAATAGTCACTTTACCCGGCAAAGAAGGGCACAGTGGCCACTATATAAAATAAAAGAATCACTTAAAAAAGTAAAAATTATTTACACATTTTTTAAAATAATATAGTAAATAAGAAGCATAAATGCTGTTCATTAAAAGTATACTCTTTCATACTGTGTTTGCTACAGCGAATAAAATCATTAAAAAACTTATGATTACAAATAGACTTTATCGACACTTCAAACGCGAAAATAAACTAAATTACAATTTCATAAATATTAAATCTGATATTGAGATTATAGGAACTGGTTAAATCGACAACTTAAATTAGCAAAACACTTAATTATCAAGCATTGTTTTTCTAATGCACATGTTGGTAAAGTTTGGCTTCTTCTTCTTCGACCCAGTCCGTCCGTCCAAAGATATAGGGTCGTAAGTCCTTCCGAGATGGTCGGGAAAGTCGTCTGCTTAGATGGTCGGGAAGTGCCACCCAATTTAGACCAAAAACCACTGAGGAAAGTATTCATATGGATCTTACCCACCTTCCTCTACCATCAACCTCTCGGAAAAACTTACGAATCCACATGTTTAACGTAATTGCACTCCGTATGAACACGGCGACAGTTTGGGCAGAGGCGGGAATCAAACTCGGGTCGTCCGGGTGCAATCCCCGCACGCTAACAACTGCTCCAAAGTTTGGCTTAGAGTGTTCTTAGAGAAATTTAAAAAATGTACTTTGTGTCGAAAATGGTATTTTTGATGTCAATGTCGAAAATGAAATCGCAGCCGCTCTTCAGCCAAGTCCAACAAATAGCAATATTGGCGCTATTTAATCACAGGAAGTACAACTGTATACACCCTTTATCGGACGAGAAACTGTCGCTGTGATAACTAACCCATATGACAAAAAAACCCACTCTGCTCTAATCTAACTTTTTATATCAGAATCTGCTGTTAATCATGGTGTGTTATTCCAATTTCTTCTAGTGACGTTATATTCGAGATCTCGAATACTTCAAATTCTCTAGCACAGTGTTTCTCAACCTTTGTCAGACCGCGGCTGTGTGAATTCTTTTTTTAGAAGACGAGGTTCCGGTCCCAACGCATTTACTCATAAATACCTTTCCAATTCTTTTAAGTTCACACATAAAACTAACATAAGTATTACTAATTGATCATGACATAATCATAAAGCGCATTAGTGCATTTATGTATACGGTGACATGCTGATAAATATAAAACTACATTTAAATATGTTATCCATCACAGAACTAACGAAATCGTGCAACATATTATAATATCCTCACACAAACATCAATTCAATTAATCTGCGCTGATTTTCATTCTGAGCTGTTTTTCATTCTGCGCTTATTTTCATTCTGCTCTGATTTTCACTCTGCGCTGATTTTCATTCTACGCTGATTTTTATTCTACGCTGATTTTCACTCTGCGCTGATTTTCATTCTGCGCTGACTTTCATTCTGCGCTGATTTTCATTCCGCTCTGATTTTCATTCAATTAATTTGCACCCCATTCTGATCACCAAAAATATATGATATTATTCAGTATAAAACGGATTACTGTATTATTAAATTGATTTTACTGATATTGATTTGAAAAAAAAATGGAATTAAGAGAAAAAAATATTTATCCACTGTAATTCACCATAGAAGGCAGCATGAGCAATTTCTTATTCATATTAAAATTTAGATGCGACTTGCTCAGTGATATTTGCTGCGAAGGTGTTATTTAGGCGTTCTGGTTCTGAGCTTTTAGAAACATTCGCGAATATTAATCTCCTTGGAATATTTCCACTATAAAATATTTATTCATAAAACTGAACGACAAATTCCAAGAAAATCTCTCGCGCTCCAGTACAATTGATGCCAGTGTTGAGAAACACTGCTAACATTCAAATTACTCATCCATCTACAAACTATACCTTAGCTTACTCCTTATGGTAACTTATATAGATACCATCTATAATCAAAGGTCCCTTACTATACGTGGAAATTATTTTTAAAAGAAAGGCATGTACCATTTTCTTTAGATACAATTCGATTATCACAAACCTCATCCGGCCACTTACAGAAGCAGACGATAACAAAGACTTGCAAATCAACGTCTCTTCCGCTTATTACCTTTCGTTATCCCAGCATTTCCGCGTTCTTTTCAACGAAGTTATTTCCTCTGTGACCAAGGGAATACATTTTAATTATGAGGGAACACTTGAAGTTATTCGTGTGGAAAGAGATAAGGAAGATTAAATTTGATATCTTCTATTCTGGTGAAGAATTACTCAAAGCGGATAAAAGTTAGCTGCCTTGTCTTTTGTCAGATTTAGTTCCAGAGAATTGTTATACATTTTATTGATTTTATGTCGATATATTTTAATTGATGTAATCAGAAAAAAATAAATTATAATGTGTCCCACGTATAACTTTCCCAATAGATTAACAAATTCTCATATTTTAAGATAACAGTAACAAAAATTTGGTGTGGTCAGCACATGACTTTCCATACAGACTCAAATTAATTTACTCTTTCTTTAAGAATTCCTTAAATTGAGTTTAATTTCACACAAAAACATGGATAATAATTTGAAATTACCCAGAATTTGCATTTGCATTTTAATTCGATTTTCGTTTTCATTTGGCGACTCAACGCATTTTTAAAGGTTACGCGTCAAAAATGCAATAAAAACTAAATTATCGCAAGAGCGGTTAGTCCTAATGTTATGCGGTTGGTTTTATCCATGTCGTCGTCAAAAATTACGTATAAAACAAGCATGTAATTTATACATTTGAGTATACGTAGCCTTTTATTTTACATTCTGACGTATTTTGCGGGCCAATTCGCAAAAAAGACAGGTTATTTTTTTACTTTCCTTATACACATAATGTATAAGGAAAATATTGTGACGGGATCGAAAATTCAAATTCGAGTTTTCGACGGGAGAGCACGTTTCAAACAACCCTGATCACGAAACAAACATGTTTGAAGTGATTTTTGTGTGTGTTTGTGTGTGTGTGTGTGTGTATGTGTGTGTGAAAGTATGTGTGTGTGTGAAAGTATGTGTGTGTGTGAAAGTATGTGTGTGTGTGTGCGTCAGTGAGCCTGTGGAGTCGATATCTCACGAACGAATGGAGCGATTCGAATGAAATTTCGTACAAAAATCACAATCCATAAATACTGCAAGCCTATTGTTTTTAAACACAATCGAATGTTCAGAACCCCCACTAAATTTTCGAGTAAAATTTTGAAAAAATCATCAAACATTCAAAACCTTTAATAAAGTCACGAAAATAGACATTTTTTATGTAATTTTTCCTTAGAAAACGATTGACATAAACTTTAGAACGCTAGCGTGAACCGTTCTCGAGATATTGCACATTTTTCAAATAAATTTATCAAAAAATCCCATAAATTAAATAAAAAATATTAACTGTTGAGAAACATGTTCACTTTTCATATGTAATAACATGCGATAAATTTGGTGGCATCATTCTCGTGGATCTAGCTCGTTGCATTCATGAGAAAAGGTACTTTAAGTAATACTTCTGTATTTGAACGCCAATAGTCATTTATCTGCTATAAGAATAACTCATTTCTCTCCGTCCATAACGTTTGGCGAGATATTGGCGACGAATTTGGCGGAATGTCGCCAACTTGGCGACTTTTTGAAATGCTGTCCAATTAACGAAAATTTCGTCAAATAGATAAAAATGACGCTAAATCAATGAAAATGACGACTAATTGCCGATAATTCAATATCGTGGAAAAGATATAAGTATCTACTATAAGAAAAACCTATTTTTTTACTGGAAAAGTAGTAAATTCATTGCATTATATAAGGAAAGTCATGTGTTGCCCACATCAGAAGTTTTCTAATCATACCAGCATGTGATCAGCAGCAGGGTAGACCACAAGTAACTTATCTACCAAATTTTGTGAAGTTCAGTAAATTAGTTTTTCAGCTACAGTGGATACATACGGTTATTGCGGGTCATTTCGCAAAATTAAGGCGCAGGTTCTTTTATCCGAATCATACTAAATTTTAAACAGCACCACGATAACACAAATAATATCCTAAAAGCACAAGTAACATATCTGCCACTAAATTTTAAACAGCACCACGATAACACAAATAATACCCTAAAAGCACAAGTAACATATCTACCACTAAATTTTAAACAGCACTACGATAACACAAATAATACCCTAAAAGCACAAGTAACATACTACCACTAAATTTTAAACAGCACCACGATAACACAAATAATACCCTAAAAGCAAAGTAACATATCTACCACTAAATTTCAAACAGCACCACGATAACACAAATAATACCCTAAAAGCACGAGTAACATATCTACCACTAAATTTTAAACAGCACCACGATAACACAAATAATACCCTAAAAGCACAAGTAACATATCTACCAAATTTTGATAAATTTGGTCCATTAGTTTTTCAGCTGGAGTAGAATCATATCCGTATATTATACAGACAGACACGCACACAAACGTCACTTTAGGAATAGATTTTCGGACTCTAGTGTAATCAAAACGTGTAAAAAACATTGAAAACTCAATTTGCGATTTTCGACACGATTCCAATATTTTCCGCATTCATTACCATGTAATGTATGGAAAGTAAAAACAAAACATTTATGAAGAAGCCTTCGTGCAATAGTATTTCATTTTTGATAGAACTATTAATATTTTATACCCTCTTTTACACTTATTTCGAAGCAGTCATACGAATTTTCAGGAAAAAAAATTTATGTGTCATCTTTCGAACCGGAAGTTGAAATATTTAGTGCCGTGTCCCCTCTGGAATTTAATATTTAATGTATGTATGCCATCTACTATCCCTTCTTAATGCCGATCGTAAAAGAATAGGTGTTTCAAGGAATATTTTTGAGCCGGTACTGCAAAATATCTGGGAGTAAAAATCCTTAGTGAACCACCTTATTTCCTCCGTAATTTGATGCTGAATCCATATCAATCATTATCTAAGCTGTATTTATAACTGATCCTGAAAAATATATGTTTCAAGGAAAATGCCCATCCACAGAGAAATAGATTTTTTAAAGAACAATTTTAAACCAGAGTTAAAAAGGATCAGAAGTGGAAATATTTGGCAAACTACCCTACCTTCCTTAGAATTTGATACTAAATTCCTATCAATCCAACCCCTTAATACTAAATCCAACACCCTTCTGTATCCTTTCACTATACAGGGTGTATATAAACAGTTTTGGCAAAATAAGAGGGATGATAGTACGCATCAAGACGAACAATATTTAGTATGGAACCTAGGTCGCATTCCACTCTGAGTGCCAGAAAAGAGCAACTTGAAACATGTCCAACAAGCACAAGTCGCCACTTCGGACGACATGGCTATCGTGCCGGAGAAGTATCACATCTACGGAACATCACCGTCACTTCTAGTCATCCGACACTTCTTGAATGGCACATGTCCCAGACGATGAATTGGATGTAGTGGACTTGTGGCTTGGCCTCCACGCTCACCAGACCTCAACCCACTGGGCTTCTTCTTCTAGGGGCACATAAAACCATTGGTGTACAAGACGCCTGTGGACTCCGTAGGAAATCTCCTCGCGAGAATCGTTGTTGCAGCGGACAGGATAAACACGACATCAGGTTCCTTCGAGAGGGTGCGCCAGTCGTTAATTCGCCAGTGTGAAATGTGCAACTGCACCCTTGGCCGTCACTTTGAGCATCTACTTTGATTCTTTCTCTGGTGTAAGTAAATGGTATTGTGCAACCTATGATTACGTTAATTCTCCTTATATTCATTGTTGAAAGCTCAACTTTAACTTTACGCTTTTCTGACACTTAGAGTTGAATTCCATTGTAATTATTGTTCGTCTTGTTGGGTACTATCACCCCCCCTTATTTTGTCAAACCAGCTTATATACACCCTGTATATTTATATGCAGGGTGATTCAAAAACGATGGGCCAAACTTTACGAGGTGGTAGTACACACTAACTCAAGCATTTGAACGTTATAGCTTACTGGGTCGGAAATGAAACGTAAAGGCGCCAGTGGTCGCTTAATGATGAAACCGATGAGATGAGGCGAAAACACAACAATGACTTAAAAGTTATAAAATGATATTTAAAAAACAATAACTACAGTAATGGTTCAAAAGAGCAACGGCCAACCTAAATGCACGTCTCACAGCGGCGGTAGAGGAATTGGCAAACTCTCTCGAATGGACCAGGCATACCGAGCACTTCGGCAGCAGAGGCGAAATTTTGGAGATGAGTTCATCTTCAGATTCAGGGAAAGTGTTATAGACGAAACTCTTGAGATATCCCCACAAAAAGAAGATCCATAGATGACGATCCACATATCGGCTTTTTCCCATCGTCTCAAAAGTTGGAGCTGTGAACAACTGCTGCAAACTGATAAAGCCGTATTAAGAAAGCAAGTATTAAACCAAATTTTAGCCGTTAAAAGGCAATCGAAATAAACTGACAATCGAATCTAGGCCTCCTGGAGCATGCGTCCGGATGTGTTTTAGACATAAAATGAATAATTATCAATTGCATTACATAGCTTTTTAAATGTATATGTCATCGAAATTAATTTTATGCGTTATCAAAATTAATTTTATGTGTAATCAAAATTAGATTGACGCGTTAATCATATTCATATTATGCGTTATATAAATTAATTCTATACATTAGCAAAACATGAAAAAACTCCAATTTTTGCCATTTTCTCTAGAGTATCAATTTTATAGTAAAAATTGGGAACTAAAAACCTTATATTTGTATAACCGCCGTACGATACAGGTTCGGTATAAATTAATTCGATATAAATTAATTCTATACGTTAGCAAAACATGAAGAAACTCCAATTTTTGCCATTTTCTCTAGAGTATCAATTTGATAGTAAAAATTGAGAACTAAAAACCTTATATTAGTATAACCGCTGTACGATACAGGTTCGGTATAAATTAACTCGATATAAACTAATTCTATACGTTAGCAAAACATGAAAAAACTCCAATTTTTGCCACTTTCTCTAGAGTATCAATTTTATAGTAAAAATTGGGAACTAAAAACCTTATATTTGTATAACCGTTGTACGATACAGGTTCGGTATAAATTAATTCGATATAAATTAATTCTATACGTTAGCAAAATATGAAAAAACTCTAATTTTTGCCATTTTCTCTAGAGTATGAATTTTATAGTAAAAATTGGGAACTAAAAACCTTATATTTTTATAACCGCTGTACGATAAAGGTTCTCTTGCAATTGATAGTATTGATCTAAAGAAATTGATATTTATACTTACAGAACCCGTCTATAGGCGTTTGTTCGTTCGACCCAGACCGTACATCCTACCCGAAGGTGTAAGGTACCTGTTTGGACAGCCAGGACAGTGCCACCCAATTTAGAACGGAACCCAGTTGGGGCGGAGTATCCCGTGTTCCCCTTCCACTACCACCGACCTCTCAGAAGGACTTACGGACCCACATATTTAACGTTCTCGTACTCCATGTGAACACGGGGACAAAACTGGGAATTGAAGTCGGGTCCTCTGACTGCAATCTCCGTGCCTTGACTACTGGGCTATCCCGCCCTGAGGCACACTCTTTGAGAATTGTTGATTTTCAGTAACCAGTTATCATTTGGATTTTCTGCACAGTACCTAATTACCATTAGAAGTTCCTCGTCGTTTGACCTTGGTGACAAATTTGGTATCTTTGATAACAGAGATTTGGCAAAATGTTACCTACTTGGTCGTCCGACTGCAATCCCCTCGCGCTAACTACAGGACTATCACACCCATGTCTACTGGCTCTCACGAATTTACAATTGCGCTCCTGTTGCAGGTAACAATATCTACAATCTGGTTTCGCTCTCATTATGCTCTCGTCAGTAAAAAATTACCCATACAGTTAATGACAATAAGAAAACTTGTTATGTGCCACAATTTTCCAAACATCTATGGAGAAAATAACGGAAATTCTGTGCTAACGAGTATATAATGATCGGGAAACCGGTCGGTGGAAGTTCTCATCTACAATGAGAGCGTGGTCTTAATTTGGTACTTTTACTTGACCTGCAATACATGGTAATGTATAGGGAAAATATTGGAATCATGTCGAAAATCGCAAGTCGAGTTTTCGACGGAGCTGCACATTTTGAGACCTCTAGAATACGAAAAAACTATTTTAACATGACGTCTGTGTGTGTGTGTGTGTGCGTGTGTGTGTGTGCAAAGAATATATCCACTCTAACACAAAAACTAATGGATTCTCATAAAATTGGATATTTCATAAAAAATTTTAGGTAAGTCACTTATGGGTGACCCAACTGCTGACTAGATTTTGGTACGATTTGGGATAAAAGGACCTGCCTTTTTCGCCAAATGGACCGCAAAAATTATCTGTATCCACTCTAGCTAAAAACTAATCAAATTGTGCAAAATTTGGTAGATACGTCCCTTGTGGGTTACCCTGGTGCTGATAAGATTTTGGTATGATTCAGGAAAACAGAATCTGCCCTGTTTTGCACCATGGCTCGCAAAAATCGTCAAAATCTCAAATAAAAGACTACCTATGCCCAAATATATAAATTAAATGCATGTTTTACATTTAATTTTTTGACGAAGAAAAGAATAAGAGCAACCCCATTACTCTATGACTAACCGTTCTCGAGATATTTGAGATTTTTCACATTTTCATTACGGCGCATTTGAAAATACGTTCAGTCACCCAAAGGAAACGAAAATTAAATTGAAAGTGCAAATTCTGTGTCATTTCAGATAAGTATGCGTATTATTTTGTAACTCAATTTAATGAATTATTAATGAAATGAAAAGAAAATGCATTTGAGTTTGTAGAGAAATTCTTGTGCTGCCTATATCAGATTTTATAGATACTATAATAATATTATGATATATATTATACTATAAATCTAACTTCTTTACTATGCCATTATAAGACAAATTTGGCAATCACGAGTTTCATAATAATCAATACCTTAGTTAAATGTATTTTAAGGAACTCACACAAAATATTCGAAAATCTACTTTAGAAAGTTAATTATGTCATTGTTACCAAAACTGTTCTGTTATGAGATCCAAGTCCAATTAATATGGAGGGAAACTTCAGTTTGATTTAGCTTTATTGAAATCCTGATTCATATCGATATCCGATACGTCTAGCAATCTCTTCGCTAAATATTTCTATTTTAAACAATTTATTCTATGTTTTCTCTATGTTTAATATTATTCTCAATAATTAATTTCTTAGCAATATTTTATCGATAGGGGAGAATGCGGCGAAACCTAAGCTAAAGCTAAGTCGACTAAGCTGGAGTTAAGCGTTTGAGCTGAAGCTAAATGAAAGCTAAGGCTTGTTTACCGGCTGCTTCGAAATGAATGGAAAACAAATCTAGTTTTAACCATGGTAAAGTTCAAATATTTCATAACGATTATAGGCTCCAAAATTTGATGAAAATGCAACAAATATGTTTTTACTGTGTCAATTTTTTAACAAGAATGATCAATCGCGCAAAAAGCACTGATTATGAAATACTTTCCAACTGAAATGCGATTTTATTTAAACAGCTTTAAAATACTATTAATTCAGAGCCGACATATTTTAAATTATCACAGTACTACAATAATTTATTATATTTGAAAACTTAAAACTGCATCAAAAAAAGAATGAACTTTGTTCAAATGACGTCATCGAAATGTAATTCGTCTTGCTGTCTATGTAAGAGCTGTGAATATTTCATTCATACACTTTTATTCTAGACTCCAGAGTTAAATAATTTTGCATGAAAAAAATTCAACAATACAACTCATCTAACAATCACTTGTTTACATTCTGCATCCATTAAAATTAGACTTCGTTATAGAAATTAGCAAAGTTTAATGATCATTCAAACTCAAAATTTTGTAATTGTGTTGACACAGAATATAGATGCATAAAAAATACGCAAAAATAAGCGGTTTTAGAACGGAGGCAGCGCTAAATATAAATGTAAAAGAATTTTAAAAATCACGATTTTAACACTGGGAAAAAAGGACGGATGCCATATTTTATTTTGAAGTGGGTAACACGATCTTTTCATATAATATGGGTGTAATTATTTTTTTTATTATTTAAAAACTACCGAATATATTTTGCTGATTTTTATATATTTTATGGGATAATTTGAATATTTCCTAAAACTTTCGAAGCAATTTATGAATTTTAACTTCGCTTACAAAATGTTTGAAAAATTTGGTCCCATAGGGTTCAATATATTTCATTTTTCAACCCTGGTTCAATCCAAAACAAATTGGGTGATATTATTCATATAAATTCCCGTATGTTCCACAGACAGTATAAACTCATTTTTAAGGCAGTTATCTTGCGAACGGACAGACAGACAGACAGAATGAACACTTTTCAACTATGTCGTAAAGTGTTAAAAAGTGTGACGTACCCTGTTTTACCCCAAGGCGGGATAAAATCAAGTATTTTCCCATGTAAATCAGACTAAAACTTGTTAATATTTAAATATCTTTTTTTTACATAAATTATAAAAAAATACATAAAGTTCATACGGGGTGTCAGGGAAAGGCATGGACCTGGCCCCAAACTCGAATAATATTCGAGTTATCGGAAGTATCGAGTTATCGTAGTATGGGAACCCTCCATATGGCTCTACTATCTACACTCTACACAATGAAACAACTGTACTCAAGCTGGTCTCAACTAAAGTTGTTTTGTCATCTTAAAGACCGTTAAAGACGGGAAAAAGCTATCTAAATTAACGATTTTAAACGAGGCAATTTTTTTAATATGTATGTAACAGTGTAAATTTAAAGACGTTGTAAAACATGCGGCGACATCTTATTACACTTATGCAAACATGCATCGCTTCTGAAGGTGACCATTTTGTGCATAATAAAGTCAATTTTATTCATCCGCATTATCTAAATGTTCACATTTTGAAGGAGCATTATTTGCACTGCTTTTCAGGAGTACAATCAATCATTGGAGGAAATTCTTAGTACTTTTTTTGCAAAGGTCTATTATTTTGTAAATGAATTTCCCCCTATTATTAACAGGAATCGAGATATTCTTATTTAAATCTAAAAAGGAGATTCTTCCGCTCCCCCAATGTTGTTTCATCGTGTAGCTCTATCGGGGGCTTCCTATACACCTGCACAAGGACAAACCTAATGCTTTTCTAGTTATTGGCGTGGTCCATGACTTTCTATGACACCTTGTTTTTATACAGTCTTTGATATGATATCTCCATTACTAATACTTGTGGAATCTATCACAAAAAAATTAACTATAAATTGAGATGGATCTAAAATTAACAATGAAAAGTTAATTTTGAGTTTTCAAATTCGCAAGTAAAATTCAAGCTATTATCTTCTACATTACTGCAAGTTTTGTGAGCCAGCCAGCCCAATTTCTGCAGTTAATGAATTGAATTTTGAAGACAAGAAGGGGGATATTTGTGTGAGACCAGTAGGAACCATATGCAGATTTTTGAGGTTTGCGATTAAACAAAGGCGCAGACATATTTCGACCTACTTCGACCTATTCACCTATTTCGACAGTCCTGGACCGGAAAGTTATGACCCCAATAAATACACGCCATCCAAATTACAGGTGTGGTTGGGGCATAAAAATTACCCTAGGGCCAAGACTTAAACCAAGTTTCATGCAATATCGAAAAACCAATGAAACATCAGTAAGATCTCACACTGAGGAACAGCCAATGGAGGCAAAGAGGCGCAACTTCACCCGAGGCAAAAGATGCTGTGGAGAAGGGAGGATCAACGAATAAGTAATCAGAAAGTTGAAGCCGTCTGTCAACTGAAGTGATGCATCAGAAAGTTGAAATCTGAGTCAGTTGTTGGATATGAGAAACATATCATGAGTTGTGTGTGAGATAAAACAATCATAGCCAGACGAATACCGATGGGGCAGTTAGGGAAATCTAAACAGATCAACAGACCAAGAAAAACGAGGCCAAAATGCAAAGGTATGTGACGATCTTAATCTATATTAGGTCGTTTTTCTAATTGAAATAAAATAAAAATGAACTGGTCTGACACGGGTGCTTTCTGGGGGCGCGGTAGCCCATTGGTTAGAGCGCTGGAGTTGCACTCGGTAGGCCCGGGTTCGATTCCAGCCACTGCCAAAACTGCCGCCGTGTTCATGCGGAGTACGATCACGTTAAACATGTGGGTCCGAAAGTCCTTCCGAGAGGTTGGTGGTAGGGGAAGGAGGGTACGGTCCCTGTGGATGCCTCCCCCACTGGGTTCCGGTCAAAATTGGGTGGCACTTCCCGACCGTCCAAACAGTTACCTTACACCTTTCTGGTAGGTCGGACGGTCTGGGTTTCAACAACAACAACAACAACGGGTGCTTTCTGCTCCTTAAGCGATTTTATGATAACTTTATGTAATTTTAATTATAAAATCATAGAAGTGTTAATAAATGCTAATTTGTTTAAAGTTAAGCATGTGGATTTTAATGAGTAATGGTTTTGATTCATTGATTATGGTAAAGGGAGCTCTCATAAAGAAGTAATGGTGGGTATTGCGGTCATGTTAATAATTATTATAATGAAAAGTAGGTTTCTCAACTTTCTCAACAAAGTAATATTTATCAAAAATCACCGCAATTTGTTTCGACCAAAAAGTTACAGTCTCGCAATACGGAGAGAATAATGGTATAGAGGTATTACATGTAGCAATACGTTTAAATAACACTTCATCAGCTCCACTGAAACCTACGGAGGTAACTGGCTCTTCGAAATTATTCTTGTCTAACGAATGAGAAGTGCTGTTTCATGCCGCCAAACCTACATGGAAGGCTCCTAAATATCCAGGCCAGTACAACAGCGGCTATCTTCACTCCCTGTTAAATCGATGACTGTTCATGACTAAAAGAGGTTACTTTCTCCTCCTTTTTTCGGGGTCTCTAGAAAATCAAAATATTCTGGACTACTTTCTTGAATGACTGATACAATTTTTTGAAAGCAGTTTATTTTACAGCTAAATTGCATATCAAATATCAGCCAGGTGGCATTCGGGCGCCATTGGAATAGCACATGCAGACGTTAACTGACTGGACCGGTTAGAATCAAAATGGCGATTGCATCAGCCTGTATATATAAGAGCCTCCCCCGGGGCAGCCCACCTTAATAGTGGTGTGTAGATCTTAGCTCTTATCACATTAACCGGGGGAAAATTAATACAAGGAACACGGTTGTCGCTCACCCCACCCGACTGTCTGTGACCAGGGCCATCTTGATTCACCTGATGGAGATGGCCCTGCCGTGACACAGACTCTCCCAGGTGACATCAAGACGGACTGTGCATATTGTTGTTGTTTCTGATGACTTCCTGTAATCGAAGGACTGTGTGTATTCATGACCTGAGCCTAAATCCGTCGGCGACTGGGGTCGAGTTTCGCAGGACCAACTTCGGACTTCGTCCGGTGAATGATTCTGCTGATCTCGCTCCCCTGATAGTGTTTTCGCTTGATGAGAGATTAGTACCTTCCCATACCCTACTGCGTAAACCCTAGTTAGTCGCACAGGAAGACTGGTCTAAACCTGTATATATAGGAGCCTTAGCAATCCTCTTCGCCGTCTGGTCCCCTATTATAACTCTCGCATAGCAAAGGCTGGGCTAGAGAATGATTAAGAGTGAGACTGAATAAGTTGATACAAGCACTGCTACGTGTAGTAGGGACATTAGGTTCGTACCCAAACTTGGGTAGCTCGGTCAAAGAGCGCTTGGCTATCGATGATGATATTACATTAAAGTTTCTTCTGGATATGGTTTTATATATAGTAGATCATACTTAAAACAGTACTTAAAACAGTCTTACTTACATAAAAAATTAATTGTCTTAGCAGCTTAATGCATAAAGCGGCATCATCTCAGCCAAAAAAAATCTGATGTTGGCAGCACATGACTTTCACTGCAGACTCATATTCCCGTTCTCCTTATTTCTTCAATAATTCATTGCATGAAGTTTAATTGCATAAAATAACACCCATAATTATTTTAAATTACATAGAATTTGATCTTTTCGTTCAATTTTCGTTTTCATTTGTTGACTGGACTTATTTTCAAAAGTGACGTAACGAAAATGGGAAAAAACTAAAATTTCTCAAGAACGGCTAATCTTAAAGTAATGGAGTTGGATTTATTCTTCTCATCATTAAAAATTACGTATAGAACAAGTATTTAATTGATGTATTTGAGCATACGTAATATTTTAAATTAGATTTTGACGATTTTTGCGGGCCATTTCGTAAAAAAGGCAGATTCTTTTTTTTCTGAATCGTACCAAAATCTAATCAGTACCAGGGTAAGTGGCAAATAACTTATCTATCAAATTTTGATCTATTTATTTTCAGCTAGAGTGGATACAGACAATTTTTGCGGACCATTTCGCAAAAAGAAAAGTTCTTTTATTCCGAATCCTACCAAAATCAAATCAGCACCAGAGTCACCCCCAAGTGACTTTCCTACCAAATTTTATGAAACTTGGTCAATTGGTTTTTGAATTAGAATGGATACATACATTACACAAGCACACACACACACACACACACACACGCACGCACGCACGCACACACGCAGATTTCAAGCTAAAATAGTGTTTTCGTGTTCTAGAGGGTCCATAACGTGTAAATCCGTCGAAAACTCGAGTTGCGATTTCCGATATGATTCCAATACTTTCCCTATACATCACCATGTATTGCAGGGAAAGTAACAAGTGGTTTAAGCTCCCTCTGATATAATAGTAAGTTATATTTTACATTTACGAAATAATTTTCGCAAGTGTTAATCCATCTCTTAATATAACTAGCGATGCGAAAGTTAAGACAAATGAAAATATTGTTATTTGAGAACAATCGTGTTATATCAAAGATAACATTAATAAATAAACTTCTAAGTGCATATACTTCAATTAAGTATGCTAATGATAAGTAATTACCACAAACATAATTAATTTCTTATGGTAGTTTTGATAATACTAATAACTGTCGCTTTTGTTTCGATCATTTTAAGTGAAACATAAATGATAGATTAAGTCGTTAAAATGTGCTCAATTGTATTTAATTGAAAACTTGGAATGAAAGAAATAGATAATCTAACCACTAATGCTAGAATTACTTGATGCTTATAAAGTCAAAATATACTCAGAGTATAAGGTTATTTGGTTGGACTGAATTTATCGGTTCTCATGGGAGAATGATTCTCAAACAGGATTATTTGCGAATGTGCAAAAGTTTGCGAAAAAATGAATTATGATTGAAAACAACTTTTTTCAGTATCTTCCCCTAAAACAGTGACGCATGGGAAAGTAGAAAATATTTATCACACGGGAAATTGAACCGAATTAAAGGTGAAGGCAGGTTCAACACAACACTATGTACATCTTATCTTTATCAAAAATTGATATTATGATAGTGAAAACTGTAATTGCAAGAATTAAAACTGCAAACTGAGTGTAATTTCAAATAATTATCGTTGTTATTTTGTGAAATTATACTCGATTTAATAAATTACGAAAGGAATAAAAATAAAATGAATTTAAGTCTGGGGAGAGGAATGTTATGTGCTGCCCATATAAGATTTTTCATGATTTTTTTTATTCCATATGTAACCATAGTAACAAATGGAATAAAACACTTCATTGAAACATTTTTAACACTTTACAACAAAGTTGAAAAGTGTTTATGACTTTGTTCATTCTGTCTGTCTGTCTGTCTGTCCGTTAGCACCATAACTGCCGTAAAAATGACTTATTCAAAATGAAATTTTAGTATGTTGTTCAGACGGTCTGTAGGACCTATGGGAATATAAATGAATAATATCACCCAATTAGTTTTGGATTGAACCCGGGTTGAAAAAATGAAATACATTGAGCCCTATGGGACCTAATTTTTCAAACATTTTTAAGGGAATTTAAAATTCACAAATTGCTTCGAAAATTTTAGGTAATAGTCAAATTGTTCCATAAAATATATAAAAAAAAATTCAGCGAAATATATTCAGTAGTTTTTAAATAAAAATTAAAATAATAATTACACATCTTACATGAAACGATCACGTGACCATGATATGAAACGATCACATGACCAACTTAAATGATATATGGCATCCATCTTGTTTCAAAATCGTGATTTTTTAAAGTTCTTTTTAATTCATATTGAATGTTGTATCCGTAAACTACTTTATTTTTGCTTAAATTCTGTGCATCTACATACTAAAACAACACAATGACAATATATTTGAGTTTAAATTCTCATTCAAATTTGATTATTTGCACAACTAAGCCTATTTTTCACCTATGTAAAATGTAAACAGCAAAATATGTAGAATGAGTTGTATTAGAATTACTGTATTTCTTTAACACAAAATAATTCAGTCCATGGAGTCTGCGTGGCTGATATGAATGAAATATTAATTGATTTTATAAAGAGAAGGACGATTTTTTTCGATGAAGTTTTCAGCATAGAGTTTATGAATTGTAGCTCCATGGTCTTAATTTTTAAATAAAATAAATTATTATAGTATTGTGATGAATGATATGAATGAAATCCTGCTTTTATAGAGAGATCCAGGCGTGTTATTTTTTCTATGACGTCATTTGAATTTATTTCAGTTGTTTTCGATGAAGTTTTCAAATATAATAAATCATCGTAGTATTATGATAGTTTTAAAAATATTACCGTGGAATGTATTGCATTTTAGAGATATTTAAACCAGGCAATTTATATTTCAATGCCGTCATTTGAATGAAATTCATTTTTTTCAGTGAAGGTTTAAGTTTTCAAATATAATAAATCAATGTAGTATTGTGATAAGCACCAAATTTGCACAAAATTTTGCAGGTAAGTCACTTGTGGGCGGGGCTGGTGCTGATTAGTTTTGGGTACGATTCGGAATAAAAGAACCCACCTTTTTTTGCGAAATGGCCCGCAAAAGCTTGTATCCACTCTAGCTGAAAAACTAATGGACCGAATTTCACAAAATTCGGTAGATGAGTCACGTATAGGTCACCCTGGTGCTGATAAGATTTTGGTACGATTCAGAAAAAAATAGTCTCCTTTTTTTAGTAGAATGGCCCGCAAAAATTGCCAAAATCTAAACAAAAATGCTACGTATGCTCAAATATATCCATTAAATGCTTGTTTAATGCGTAATTTTTAACGAAGAAAAGAATAAGACCAACCCCATTACAGTAGGACTAGCCGTTCTCGAGATATATTAGTTTTTTTCGTATTTTTTCACCCCACCTTTGAAAATAAGTCCAGTTATCAAATGAGAACGAAAATTGAATTAAAAGTGAATTACATTTAATTGAAATAAATAGAACGTGGATATAAGTTTGCAGGGAAAGTCATGTGCTGCCCACATCAGATATTTTCTTTTCGAATAATACCAAACTCTAGTCAGCACCACGGTAACTCATAGCCACAGGTGACTTATTTACTAATTCTGTGAAATTTGGCCAATTTGTTTTGCAACTAAGTGGATACATACATTGAACAGAGAGACACACTGACACACAGGCAGGCAGACACATAGACACATACACATACACACACACACATAGACACACACACACACACACACACACACACACACACACACAAACGTTACGCTAAAAATGAATTTTAGGGTTCTAGAGTGCTCAAAGTGATCCGTTGAAAACTCGACTTACGTTTTATGACACGATTCAGATACTTTCCTTATACATTACAAGATATTGCAGGGAAAGTAAAAATAAATATTTAACAAATTCATTTTAGAAGATTAATTTGCGAAAAGTCCATAAAAAATACATTTATTTTTCATTGTATACCTATTATGCTATTCTGAACAAAATACCATAAAAAATACATTTATTTTTCATTTTATGCTTATTGTGTTACTTATTATGCTGATATGAACAATAACGAATATGAATGTTAGGGAATGTAAATTAGATTCTCAAAGTTTAGACAATCAATATTTTATTACCGCTAAATGGAAAGATTGGATTTTTAAGAAAGTCATGTGTTGAGCATATGAGATTTTTCAATTTTTAAAGTCATTAAATTCATTACATAAGTGCAAATGTCATACATAATTGTAATGAATATGTTTTTCTCTAATTCATTTTAATTTCTTCTAATTCATTCAAAATCTAATTTAATTAATTATTTAATTTTCTCTTAGATTTATTTTCATTAGATCAGTGTAAAATCAAATCATAATGAATAACTTCATTTTCTTTAGTTAAATTCAGTCATTAAAGTCATTAGATTCATTAAATTTATTTAAAATCTGTAATGAATAATTCAATTTCTCTATTTCATTTTAATTTTTCTCTAATTCATTTAAAATATAATGGTAATGAATGATTTAATTTTTTTTATCATAAAATTAGTGCAACATTTAATGATAATAAATAGTTTAATTTTCTCAAATTATATTCAGTTTTTAAGGTCATTAAATTCACTAGATTAATGAAAAATCGAATTGCAATGAATAATTTAATTTTCTATAATTCATTCGATTAGTGTAAAATCTAATTGCAAGAATAACTTATTTTCTCAATTTATATTTAGATTCATTAGTACAAAATCTAATTATAATAAACAACTCAATTTTCTCTAGAAATTCTAGAACAAAATACTTTTCTCTTTAGACTTTGTGCATTTTGTAACTTGGCATTGGTTTTAGTTTCAGGGAATAATATTATAATACTCTTTAGAAATACATGGAATAATTTGAAACAGTGTACTCGTACTCCAATAATTTCGGAGAAAACCTGCATCTAAACCTGCATCCATCGGAGAAAACCTGCATCTGCAGGTCTTTTAATAAACCTGCGTCCAATATCTTTAGCCTCATGGGACTTTATTTAAAATAGTAAATTTTGATTCTAGATAAGGAGGTTTATATTTATATGATGAGTGTGTGATGCAAATTTCTATACTCTTTACCTTTCATACAGTGCAAGGTAATACATGGGGAAAGTATCGAAAAAGGAACGGATATCACGTTTTAGGCACCCCAGAACACGAATAAGTCATTTTTAGCGTGACTGTTTGTGTGCATATCTGTGCAATATATGTTCTCTGGCTCAAAAATTAATAGAAGAAATTTCACAAAATTTGGTGGGTAAGTCCCTGGTGCTGCTTAGATTCTGTCACGATTTAGAAAGATCAATCGTGTATTTTTGGATAATGTTAAGCATGTTTTGGATGATATATAGCATTGTTTTGGATAATATATAGCATTGGTTTTGTGGTGATAAGAAAAATACATTACGAGTATAATTTAGAACATTTAGAATAACCCCGGAATAACGTGGTCGTGAATCTTAACACCCGTACACCCCCAAAAATATTGGACGCAGGTTTATTAGATGCAGGTTTTCTCCGAAATCATTGGAGTACGAGTACACCGTTTCAAATTATTCCATGTATTTCTATAAAGAGTATTATAATATTATTCCCTGAAACTAAAACCAATGCCAAGATACAAAATGCAAAGTCTAAAGAGAAAAGTATTTTGTTCTAGAATTTCTAGAGAAAATTGATTTGTTTATTATAATTAGATTTTGCACTAATGGATCTAAATATAAATTGAAAAAATAAGTTATTCTTGTAATTAGATTTTACACTAATCGAATGGATTATAGAAAATTAAATATGGTGTCTGTAAAACCCACCATTGCTTCTTTGCACGAGTTCCTAAACGTAATCATTAAATCAAAACACTACACATTAAAACCCACATTTTTAACTTTTAAAATAAATTATCATTTATTCACACCTATTATTGTTATGATTAAAATTACATCAATTTTAACAGACGCTTAAGGATTAGAAAAGCACCATGTGAGACCAAGTCTTTTGAATATTATACCAATATCAACAATTGACCTAATACACAGGAAGACTGGCACATACCTCTGTATTTCAGGTCAGTAGCTGAGCATGATTGGAATCTTTGCCGCTTCTTTTTCTGACATTTGGAGTCAGACTTCGTCTTTTTCTAAAACATTTTCACTACTCAACGTGACGACCCACTCTCTTACCTCTTCTGCTCGAATCATTACGACCAACATCAAAACTGCATAAGTTGCCTCCTGGTCTCACAATTTTGAATAAAATTCGCTTGAATCCTCGATTTGGTTAAATTTAATATGTGATTAAAATTAATTTTCAACATTTCCATTAAATTTCCGTTGCGAAACCGTTATCACTTATATAAACCATTATAACTTATAAACTGTTATCACTTATAAACCGTTATAACCATTATTAACCGCAATTAACCGTTATAGTCGTTATAACGGTTTCGCAATGGTTGATTACTTCGTGTGCTATTCTCCTCTGTGAAGTGTATAAGCAATTGCTAAGTGATTTGATACAGTCCCGCGTTTTTCAAACTTTGAGATACATTCTTATTCATATTTAACAGGTAATGCATAATTTGTGAATAATTGCTTTCATACTTATCATAAAAATCTGGTTAGTGAGTCATAAATTAACTTAATATGTATAAATGTTATAATAACAATGATATAATTTTATTTTTCAATAAAATTGTTGAGGGAAAAATCTGTTCTGAGGGCCTAAAATATCTCAACTGTCAGTTTGCTCTGGACTTGCTCTATATTTCTTGACCCCTTGAGTGTCACTTAAACGCACCTAATACTAGTTACACCACTGATTTGTACACATCCAATTTTATTTTTAATTAATATTTGATTTAGTTTCATATAATACAAAGCCACTCATACATAATGTGGGTCCCCCTACAAAAGCTCATCACACCCTCTCCCATGCCTTCATATTTCCTTCTTTCTTTCTGCTCAAACCGTCCGATCTAACCGAAGTTGTAAGGTACTTATTTGGACGATCAGGAAAGAACCACCCAGTTTATACCGAAACTAAATGAAGGTTGCACCCACATAGACCACCCTTCCCCTAACCCATCACCTCTTGAATGGACTTTCGAACATACATATTTATCGTGCCCATACCCAGCAAATAGTTTTGGGCTGTGTTGAGAATCGAACACTGGAATACCATGGGCGATCTTCCCGCCTTAACCAAAGCACCATGCCCCCTCTATACGGATTTATTCCTACCCAGATCGTCCACCATAACCACTAGGCTGTCACCTCCCCTCCTCCGAATTTTGATTTTTTCACTCTTCAAATTTCGAAACTTCATATTTTTCAAGTCTTCCTCTAGTAGCATTTAATATTGGTCCAATATTGGACCAATATTGTATATCTTAGCATTCCGTTGAAAATATTTCCAATACAATCCCAATACCGTTAAAGTATTGGAGTTTCATTGGCCCCGAATATTGGTTAAATATTTGCATTATATTGTACGCCAAATTGGTGTTATATTGGAAATATTTACAATCAAACGCCAATATTGTCGTAATAGTGTTCCAATATTTTAAGCCAATATTGGGCCAATTTCGTCAAAATGTCCACTTTTTACTTTCCCTGCAATACATGGTAATGTATAGGGAAAGTATTGGAATCATGTCGAAAATCGCAACTCGAGTTTTCGACGGATCTACACGTTTCGAGACCTCTAGAATACGAAAAAGCTATTTTTAGCGTGACGTCTGCGTGTGTGTCTGTGTGTCTGTCTGTGTGTCTGTCTGTCTGTGCAGATTTTGTATCCACTCTAATTAAAAAACTAATGGACCGAATTTCACAAAATTTGGTAGGTAAGTCACTTGTGGGCGAGTCTGGTGCTGATTAGTTTTAGGTAGGATTCGGGATAAAAGAAGCCGCCTTTTTTTTGCGAAATGGCCCGCAAAAGTTTGTATCCTTTGTAACTGAAAAACTAATGGACGGAATTTCACAAAATTCAGTAGATGAGTCACTAATGGGTCACCCTGGTGCTGATTAGATTTTGGTACGATTCGGAAAAAAATAACCCGCCTTTTTTTGCAAAATGGCCCGCAAAAATCGTCAACATCTAAACTAAAGAACTACGTAAGCTCAAATATATCCATTAAATGCTTATTTAATACGTAATTTTTAACGAAGAAAAGAATAAGAACAACCCTATTACACTAGGACTAGCCGTTCTCGAGATATTTTAGTTTTTCCTATTTTCTCTACGCCACCTTTGAAAATAAGTCCGGTTACCGAATGAGAACGAAAATTGAACTAAAAGTGAAATAAATTTAATTAAAATAAAGAGAATGAGGATATAAGTCTGCAGGGAAAGTCATGTGCTGCCCACATCAGATTTTTCATGTTGATCCAATATTTCTAAAATTAGCTGCTAATATTGGGCCAATATTGGATTGCTACTAGGGTCCCTTTCCTTGGAAGAATTTGGGGCCAAGCCCCCTAGCTCCCCTTTCCCACTCAAATAGTATCCACCCCTCACCCCCTCCCGTATAGGCAGCAATTGATAACAATATATTCTGCATTGAAATGCTCAGAAAAATTTGAAACAGTGAAAACTTGCGACAAAAAAAAACCCCAATTTAAGAATACAAAATCAATTCGTTCTCCAATAGCTTTAGATAAAACATGCCTCATTGTTCGAATTTTTTTAGTTTCACGGGAGTAAGTTTTAAGGAATACGTTGTTCTGATTCTAAATAAGGAATGTTTACATTTGTATAATGAGTATGTTATGCAAATTTCTAACCTCTTTTCCTTGTAAGATAGTTTAGAAAGTTAAGCTCAAGGAAAGAGATTGTTTTCTTTTCGTTTTTATTTCCTTTCTCGACGATCTTTTTTACGTTTCCTATAATACATTGTATAACTTAAGAAAACTATTGGGATTGGGTTAAGATCAACAGTCCTATTACTTTCCTTATATACATAATGTATAAGGAAAGTATTGTGACGGGGTCGAAAATTCGAATTCGAGTTTTCGACGGGAGAGCACGTTTCAAGCATCCCTGATCACGAATCAAACATTTATGAAGTGATGTCTGTGTGTGCGTGTGTGTGTGTGTGTGTGTGTGAAAGTATGTGTGTGTGTGTGTGTGAGAAAGTATGTGTGTGTGCGTGTGTGGAAATATGTGTGTGTGTGTGTGAAAGTATGTGTGTGTGTGTGTCTGTGAGTCTGTGGAGACGATAACTGACGAACGAATGGACCGATTCGAACCAAATTTGGTACAAAAATCACAATCCGTAAACACTGGAAGCCTATTGTTTTTAGATGTAATCGAAAGTTCAGAACCCCACTAAATTTTCGAATAAAATTTTGAAAAAATCGTCCAAAAATCAAAACCACTAATAAAGTTACGAAAATAGACATTTCTTATGGTAATTTTTCTTTAAAAAACGATTGACATAAATTTTAGAACGCTAACATGAACCGTTCTCGAGATATTGCACATTTTTCAAAAAAATTATTAAAAAGTCATTTAAAATGAAAAAAAATATTTCCTATACAGAAACATGTTCACTTTTCATATGTAATACCATGCGATAAATTGGGTGACATCATTCTCGTGGATCTAGCTCGTTCCATTCATGAAAAAAGATACTTTGAGTAATATTTTTGCATTTGAACGCCAATAGTCATTTATCTCCTGTAAGAACATCTTATTTCTTCGTACATAACGCTTGGCGAGATTTTGGCGACGAATTTGGCGGAATATCGTCAACTTGGCGACTTTTTGAAATGATGCCAAATTAACGAAAATCTCACCAAATGGATAAAAATGACGCTAAATCAATGAAAATGACGACTAATTGCCGAAAATTCAATATCTTGGAAAGAATATTAGTATCTACTATAAGAAAAACCTATTTTTTTACTGTAAAAGTAGTAAATTCTTTTCATTATATAAGGAAAGTCATGTGTTGCCCACATCAGATTTTTCTCGTATTGTGATAGATTTACACTTATTGAGGGTATCTGAATACGAATTAATAAATTTCATTCATATCTGCGTGTATGTCTGTAATCACGATATCTCTCGAACAAATTGAGAAAATCGAATTAAATTTGTTATTATTACTTCCATGAAAGGCAGTTTTAAGATTATTTATTTTGGGGAGTGAACAGACCAAAATAAGATCCACAATTATATTGATTAATAAAGGGTAATAAAAATAGAATTACGTACAAAAATGCAACGAAACTAATTATTTATTTTATGGCTTTAAGTTAACGTAACAATCATCATTTGTAAGTCACTAATATTCCCCCTTCTCTACGCATTTTATTCTTGATCTGAAAGGGAATTTTTTAAAATAAAATAATAAAGGCATTATTATCAAAGACTCATTATTATCAAATGATGCTTTGTAAGTACTTTAAATGCGAAGCGAATGGACACACTTCTAGACATTTTCATGAACCATTCTCGAGATATTAGAAATTTTATTCTTTATTTCTGTTTTTAGTCTTTATACTTTCTATGCTCGTAAATGAATTTACAGGTACCAATTGTTAAGGAGATAAAGTTCTTAAACTCTTGACTTTGGAGATAAATTTAGCGATCTGGGTGATAAATTTGGTGAGTTTGGTGACAAATTTGACGAAATGTCGTAGACAATGGATAATTTCGGGAAAATTTTAAAAACAAAAAGATTGATAAGGAATTTCATCAATTACAAGATTTTTCCAAGTATTTTCCTAGTGGGTGTACAAGATGTTCATTTCTAAGAGAATTGTGCAACTTAATTCGAGTTAAACTGAATTGAGACTACAATCTTCTTGTTGAATTAGTTTAATTATTATCATTTAATTGCTGTTTTATTGCGTTCCCTATATACATAGTAAAATGTATCGGGAAAGTACTGTGACGGGATTGAACATTCGAATTCGAGTTTTCGACGGAAAAACAGGTAGGTTTCAGGCATCTCGGAACTCAAATCGAACGTTTTTGAGGTAGTGTGTGTGTATGTGTGTGTGTGTGTGTTTGCACGCGGAATATTAAACAATACCTCATGAAGAACTGGAGCATTTTGAGCAAAACTTGGTACAAATATTACAATCGGTGAATGAATACTAGAAGCCTATTGATTTCAAATGCAATCGAATATTCGGAAGAGACCTAAAATTTTGAATGAAATTTTAGAACCCTTAATGTTGCGTAAATTTCATTTCGTACGAATATTTAAGTTGTTACTCAAATTTTCATCGTAAATTTGTCATTAGAAAATGAATGATACACACTTTAGAACGCTAGTCTGGGCGGTTCTCAAGATACTCTACGTTTTATCTAATAAATTTATAAAAAATATTACATAAAATTAAAAAATGTATTAACTAGCGTTTAATATATTCACATTACATGCAATATTATGCAACGAATTTGTCAACATCATTCTCGTGCATCTAGTTCGTTCCATTCCTGACAAAAGAAACTTGTGTAATAGTTTTGTATTTTCACTAACAGCAATTCGTCAGTAGTTATTTATATATAAGAAAATTTCTTCTCTTTGTCTGTACGTAACTCTTGGTGATCAATGTATCGAACTTAAGGACTGATTTATGGAACTATCGGCAACTTTACGATGTGTTGCCCAAGATTGTTTTAATACATAGATTATATTGCTTATTAAGGATGCTTATCAATTTAGAGTTGCTCGAAACATAAGTTAATAGAATATTTCAAAATACTTTAAAAGTCCGGATTGCATAACCTTGGTGACAAATTAAGTGGCCTTGGTCACGAATTTGGCGAAATATCGCAAATTTGGCAAATTTTGAAAACTGCTCGAAATTTCCAGAATGAATAAGAATTTTCTAATTTACGTCCGTTTTTTCTAAAGATTTCTCCAGAAGGTATAAAAAATGGCCGCCGTTCAGTTAAACAGAGTTAATATGACCCGATAAAGCGAATTGCGAAATATATCAATGTTTTGAGAACATAAACGTATGTTTTGTGAATTATAGCCCACTGGAAGAGGCCGCTCTGTTACGGTTTTGTAGTCCTGGGCCCCCTCTTTTGAGGGGAACATGAATTTGGAGCTTATGAGATTTGGGGAGATGGATTACATCGATTCCCTGAGTGGTGGCTTTCCTATGTGTGTCTTTAATCCTCTTTTGCTGCAAAGAAGTGTCTAGGTGACCGCATGAACCAGATTTTATAATCAGTGTCTAAAACCGTCGTCGATTGGGGTCCTAGCTTGACAGGCAATCTTTGGACCCTGTGCGATGAATGATTGCCTTCACCGTGTTTCCGCTGAAATGGAGATTCGCACATGAGACCCTCTCTTCATCGGCGTAAGCTCGCCAAGTTTAACTTGGCTGCAAAATCTCTTCTAAACTATTTTGTGAATTAGTTGAGCTGTTTTATAGTACCTAAGAGTTACTTTGTGATTTTGTAAAATTGCTAAAGAACTATTAGCAGTACATTGTTCTTGTTGGCGCTTATTAGTGTTTTAAATAAAAGCCTTAGTTTACCAGACATTCGGACCCATTTTTATATCCTAAGAATACACCTACGAATTAAGAAGGTACCTCGTAACAATACCTACAAATTTAGAGGATATATCGTAACTTTGCTAATTTTGTACCGCGATTGATATTTATCTGGCACCCCCCTAGTCTCTAGAATACATCTGCTGCTTATAAAAAATATCTGGTACGATTCGGGATAAAAAAAACCCGCCGTTTTGTTTTTTTTACAAAATGGCCCACAAAAGCTTTTATCTACTCTAGCTGAAAAACTAATGTACCGAAATTCACAAAATTCGGTAGATAAGTCACTTGTGGATCCCCCTGGTGCTGATTAGATTTTAGTAGGATTCGGGAAAATATAATCTGCCTTTTTTTGCAAAATGACCCTCAAAAATCTCCAAAATCTAAAATAAAAAACTGCGTATGCTCAAATATATCCATTAAATGCTTGTTTAATACGTAATGTTTAACGAAGAAAAGAATAAGACCAACACTAGGACATTACACTAGGACTTGCCGTCCTCGAGATATTTTAGTTTTTTCGTATTTTCTCTAGGCCACCTTTGAAAATAAGTCCAGTTATCAAATGAGAACGAAAATTGAATTAAAAGTAAATTTAATTTAATTAAAATAAAGAGAACGTGGATATAAGTCTGCAGGGAATGTCATGTACTGCCTACCTCAGATTTTTATGTATTGTATAGATACATTTATTTGAAAAACGTGCAATACCTCGAGAACAATTCAAGCTAACGTTATAAAGTCTGTGTTATTCATTTTATTTTAGAATAAAAAATGCATACAAAATGATTATTGATTTAAAATTATTGAATGCTCTGATTTTCCTAACATTAGTCATTCGAAAAATTTTGATTCTATTAATCGTATCAAATTAGGCTTGTAATGCTCCATTCGTTCGTCAGATATTGTGTCCACAGACTCGGGTACACACACACTAAAATATTAACATATATGCATATACACACTAAAACATTAACATGCATACACATACACACTAAAACATTATCATGCATGCACACATACACTGACATACACGCACTAACATACACACAAACATCACCTCAAAAACGTTCGAATTGAGTTCAAAGATACTTCATACGCTCTCTTCCGTCGAAAATTCAAAATCGAATTTTCGACCCAGTGAATACTTTCCGTACACAGTATGCTATGTATGTAGGGAAAATAATAATTGAAAAATAATAATATTCAAAAATTCTGCCCTGTTTCATTCTAACAATTGAGCACTAGCATTCCAAGCTGCAATACTTTCTATAAAATAATCGTAGAATAAGTCCATAAATTCCCAGATTTACAAGTACTTTTATTACATTTTCTCACTAGATACATGCAACAAAATTCCTCAAAGGCTACAAAGTTTTTCATATAAAAAAGTTTCAATTCTAAAACAGTGTATCAGATACCCAACAATATATCCGCTATCTACAATTCGAAAATTCTATGCGGTGTTCTAAATTTCTTTTGAAGAGAAAAATGAACAAAAACGCATATTTCCGATTTAAAATATGATATCCTATATGATATTATGATGCGTATAATATGACATGTGCACGATTATGTTTTTGAATAGCGATAGCTCATATTACAGAGAAATAAATTGATAACAATATTTTATATCAGAATCTATTTCTGAAAAAAATTGAGATGGAAATGGATTTATACGTTTAGGTTTCTACGTAAGTTTGAAGTTATGGTTCCTCATTAGGGTAGAGCCTTAAATGGATATTGTGAATATGTTTTACTTAATTTATCCAAATATATATATATATATATATATATGCATGCCAACATACATACATACATACATACATGTATATATACATACATATATATATATATATATATATATATATATATATATAACCATAAAGGAATAATGAACATGAAAGCAAGATACCAAAAACTGCCCGGAGGATTGTGACCCCCGCTTCCCGGTTAAGCCAGCCCAGCTTAATGTCACGACGACTCTCCCGGTAGCCGGCACCTTTCTATGGAATAGAATACATATGTATCAAAATAGACATAGAAACAATGTCACATGATTAGCCCGTATACTGGAAGAATCATTGACAAAAAAAATCACGACTTAGTCAAACCAATACGAATAACTTTTAAACCAACCACTAAACATACACCTGTTATTTGATGTTACACTGAAATACCACTATTATCCAAAAAGCAAAATTGAACAGCATTGCTCTAATATCTTTTGAATAGTAGATAAAGGTCCTACCAGATATACTGATATGTATATATGTACTGATATGTATATGTATATATATATATATACATATGTATGCATTGTTATATATATGTGTGTGTGTGTGTATTATGCGGACCTTAATAATTAACAAGAAAACAAAAATAAGCTAGTTTTGTCAATCTAATATACAATATTTAGAAGATGGAGATGGATGGTAAAAGATACTAATGTGCTCTCGGCAATTCACGAGAAGAAACTGAATTGCATAATCGGACTCTTTATATGAAAATAATTAAAAAATTAACCGTGATAATTAACCAGAAAATAAACATAAGCTGGTTTAGTCAATCTAATATACAATATTTGGAAGATGGAGATGGATGGAAAAACGACAAAATTCACGCGACCATAAATTGAATTACGCAATTGCACTGTTTATACGAAAATAATTTTAAAAATAGCCTTTTAGAGATTTATGCCAAATGACAACGTTTTAAGGAACATATTTATTACTTTTATGAAAATGTACGTTACATTCAGACGTAAATCCCCTTTGTCATGTTGATTTGACTGGCAATACCGTGCATGAGGCTGTAAATTTACATTGCCCTAAACAGAAAGGCAGTCTTCCGTAGAAAACTATTCAAATCCCATACTCCGTAGTATGAGGTTATATACCATAGAAACTACTGAGAATCCGTAGAAATCGGCATTTCTGCTCTTGAGTGGAGCAGTGGGAATCGACGTTTACGAGCGTGATTTTCACAATCGAGCAGAAACTGCTTACCAGAGGAATGCGAAAACTCCGATCTCAAAATTAGTGTCTGTTTTCAAATTCGTAACATTTTCGGGAAATTCGTGGCCGATTTCTGTTTCTATGACTTTTTCGGAACTTCCGTAAACATCGTGATTGAAGAGATTTTTTTCCAAAATCAATGCGTAAAAATACGCCTTATTTAATTTTCAAAGCGTATCTACTTATTTTATAACGTTAAATACGTATATAGAGATGTTATCTCGATCTCTGCTTGGAATATTACAGAAAACAGCCAAATTAGCTACCGATATGCATTCAGCTTAGAAGTCTTACAGTTTTGGGATTGCCACCAAGTTTTGCACTTATTATATAAAATATTTTTATTATTAATAAGAAATTCATATTTACATTCTGGTAGTTATTTTCTTATAACATTTAAATTGCTACGTAGAAAACACAAATGTAGTATTAGGAAAGAATCTGTTACATATTCCTAGAAGCATATTCCCTTAGCCGCATATTAATGTTTAGAATATAAATATTAATGTGTTAATGTTTAGGATGTAAATATTTATGTCTAAAAATGTTAGTCAGATAATATTTATATTTCCAGTAAACATTAATATTATCGTTATTGTTTTTATTGTATAAAAAACATTTTATTTTCTTAGAAATGTTCTAAACATTAATATTTGAATTAATAATGACTAAGCATTTAATATTAATGTTGAACAATAAAAATCAATAACGTTAATATTAATGATTACTGGAAAGAAAATTATTATTTATTGGAAGCATAAATGTTTAGAATAACACTTAGAAAAACATTAGGGGAAAATGTTACAAAATAAACAACCATTCCTATAAACACGATGCTCAAAATTTTAGAATGTTACTAACGTTACATTAATGTTACACAAATATCGCTGATCTTTACAAGATATAAAACATTCATTCGGAAGAAAAACATTATACAAAACATTGATATTTATAAAAATAGTAACATATCCTGGTTATTACTTAATATAAAGCTATTACGTGCTTGTAAGTTATGATATCAATGTAAAAGTCATCACTAAGAGTTTTAGAATTCATACGAATGTTAATAAATATCATTGCAAGATGCTTTATTTTCAATATTTCAATTTCTTTTGCAAGACACCCCCATTGTAGATAACAGCAACCATAGGCAACTTTCGCGTTTATTATGCTCTCGTCAGCATGAAATAGCCGATATCTGGAGTAGTAGTAAAATACTTGGTAGAAGTTACATTTTTTGCAAACTCCCATGAGACGAGATAATTCCAGTCTTTCCATGCAGTTGGCATCAAATCCTTATACAATTTAGTTCAGACTGCACGAAGCTACAAAAGGTTAAGTTTATAATCACAAAACCCGATTGTAAGAAACATTTCCAAAATGGGGTGGCTTTCTAGACGGGTTCCTTACAAACACGCCTGTAAGAGGCCTTTTATTATTATTATTATTATTATTATTATTATTATTATTATTATTACCATTATCATTTATTTTTTACTTTTTATTTATTTATTTATTTATTTATTTTTAATTTTTATTATTTTTAGAACTCCATTTACATGCGAGTTTTATAATCATTTCCTTTTCTATTTGTAACAATAATCGATTGATCACACATTCACACCTTTATTCCGTTCCTTTTAAATAGATATTATTAATGCATATTGGAAAGTTTTCTACTTAGAAATTTTAATGAAGGAGTATGAAACTTTTAATAGAGAAAGATTAAAATACAAAGCTCATTAAAATAATCTTCATAATTAAGGTTTAAGTGACATATATATTAAGATAGATTACAGTAATGGATCACTAAATACTTTATTAAAGTAAAAGCCCTTTTAATGAAAATTCAAATAACAGATAATTTTTTTTGAGAAACTAAAATTACTACATTCATAGAGAGGCGAAATAGGATGGAATCCATTGTGGGAGACATCTACAGAGACTATACTTTCCTTTCCTTGCCATCAACCTCTCGGAAAAACTGCATCTAGTCTATCACAGTAAATGTGCCTCAGTACAGCCGAATGAATCCGAACACTGTCGCTGACAAAATTTGTAGGCCTCTATGTAACAAATGTGCGCCCCCCTCCTGTAATCCCTATTTAGTTATTGATCTTTTTTCGTAAAATATTTATGCAACAACGGGTCCCAAGTCTCCCATACTCCTATGCAAAGCTTATTTTTACCCTTATCAGTTGGAGGATCTGAATCCGAATGCGGTTCAAGAGACTATCGGGCGTTCCGAAACATTGGATGCTGGATAAACCAAATATGAAACCAGAAGACAATTATGTAGGTTTAATATTTACAAATATTTACAGAGAAACAAGGCGCAGACTTGTAGGCGCCGTTTTAAGACAGTCTTGGCCCGAAAAGTCATGACCCCAATAAATTCAATTCACATAAATTGCAGGTGTGGTGATCTCCTTGGGTCCAAGGCTTAAACCAAACATCATTATATAATCAAGCAACCAATGATGCAATGCTGCTACATCGCACTGAGAAGCAACCACTGAGAGATACGGAGGGCGTATCTCAACCTCAGGCAAAATGATGTGGCAACAAGGAAATAATGGAGTGACTATTCAAAAATTGGAATTCATTAAGCGAGAGAGAGCAGTCAATAAGAATAACTGTACAGTAGCATTGACATTCAGGCAATGAGTTTCCATGAGTGTATTTCATAAGCAATGATGGTGTAGAACAGTTGAGTTATAAGAATGTGTAGCGGTTATGTTGAAATTTGAGAGTGTGTTAGAAAAGAGAAAGCTGACTTCAAAATGTCAGAAAAAGAAATAGCCAATATTCCAAGCATGATGAGCAACAAACCGACAAACAGAGGTATGCCAATCTGCATATATATTAGGTCAATTAATAATGTTGGAATAATATAAATCCTGGTCTCACACGGTGCATTTTCTCCTCCTTAAACATTTATTAAAATTAATGTAATTTTAATCTTAGCAGTAATAAGTGTGAATAAATAATATTTATCTTAAAAGTTAAAATGTGGAATTTAATATGTAGTGTTTCAATTAACGATTTTAATTTAGAAACTCGTGCAAAGATGTAATGGTGGGTTATTTCGGCCATGATGATAATGTAAGACTATTCACAATCACTTCAATTAAGAATAATAAGTCAATCACAAGTTTTATATTTAAAAAGTAACCAACTTAATGTTCCCTTTTATTTTAGTACACCACATGCACCACACCAACGTTTAATAACTTAATTACAAGGGAAATTAATTAATAACTGCAATTTTATTACATTGGAACTCTGGTTTCGCGTTTCTCTGTGAAACCGATTGAAACACTTTATATGCGGGAAATGCAATACACGAGAAGCTTCATTTTTATTAAAATATAAAAATCAAAGAAAACATGTCAAAAATATATAAACCACTCACGAAGCTTTGCTTTTTCACTTGTTTAAATTTTAATTTCGGATTCGCGTAGAAAAATTGCAAACGTGTTGAAAATGCGTATTTGCACATTACATTCACGATTGATTCAATTTCGATAAGAATTTTTTCCTTGCCCTTAATACACTGATATAGTTATGATAATTCTCATTTATAAAATAAATTGAAAAAAATAATAAAATCAAAGACTGTAAGATGAAATCTGCTGAATTAAAACATCTGGATACTTGAGCTAAAGGTTTCATATTTTTTTAAAAACATCAATTTCATATGTCGAGTTTTTAACTCTGAGAACTGTCAAAGCCCCTATAATTTAGCGATTTTCAAAATCAAATCGAAATATTAACTTTTAAAATGGAATTTTCGTATCACTGGAAAACACACACGACTTGGAAGGATACCCCTTAACAATATTTAAAAGAAAGTTATATGAAATTTGAAAAATATTTCTTCTTCTTTTTTATTTTCATAATGATTGCAATACAAGTAGAACTAAATCGGATATGAATGTTGTATACGAAAATCGATTGGAGAATCACATATCAGATACTTTTTCTCAGAATAGACTATGTAAGAACAATACTTCTTGCAAAACTCTTCTTATTAAAATTATCTAAATAATTGCATATGTCTTTCAAGTCCCTCAAGAAGTCCCCTCCCCCTCATTGACCTAGAAGGCTCAATCTGTGAGCAGTTATAAGATCGTCAACGGGACAGTACCTAACGGAGCTAAATTTTCGACTTCCTTCCTCCTCGAGGGTGGAGAAAAGGGGCACATTTATTACACTTTCCACACACTCCAGACGCACTTGATGACATAGAAGGCTGCGTCTTTTCACATTGAAAATACAAACCACTGATCAGAATATAACCGAGCCAGATTTTCGATTTCTTCCCCAGGGGTAGAGAAAAAGGGGCGGAATTTAAAGGCTTGTCTAGACTTCTATAAACCTTCTCCTCAGATGACCTAGAAAGTCGAAATTTCGCACAAAGTATCTACAGACCATAACGAAGCTGGATTTTTAATTTCCTCACAGATCTGTAGTGACCTAGAAAGCTGAATGTTTGTACATAAATATAGTATCGACCACACGATAGAATCTAATTGTTTCATAATCTGAACTAATTTTCTATTAAACCGACTCTTTTCGATCCTAAACGTCACGCATTGTTAAACAAAATCAAACTTTTTTTAAATAAATTGTTATCTAATAGTTTGAAACTATTAGATTTCATATATTTTTGTCAAGCTTAAATATTACTCATATAATTAGCACTTTCTTCACATACTAATTCCTATACTTAAATAGTTAATACTTCAAGTCTTCAAAAATACATTCATTCCTTTTTGCCGTACCCAGAGTCACAATTATATCGTAATTAATAACAAAAAAAGTTTCACTTGAAAATCCTTTAAATCACTTTCACTTTCTCAGTGATTTAGAACGAGATAAATCTTCTTTTTCTCCAGGAAGTTCTCCTCTTCTTTTTGTGTGAAACTTGCAAGCTATTAAAAACCCGGGAATTCTTCGAACCCGAACTTTTACCTTTTCATAAAGAATCTAAAATTGGTGATTTTGGTTTTTAAATTAAGGTCAGTAGTTCTCCATACTTTACCTAGTTTCCTAAAACAATTTTGAGCTTCTGCAATTCTTATTTTGATTTCATCGTCTGTTCCACCGTCCTTGTTCACAAACACTCCAAGGTAAGTCTATTTACATCTTCAATGGGTTCATTATCTGGTTTTACATTTTCAGAAGTTTTTTCATTATTTCTTAAGACTTTTGGTTTACTTCTACTGACTCCTAAACCAGTAGTTTTAGCAAACTTGTCAAGCCATTCATTTTCTGTTCTAGATCAAAAAACATAGAGGCCAAAAGAACACACACACAATGTAATCTGCAAAATCTAAATATTCTAAGACTGATGTGAATTTCCATCTAGTACCTCTCCTCTTGTCTTTGATGGTGTTTCCCTTGATCCAGTCAATGACTATAGTAAATAAAAATCTGATGTGGGCAACACATGACTTTCCTTATATAATGCAATTAATTTACTACTTTTAGAGTAAAAAAAATAGGTTTTTCTTATAGTAGATACTTATATTCTTTCCGAGATATTGAATTTTCGACAATTAGTCGTAATTTTTATTGATTTAGCATCATTTCAATCCATTTGGCGAGATTTTCGTTAATTCGACAACATTTCAAAAAGTCGCCAAGTTAGCGACATTCCGCCAAATTCGTCGCCATAATCTTGCTAAGCTTTACTGACGGAGAAATAAGTTATTCTTATAGCAGATAAATGACTATTGGCGTTCAAATACAAAAGTATTACTCGAAGTATCTTTTCACATGAATGGAACGAGCTAGATCCACGAGAATGATGTCACCAAATTTATTGCATGGTATTACATATGAAAAGTGAACATGTTTCTCAATAGGAAATATATATTTTTTTATTTTATATGACTTTTTGATATTTTTTTTTAAATGTGAAATATCTCGAGAACGGTTCATGTTAGCGTTCTAAAATTTATGTTAATCGTTTTCTAATGAAAAATTACATAAGAAATGTCTATTTGCGTAACTTTATTAGCGGTTTTGATTTTTTGACGATTTTTTCAAAATTTCATTCGAAAATTTAAGGGGTTCTGAACATTCGATTACGTTTAAAAACAATAGGCTTCCAGTGTTTACGGATTGTAATTTTTGTACCAAATTTCGTTCGAATCGGTCCATTCGTTCGTCAGTTATCGTCTCCACATACTCATTAACACACCCACACACACATACTTTCACACATACACACACACACAGACATCACTTCAAAAATGTTTGATTCGTGATCAGGGATGCTTGAAACGTGCTCTCCCGTCGAAAACTCGAATTCGAATTTTCGACCCCGTCACAATACTTTCCTTATGCATTATGTATATAAGGAAAGTAATAAACCTGACATCACACATCCTTGTTTTACTCCTGATTTAATTTGGAACGTCTGTGTCTATTTTTCATTACTTCAATACAGCAACTACTGTTTCGATAAAGTTCTTATTGTTCTTTTCGATATCGTTTTTTCTCAACGTCCTTTTGTGTGAAACTTGACTTGTAAGCTATTAAAATCCAGGGAATTATTCGAACCCGACCTCTGTTCCTTTTCATCTAGACAGAGGTAATTATACAACCGATAAAGCAATTATGTTCTCTTCGGTCGATGCGAATTTTTTCATTTCGTATTATTTTACGAAAGCACGCGATTATAATAAACTAGTTTACAAAGTAAAACCAAGCGCAAATCAAGATAAAAAAGCTATTACCTCACATTATCCTACGCTGCATTTTACGTTTTAAACCTATTTGTTATTGATTTTGCGAAAAGACACGTTCTTTCTTAACCCGAATATAGTTCGGCGATTTTGTTAAGTTTTGTTTCGACAATTTTGCTTTTGTTTCCCGAATCGTAAAGCACAGACTTATCGACATTTATAATCGAGATCTTATGTGCTGCATGCATCAGTTTCTCTACACTTAGATAAATTTAGATATTATGAAACACAAATTAGAGTTTTCTAATTTATTACAACACAAATTAAAGTATTCTTATTTGTTACAACAAGAATGGAACATAAATTACAGCTTTCATATTTGTTAGAACACGAATTAGAGAATTATAATTTATTCGAACGTAAATAAAAGCTTTTTGATTTGTTAGAACACAAATTAGAGTTTTCTAATTTGTTGCAACACAAGTTAAAGTATTTTTATTTGTTAGAACACGAATAGAACATAAATTACAGCTTTCATATTTGTTAAAACACAAATTAGAGAATTATAATTTATTCGAACGTAAATAAGAGCTTTTTGATTTGTTAAAACACAAATAAAAAGAACACATATTAGAGTTTTCTAATTTGTTACAACACAAATTAAAGTATTCTTATTTGTTACAACACGAATAGAACATAAATTACAACTTTCATATTTGTTAGAACATAAATTAGATTTATTCGAAACTAAGAGCTTTTTGATGTCATACCCCATTTCACAAAACAGCCGATGCAATTCTCAAAACATTGACGTAAGTCACAGTTCAATGCAGCTCGTATCTCGGCAATTGCACCCCAACTGAGTGATGACTCTTTTATAGACTCTCTATAGAAACTTTCGGAAATCTCTCATCTCTCGTAGAATATTCGTTATTTCGAAGTGTTTCTCGAACCTTCAAAAAGTCTCTACATGTCGCCAAATTGGCAAAAAAAATTGGCAACCTCACCGAACTTCACTTTAGCACATGGCAACCCTAGATTCACGTCATAAGAAATGTTGCATGTACAGTTGTTTCCTCCGTCTGGTTTTCAATGGACGCTCCAATGAGAGCATTTTACACGTTCTGAACAACACTGATTCGGTACATCTATTTTTTATAATTTTTCGTTTTTAGATCAGAAATGTGCAATATCTTAAGGCCGGTGTATTGAATAAATGATAGAATTTGATTTTACATTTTAAAAAAAGCAGACAATATACCTTAACTAGTTTATTTTTTTAATATTATTCCTGTTTTTTCCTATCTTTTAAAACACAACTCAGACTTCAAATATTTCATTCTACTTAAAAAAGAAGATTTTGAAGGGGAAAACATATACTAGAAGCATATTTGGCATGCAAAAAACTATTGGTGATTGTTCACAGTTACCGGTGCAAGTGAATAATGTAAGGAAAGAGATGAAAATTTCATGCATTCAAGATTGGTGATTGTACAATCATATCAATACAATCATATTTATACAATCGCGCGATTTTAACATTTACAATAACATACATAGTAATAGCATATAGAACAAAATAAATGCAATTCACAAATTAAATTTAAATATGTCTTTTATCTACCATAAATATTATGAAGTATATATAATATAAATCAGCCTTCCCAAGGAAACTGATTTTCATTATTTTGTTATTCATCAAAGAAACTGAACGGACGAAGTAAATTAAAATGAGGTTAGAAATAACCTATGGTATACCTCGCATGGTTAAATATTAATTGGTTTCATTTCGTGCAGGGTTGCCATTTTATGGTTAGGTCTAGCCATTTTTTTAAACATTTGGCCATAGAAATTCATGTCTAATCATTCATTTAGCCATAAACCTAGTCATTGATAGATGCGAATAAGCTATTTTAAGCCATTAATTTGAGTCAAAACCGATAATTATTATTCATTAACCTCAAACCAACAAATTTATTAAATACTAGGAGCTACGCCTCTGCTCCCTACTCTCGTCAACTCGGGGAAATTCTTCACACTTTTTGATAAATCTAATGAATTAACAATATGATTAACTAATGCTTACTTTTATTATAATAATATAGAATCTTTTCAAAAGTTCTGTTAGTTAAATATAAATATGTTATGTTTCAAAAACATCTTTAAATAATATCGCTTATTCTATACCGAAAGCGGATTTAAAAAGCACTAAGACTGAAAGTCATGTAAAAAAACAACTATGGGTCTTTGTTTTTACTTTCAATGCAATACATGGTAATGTATAGGGAAAGTATTGGAATCGTGTCGGAAATCTCATCTCGAGTTTCCAACGGATCTACACGTTTTGGGACCACTTGAATACGAAAAGACTATTTTCAGCGTGACATCCGTGTGTGTGTGTGTGCGTCTGTCTGCCGGTCTGTACAATGTATGTATCTACTATAACTCAAAAACAAGCCATGTAAAAAAAACAACTATGGGACTTTGTTTTTACTTTCCCTGTAATACATGGTAATGTATAAAGAAAGTATTGGAATCGTGTCGAAAATCTCATCTCGAGTTTCCAACGGATCTACACGTTTTGGGACCACTAAAACACGAAAAGACTATTTTCAGCGTGGCGTCTGTGTGTGTGTGTGTGTCTGTCTGTCTGTGTGTACAATGTATGTATCTACTATAACTCAAAAACTAATGAACCAAATTTTATAAAATTTTATAGGTGAATGATTTGTGTATGACCCTGGTGCTGCTTAGATTTTGGTGCGATTCGGGATAAATGCACTCGTCGTTTTTTTTTTTGCGAAATGACCCGCAAAAATCGCATATATCCACTCTTTCTAAAATACTAATTGACCAAATGTCACAACATTTTGTAGATAAGTTACTTGTAGGATACCCTGGTGCTAGTTGGATTTGATTCGGAAAAACAGAACCTGCCTTTTTTAGCGAAATGGTCCGCAACAATCGCCAAAATCTAAAATAAAAGACGACGCGTGTTCAAATGTGTCTATTAAATGCTTGTTTCATATGTAATTTTTGACGAGGAAAAGAATAAGGCCAACCCCATTACTCTAGGCCTAGCCTTTTTCGTGATATTTTATTTTCGCAATTTTGCTACGCCGGTTTTGAGAATAAGTTCAGTTGCCAAATGAATACGAAAACTGAATTAAGCTTCAATTCAGTGTAATTTAAAATAAATATGCGTGTTATTTGGTGCAATAAAACTCAATTTAAAGAATTATTAATGAAGTAAATAGAAAATGAATTTGAGCTGTAGGGAAAGTCATGTGCTGCTCACATCAGCTTTTTGTTTTGTTTTCAAATTACAATACCAACTTATTTATTAGTTCAGAAATATCGACGTATTAAAATTTTGGGATATAAACATAACGAAAAATACTGAGGTTATTGAAGCAAGGGAACGAAGTGTGTAATTTTCTTTTGATTTGAAGCGAGGGAACGAAGTAGGTAATCTTCTTTTAATTTGAAGCGAGGGAACGAAGTGGGTAATCTTCTTTTGATTTGAAGCGAGAGAACAAACACAGTGGGTAATCATCTTTTAATTTGAAAGGAGGGAACGAAGTTGGTAACCTTTTATTGATTTGAAGAACGAAGTGTGTGATCTTCTTTTGATTTGAAGCCAGGTAACAAAACGGCAAGTTCCTTAATTTTGATTACTAGACGCAATTTGCTGTTACCTGTATGTTGCCTCTGTATGTTTTGTTCAACGGTAATTGCTCTAAAACTGAATCAATTTCTTTGGAATTTAGATATATGAAATAAATTAATTTTTTCAGGCAGAGTTCCTTGCTTAACGGGAGCGGATAAAAATTGCACACGCTACCCTCTTTTTACTGAAATATTATGTCCAATGAATTGTCTAAAGTTTAAGCGATCACCTCTATAAAATCACCGCGCCGTGCACAGTATGTCAGAGCACCCAATGCAACCCCGAGTGCAAAAAAAATCCATATACACTAATTCGATTATCCTGAATTCTAATCTGAAATCCGTTTTGTATTTAATTCCTTGGTTCTGAAAAAATAGCCTCTCAAAGTTTGGCCTTTTTAGCTACATTTGTATTTACAATCTCAAACCAAAGGCGTTGCCAAAACATAATGCAATAGCATCATCATTAGACTTTAATGCTTGGAGAAATAAAAGGAAAACTGTAGTCAGCTCATGGAGTTAGAGATAAGACCACCTCCGTGATTCATCTGAATAGGAAAAGCTAATATTGAGAAGTCGGAAATTGAAATACGGAATATGAACATTTAAACCATGGAATTAGAGAGATTTGATTCCTGCTTTATCTTCAAATTCACGTTTAAAACAACGCAATTAGTGAAAACTTTGTTCATAGATAAATTGGTTACACTGTAAAACGTTTGCAAGCAAGTTACTGAAAGTGTGAGTGTAATCAGCTGTGCATAATCGGGAGTAAGATTCCTAATATTTACGATAATATACAGGGTGTCCCAAAAAGCTTGAAACGCGCTTTAATTCTTTACCTGTTGAAGATAAGTGGGTAATGTAAATTGCAAAAATGTTGAAAATAAGGTAGGAAATAAGACTATGCTAATGAAATTATCCTCCCATTAATTTTCAAAAAGTTACTTTTTTAATTTTTATACGACCCCCTTAGAAAAATTTGGTCAATCAGAATTTTTTTATTTTTAATGCAATGATAATAAAGGATAATAATTATGATAAAGGAAAAAGTCTGACTTATGCCACTTTTCCGCACCATGTAAAAGGTGTTTTATTAGTGAAAATAGGGATCATAAACAAACTGACGATGGAAATTTAGATCAAAAATACGTTAATACATGTCAAAAATTTTTGTCACAAATGCATCTAAATAAAGCATTAGACAGACAGAGAACATATAAAGCAGTGGTACTCACTATGCGGTTGAGGCACATAATTAAAATATGCATGCATTGATAGAATACCACTGATATAAAGGGACAAATTTCGTTACAAATACTAGAAATACAATTCACAAAACGCAATTCACAAAGCATTCTCAAAATATTTTCCTTCAAACCCAATACATAACTGAACTCTTCTAATAATACTTCTGTAAATATTTGGAGTTCTTCAGCACTAATATTCTTGCAAGCATCAATTATCTTTTGGCTAAGGTCAATTGCGTTTAGTGGGCGAGTATTATAAACTGGTGTTCGAAGACGACCCCCATAAGTTAAAATCAAGAGGGGTTAATTCAGGGAATCTGGGAGGGGGCATTCTGTGGCTCCTTTCAAAAACCAATCCACTGTTTATCAAAGTTTTCGTTGAGCCTGTTTGTCACAATTATAGCCTAGAGTGCAGGCGCGCCATCTTATTGATAATACATGTTTTTTAGAACCGATTATGTTGTCGTCGCCATAAAATCCGTTACAGTACCGTTTAAAATAAACTGCATGTATTTTTCAGCTGCAAGAGTCCCTTCATAAAACACAGGACCAATCAATTTGTCATTCCAAATTCCGCACCATACAGACACAGAAAACTTTCTCTGCTGATGTATTTCACAGACAAAAAATAGTTTCGAATTATCCCAATAATGCTCGCTTGATTGCTCCATCTTCCATAAACAAACATTCATCAGTCCACATAATGTTCTTAACAAAGTTCGAATTGATGTCTTGTTGGATTAACAACTAGTTGCAGAATGCTACATTTCGGTCAAAATCGGAGGAATGAAGTGCTTAGTGCTTGAAGTCCATGAATACAAAATGGATGCCAATAGTATTTTCCAAATGTTCTAGCAATTGACATTTTCCAAATGTTCTAGCAATTGACATCTTAGTCACCTCCAACGTTTCGTTTGCTTTTTGAATGCTTGTTCGTGGGTTGAAAGAAAAATATCCGTTGATGTTAGTTTCTTGGTCCTCCGTGTACAAACGATTTCTTCCAGGGCCAGTTCTTGGATGAAATGAACCGGTAATTCTTAATACCCTCATCATCCGATACACAAATGTACGTGAAATTTCAGGCAAGTTTGGATATCGCCGTCCAAAATCCCGAGTAGTTTCTGCAGTATTTTTAATACACAGAACATAAAGCATTGTTAATTCGAAAAACTAGTTATCGGCTAAAAATACCATAATGAACAACCAGTTACGTGTTCTTAATTCGTCAATTCAGAACTAAACATGCTGACGATTCACTGAATGATTCCTAATCTTCTTTATTTTGGTATAATATTAAAAAAAAGTTTATTATTTTACTATAAACATTTGAAACGGCTAAATTAGCGTTAAAGGAAAGAAAAAATCGTCTATGAGATCGTATTCTTCGTTTTGAAACATTGTGTTAAATTTAAAAATCGAATATATACTTGCATTTGCATTTATTTTAATTGTTTCAAATAAAAAATGGCAAGTCTCAATATGAAAAATACTTAAGAATCCGTGATTGCAACTTGAGCCTACGCGGAATTCGCAAAAATATCTCCCATGTACTATCATCTAATTTTATCTTTTTTGTGATATGTCACAAATTCACATTTCTAATTTGATATAGGGTCCCTATTCACAATGTTCAATTTTCAATTAAATATAACTCGCTCAATTTTAAAGATACAGATATACGGTTTTCTTAATGACCTTGTTGCATTAAAAATAAAAATTTTCTGATTGACCAAATTTGTCTAAGGGAGTCGTATAAAAATTTAAAAAGTGTAACTTTTTGAAAATGAATGGGAGGACTATTTCATTAACGTAGTCTTATTTTCTACCTTAATTTCAACATTTCTGCAATTCCCCACTTATCTCCAACAGATAAATAATTAAGGCGCGTTTTAATCTTTTTGGGACACCATGTATATCTAAACATACAAAAATAACGCTTCGGCAGACGATAGTTAGCTGAATATTTCAGAAATGTAGTTGGAATTTTCATGAACGCCTGTAATTGCGGCTTTTCTGATAGTTTAGCGAAATTGTCAACAAAGTAGCTGAAAAAAGTGAGCAAAAGTTGCAGAAGGTTTCACAATGTAGAGATGAATTGTATGAGCTGTATGAGGCTAGAGATAGTCAGTCCCTTTTCTTTTATGGCATGGCCAGAAACTAAAAACTTGAGATAAAAGTGTTGAAGTATTAAACGTAATACATTGGTTTGTTAGAAAGTTTTGGGGAGCGTAAATTAATTGCGTTGTATTAGCGGTTGGTATAGTATGTATGTTTTGATAGAGAGTCGTATAAGGAATAGTGATATTGAGTGACTCGCATGTGTCTATGTGGGAGTAGATGGAGGGTCGGCGGGACTTAACGTCCGCCGGCTCCTATTTCCTATGCGTAGTCGTGGTGTACTTATGCGGGCGTAGAGCACAAATCACACAGACTTTGGTGATTTCTTTACAATTTGTATGTGTGGTTTTTATACAGGGTGTTTCTAAAGTCGCGCAACCCACATTTCGTTTGATATTTCCCAATACAAAAAAGACAAAAATATGAAATATTCAGAATAAAGTTTAATGTCTGCATAACATCGTGCGTTACAACAAATGCTGAAATTTCAATTTCTTGGCAACCCTTTGACATGAAGCGAGTGGCACACCTGTCTGCGATGATAACCTACGAAGACTTTTTCTGGGGATTCTCTGTAGGCTTGCTTCAATCTCGGACATTTCATGCTCACTCAGATTAGGCCTACCACTTCGTCGCTGGTCATTGACAGAACCAGTTTCCCTGAATTTTTTGACTACACGAAGTATCGATGATTTATTCGGCACATTTCGTGTCTGCGAAACGCTGAACGGACAGTTTTGTAAGAATTTAGTCTTCAAATAATGATCCACAATAAATACACGCTCCGGTAAACTGAGCGCCATTTTAGAACTATGTGAACTGACTCTGTATTAACAACGCCATCTATTGTGCATTATATGATGTATAAATAGCGCGAAATTCAAACATCTGTCTTTATATTTATGAAAGATATCAACCGAAATGTGGGTTGAGTGACTTTAGAAACACCCTGTATATATCTTGCAGGTCATTGCTGAAAGTGGACGGACAAAACTTATGCATTATTCGACGATAACTCCTAAAAATTAACTAATTTTTCTGCAATTTGGATATGTGGTACAGTAGAGTGCCGATTATCCGGATTTGGGAAACGATTCTTGATCACATACTCTGAGTAATGTTGCCGTCGAGTCTAAAATTAAATATATTGTTACAAACGTGTAAAATGCTCTCTCATTGGAGTCTCTTCTGTCTTCTCGTTTTGTCCAACTTTAATATTTTCCCATAGCTTCTTCTCCGACTTTCATCTCATGTTGTCCGGTTTTCATCTCATCTTGTCCGGCTTCCATTTCGTCTTGTCCAGCTTTCATCTAGTCTAGTACGGCTTTCATTGTTTCCTGCACATCTTTCATGGCTTTAAACTAAGCCATCATCTGTTTCAACTGAACTGCTCCTACATAGATTTTCTAATCACTACCCTATACGCTCATCAAGTTTTCAGAGATCCCACTTCTGTCGCCAATTTGTTACGACGTATCATCTTGAATCGTGGGTGTGCCCTCAGGATACAGGAATTAGATCAAATTTCTAGATAACTAACTCGTTTACTCACAAACACAACGTAAGCAGGAACAATATACAGTAAAACAGCACTTCAATGCTCCACTAATTTCACAAAATAACCGATACTATTCTTAAAACATTGACAAACACCCCAGTTCAATGTAACTCATATCACGTCAACTGATCTCCAACTGAGTGAAGACTCCATTTATAGAGTCTTCATAGAAACTTCTAGAAATATCTCATATGTCATAGAATATTCGTTATTTCGAGATGTTTCTCGAACCTTCAAAAAGTCGCCAACTGTCGCCAAATTGGAAATAAATCGCCAAATGTGTCAGCCCTTTTTAACTTCAGCATATGGCAACCCTAGATTCACGTTATAAAAAAGGCTGCCTGTACGGGTGTTTTTTCCGTCTGACTTTCAAAAGCGACTTCACTAAGAGCATTTTACACGCTTGCTACAATATTTACTTTTAATATTTTCACTATTTTAATAATTCAATTTTTGGCCGTCTTTATGAAGTTTCTGTTATAACCAATAACATAGAATTTTGAAATCTGCTCAACTCATAAAAATGTTTCCTATACTAACAACGCTAGTATTTATTAATTAATATTTAATTAACTAAGGCAAATCAAAATTATAATATCTTGTTGCACATCTACATTTTTATATTAGTCTATATGTAAAATTTCCGAACGGTACGTTTTGTCGTCTATTTGAAATGCAGGGGCACAGAATCCGCAGAATTGTTTTAATACAGAGAGAAATGTCCTTGCGTCACACAAAACTAATATTCAGTCACAATGTATTAATATAAAACTGCACCTAAAACATCTCTGATAATTGCTATTTATCTTTTAAACACTTTAATTCCCACTTTCAATTTCAGAGTTACAAATACGTAACAATCAATAAGAAACAAACTTGCTACTGGAAGATATTTCAATCTCTTTATCATTCTCCAGAATATTTATATAATGTTCTTTTATAAGTAATTTGCAAGCTAGTATTTTTCCAGGAATCGTCTGAGCTCAACCTTTTCCTTCTCATCCAGGATGTTGAAATAACAACCGATAAAGCAATTATGCCTCCTCTTATCGATCGACAGACTCATTTTCTCTCTAGCAATTTCGGATTTCTTACGGTGGAATTGCTATTTACCTTCCAAAGATAAATTAATTATTATTCTCAAGTTCTGATTTTAGGGACGATTTCGGATCAAATTTAATAGCTTTCATGTGACGTCATTTCCGATATCGGTACTTAAACTGTCTCTCACTGAGGGTGCCGGCTACTCCATGAGGAGGAATTATTTTATGTAATTGTGTACTGAAAAAAGAATTCTAATAAATATGACTAGAGAATCTAGAATGACACAAAGAGAAAATTTGAATTGCATAAAGAAATATTTTTGCTTTTCTTATATGCATAGTATAAAGTATAAGAAATGTATTGTGAAGGGGTAAGAATTCGAATTCGAGTTTTCACGGGAGAGGACGTTACAAGCATACCTGAATACGAATCGAATATTTTTTGAGGTGATATCTGTGTGTGTGTCAGTGAGTCTATGGAGATAATGGAGCGAACGAATAGAGCGATTCGATCGAAATTTGGTACAAAAATTACAATCTGTGAATACTGGAAGCCTATTGTTTTTAAACGCAATCGAATGTTCAGAACACCCCTAAATTTTCAAATGAAATTTCGAAAAAACGCTTCAAAAAATCAAAACCGTCATTAAAGTTACGTAAATAATCATTTCTTATGTAATTTTTCTATAATAAAACGACTGATACCAACTTTAGAACGCTAACAAGAACCGTTCTCGAGCTATTGAACATTTTTCAAATAAATTCACCAAAAAATCACATAAAATTAGAAATATATATTAACTATTATAAAATATGTTCACTTTTCATATGTAATATTATGCGATAAATTTGTTAACATCATTCTGGTGGATCTAGCTCGTTTTATGTACTAGAGAAGATGCTTTGGGTACTGGTGTTTTATTTGGACGCCAATAGTAATTTACCTACTATAAGAATAACCTATTTATCATCCATAACACTTGACGAAATTTTAGAGACAAATTTGGTGGAATATCCACAACTAGGTGACTTTTTTAAATGTTGCCAAATTAACGAAAATGTAGCGGCATTGATAAAATTGTCGCCAAATTAATAAAAGTGATGTTAAATCAATGAAAATTTAATATCTTGGAAAGAACATAAGAATAGACTATAAACCATTTCTCCGTCCGTCCGTAGCACTAGGAAAAAATTTTGGCAGGATATAGCCAACTTGGTGACGTTCTTAAATTTGCCAAAATAACGAAAATGTCCCCAAATTGGTACAAGCGTTGCCAAATTGATGAAAATTACGCTACATGACGAGATTTTTTTACTTCCGTCATATGACGGGCATACCTTTTAGTATATAAGAAATACTCTTCTCTTCGTTTGCGTCTGTAACACAAAGCGATACATTTGGCGAACTTAACGAATAATCTAGCGGAATATCGCCATCTTGGCGATATTTCGCCCCAGGTTGACGAAACTATCAATACTGCAAAAATGACGTTAAGTTAAGAAAAATTATGTGCAATTTATGAATTAATTTTTAAAATGTTTTAATATCTTGATTTTATTACTTATTGAGGATGCTATCAACATTAATAATTGTCAATGTAGAGTTGACTGAAATATAAGTTAATTGGGTACTTTGAAATAGTATTACATGTTGTCATCGGGAAAAGCGCCAAATGTACAAATTCGACGTTCAAAACATTGTACTGCGGATCTTATACATCTGAAAATCATATTTTAAAATAAGACAGAAAAGAAGCCAGGGTCCTTATTCTCTATAAAAATAACAGTAATATAAGTATACAATTTAAGTCGTTACATGCTTATATATAATTTATGTAATTATATACTTACATTTATAAAATTATGTATAACTAATATAATTTATGTGATTTTAAGCAATTGCTCTGACTCAGTATCGCCAAGAATAGACAACTTTAACACACGTAAATTATGACAGTGCAATAAAGTTCAGGGCCAGTCAGTCTTTCTGTCTTGCAACTGAAACTGTCCTACCTATTCGAAGATGTGAGGTACCTGTTTGGGCGGTAGCGGCCATGCCACCAAATTTAGACCGGAATCCAGTGGTATCGACATCCACAGGAACTACACCCTCCCCAAACACCATTACCTTACACCTTTCTGGTAGGTCGGACGGTCTGGATCTCAACCCTCCCCAAACACCAACCTAAGACTTTCAAACCCACATATTTAATATTTATATACTCCACGGGAACAAGAGGGACAGTTTGAGCAGATCCGTGAGTCAAACTCGGGTCCTCCGAGTGCAATTCCCATGCCTTAACCACTGGGCTATCCCATCACGTGCCAGTCAGTCTGGGGGGGAAAATCAGAGATCACAAAAAAGCCAATTAGGATATAGAAGCCCATTCCACAGCTGGCTATGCCAATGCGGCAGTGAAGGGGATGAACTATTCCGTCAAGGAAGAGAATGGACTAACCTCTGGGCCAAACTTACGGGAGTAGTTGCTTTTAAACTAATGTTTCTCAGCATTTTCATCTTTGCGGTACCCTTATGAATATGATTTTACAATCGCAGCTCCCCTCTGATTTTTCATAGGTTTGATTAATTTTTCAATTAACTGCTGACCTCAAATGGAACAAGGGTTCTGGACGGCGAACGATTATTCATTTACTAAACGAATACCCGTTGAAAACCAACGGTCCCACAATAAGCAACCTTCGAGTAAACTAAATTTTTTGAGTAATTCGCGTTTCACTTTTATTCGGAAAATCGAAAATTTTGGTGTGAGGAACCTCCTAAATAAGAAAATATTGGAAAACTGAAATTGCTCATTTTCTTTCTTTCGAATTATCTACCAGCACACCAAATGTGAAGTCTCTATCTCATACTGAAGCATGCAATATTATCATTTTATCTTTCGAACGCTTTTATGTAGATCACGCTCTTAACTGAACATTTATGAAAAACTCTATTCGTCTTGGGTTTTTTATCAAATGATTAACCTATATACCAAATTTCAAGCCTCTATCAAATTTTAAAGTAGGCGTTTCTCATTTATTAGGCAAATCGAACATTTCAGTGTGTGACACCCCCTGAAGAAATAAATATTATTAGATCTGAAATTGCACACATGCTTCCTTTCGAACAATACACCCATACATCAAATTGGAAATCTCTATCTCATCGCCAATTATGTTTTTTGCTATCATTTCACTTTTCGAACGTTTTGGTGTGCGGGATCCCCAGACATTACAAATATTGCAAATTTTCTATTGCACTCTTTCGTTCTTTTGAACTATCTACCCATACACCAAATTTGAAGTTTCTATTCCATCACGAAGCATATATTTTCTATCATTTCACTTTTCGAACGTTTTCGTGTGAAGTAGTTACCCCTTAAATGAACATTTTTGAAAAACTCTAATATTTCGATTTTTATTGGATGATTGCCCTATATTCAAAATATCAAGCCTATATTACATTTTAAGAGGAGGCGTTTTTTTTTTATACCGAAAATCTAACATTTGGGTTTGCGGCCACCCTAAAGTAGAAAATATCGAAAAATTGAAATTGCACATGATCTTCCTTTCGAACTATCTACCCGTACACCAAGTTGAAGTCTCTGTCGAATCTCGAAGCATGGTTTCTCGTCAGTTCACCTTTAGAACGTTTTTCTCTGGAGCGCCCCTAAAAGGAACATTTTCGAAAACCACTTTTGTCTTGGGTATTTTCATTAAATGATTAACGCATATACACAATTTCAAGCCTCTATCAAATTTTAAAGCAGGCTTTTCATATTTGTTCGGTAAATCGAACATTTCAGTACGCCGCACCCCCTAGAGTAGCAAATATTGAAAATCTGAAATAAATTGCACACTTTCTTCCTTTCGAACGGTTTCTCCATATCCTAAATTTGAAGTCTCTGTCTCATCGGGTATGCTTTCCTACCATTTTCGAACGTTTTGGTGTGGAGCACGCCCTCTGCAGAACGTTTTTGAAAAATTCGATTTTTCCAGGGGAGTTATATCAAACGATTAAGCCGTGTACCAAATTGCAAGTCAATATCTATTCGGGAAGTGCCTAAACAAAGCGTGACAGACGGACAGCAAAACGGACAGACAGACGGACACTTGGTAATTAGTATATACTAGCCGAATACCCGTTGAAAATCAACGGTCTCACAATAAGCAAACGCTGAATAATGTAAATTTTTTTGATAATTCGTGTTTCACATTTATTCGGCAAATCGAATATTTTGGTGTGCAGAACCCCCTAAAGAAGATAATATTGGAAAACTTAAATTGCTCACTTCTTCCTTTCGAAATATTTACCCATACACCAAATTAAAGTCTCTATCTCATCCCGAAGCATAACATTACATCATTTCCCCTTTCGAACGTATTTCCGTGGAGCACACCCGTAAATGAACATTTTTGGAAAACTCTGTTCGTCTTGGTTTTTTTATAAAATGATTGGTCCATATACCAAATATCAAGCCTCTATCACATTTACAAAGAGGAGTGTCTCATTTATTCGGAAAACAGAACATATTGGTGTGTTGCACCCCTTAAAGTAACAAATATTGAAAATCTAAAATTGCACACTTTCTTCCTTTCAAGATATCTACCTGTACACCGAATTTGAAGTTTCTATCCCATCGCGAAGCATGTTTTTCTATCACTTCATCTTTCGAACGTTTCGAACGCAAACTTTCATTCTTTCTAACTGTTTACCCATACACCAAGTTTGAAGTCTCTATCTCATCTTGAAGCATTCTTTTTCTATTACTTCACCTTTCGAACCCATCCCCTTAAAAACCCATTTTTCTCGAGTTTTCTATCAGATAATTCGCCGATATACCAAATACCAGGTCTCTATCACGCTTTAAAAGGGGATTTTTTTTCTCCTTTATTCTGAAAATTGAACATTTTGGTGTGTGGCACCGCCTAAAGTAGAAAATGTTGGAGAACTGAAATTATACACTTTCTTCCTTTTAAACTATATATCCGTACACCAAATTTGAAATCGCTATTTCATCCCGAAGCATGTTTTTTTATCAATCCAAATTTCGAACGTTTTTCTCTGAAACACCCCCTTAAACAAACATTTTTCAAAAACAATATTCATCCTAGGTGTTTCCGTCAAATGATTAGCCCATATACCAAATTTCAAGCCTCTATCGAGATTTAAAGGAGCCGTTTCTCATTTATTCGGCAAATCGAATATTTTGGTGTGCAACACCCCCTTAAGTAGAAAATATTGGAAATCTGAAATTGCACATTTTCTTCCTTTCGAATGATTTACCCATACACCAAATTTGAAGTCTCTATCTTATCGCTAAGCATGATTTTCTATCATTTCACTTTTCGAACGCTTTGGTGTTGAGCACCCTCTCTGCAGAACATTTTCGGGAAATACGAGTTTTTCAGGGGGGGTTATATCGAACGATTGTCCCATATACCAGATTACAAGTCTCTATCTATTCGGGAGGTGCCTAAAAAGCGTGACAGACAGACGGACACTTGGCAATTAGTATACCTATATAGATAGATGTTCAGTGGCGAAAATGTGGAGACAAAATTGGCCGTACCTGCCAGGATTTTATGGCAAAATAACTTTTATTTTAATTATATATTATTCTAAATAAATGTATAAAATGTTTTCTGCGCAAATAAACTGAAATGCAGCAGATTTTTCTCCAACTGGCACTGATCCTTTAAGAACTGACGCAGTGTTCGGGAGAAACACACCTCTAAACGTTTATTCGCATCAGGAGTTGTTGCATTTAAAATGGAACTCAAAATTGAATGTACACACACAACCTATCACTTAATTGCCGTAGAGGTTTCTAAACTGCAAGATTTCGCTATATTTCTAATAGTTTCATTTCCACACATATAGTGTTTTTCTGAAGGTTTATAATTTACAGACGATAACATACCCCTTTCTCGAGATACCCCACTATTTTAATCTAAAAAACATGTTATTTATCAAGCTATTATCAATTGAGTGTGCTTTATAAGTACGTTTTAAGCAGAAATTAATGTACGCCATTGTTAGATAAGAAATAATCTGATGCGGGCGGGAAACACATGACTTTCGCTACATAATGCAATGACTTTAATTATTTCACAGCGAATTAATGGTGTATAATATTCGCAGCACAATGGTTTTGGTATTGTATTAACACCACGTCAATTCTGCCACCCAGATTTTGCGGCTTGCCAATTAAGAGTAAGGCCCCACTTCAATTAAAATCGAACGTTTTTAACAACATGTAAGTCCTAATCGAGTGATTTATTCATACTCAAGGGCAAGATCCACATCGGGGTGACACAACCCAGTAGTTAGTGCACAGAAATAGCACTCGGACAACCAAAATTCGAATCCCGAATTTTACCAAACTTTCTCTGTGCTCACGCGGAGTACATGCATGTTATATATGTGGATCTGTAAGTCCTTCCCAGAGGTTGGTGGTAGGGGAAGGAGGGTACGGTCCCTGTGGATGCATACCCCAAAAAGTTCCGTTTTAAATTTAGCGGCACTTCCATAAGAACGTTACGGTATTTTGTATGAGAGCCAGTACTTGAATTTTTAAAATGTGTCAATGCCAAAAATAACAGCTCTCAGTGAAGACGATTTTTTAAAATTTGAACTTTTACGTAAACATTGGCTGTTAAAGAAAGATAAACACTATCTAATTATTTTTACGGCGTCGTTTTAAAGTTAATAAGGTAGTGACAAAACATGGAAGTCGAAGGGATTTTCGAGCTATGATTTAGTGTCACTTTTGACATGGGTTGGTTGCACTCGGACGAAGAAGGGTTGACACAGGGGGTGCGAGATCCCAGTGGTTAGTGCGCGGGAATTGAACTCGGACGACAGGAGTTCGATTCCCGCCGCAGCCCAAACTATCTCCGTGTTCTCGCAGAGTACGGGCTCTTTAAATACGTGCGTCGTCTGTATGTCCTTCTGAGAGGTTGGTGGTAGGGGAAGGAGGGTATGGACCCTGTAGATACCACCCAGCTGGGTTCCGGTCTAAATTGGGTAGGACTTCCCAGCTGTCTAAACAGATACCTTACACATTCGGCATTCGGTAGCGGTTTCAACCAGGACGTCCTGGGTTGAAAAAAAAAGGGGGGGGGGGGAAATCCACATCAAAATGCAATTAACTGTTCATGAATATCTCATAAAATAAAAGACTATTAGCGAATTCTTTGGACTCAAATCAATTCTTTGGACTCAATTTAAAACTAGGGCATAGAGTATATTCTATGCCCTTATATATTATTATATATTATTTAACGACTTAGATCCACGAGAATGACAGTAACTTTACTACATTTTTTAATCCTATGTCATTTTTTTATAAATTTATTTGAAAACATGCAGTATTTTCAGACCAGTTCAAGTTTTAAAATAAGTGTTATTCGTTTTGAATGTTTCGTTCGTTTAAAAGGTCGTTAGAAATGATTATATATATATATATATATATCATTGTAAAAGGTCGTGATTCGTTTTAGGACTTTTCGAAAAAAATTTATTCGAAAATTAGAGATTCTTTCAAACGTTAGATCGGGTTTACAATCAATATTCCAGTATTCTCTGACTATAGTAATTGCAATATTTCGAGAATGGTTCATATTAGAATTATTAAAGGGTACCATTTGTTTACTATTGAAAATTACGTTGGAAAATATAATTTATCTACTTATTATTAAAGGTCTTAATTTTTTGTATGACTTTTATTCAAAAATTCATTCGAAAATTTTAGGGACTTCCAAACATTCGATCGCATTAAAAATCAATAAGGTTCCAATATTCACTGATCATAATAAACGTGCTAAATTATTTTCGAAATGCTTCATTCGTTCATGAGTAATAACGATCATAAACTCACACGCACACACACACACATACACTAACATATATACACACACACACACACACTAACATACACACGCAAGAACATACACACGCAAGAGCATACACACACATACACTAACACTAACACATATACACACACACTAACTCTAACACACATAAATACACACACACTAAATCTAACACACACAAACACACACACACACTAACATACATACACACAAACACACACACACACTAACATACATACATACACACTAACATACACTACACACACACACTAACATACATGCACAGATATCACCTCAAAACATTTGATTGAAGTTGAGCGATGCTTAAAACATTATCTTCTCTCAAAAACTCAAATTCGAATATTCAACCCTGTCACAATACTTTTCCTATACATTATACTGCGTATACCTTATACTGTGTATGTAGTGAAAGTAATTATTCAACACAATGCGTTACATAAACTTCTTGTCTAAAACTATCTCTAAAATCACTTTTTTCACAAATCCTCAACAGAACGGTTCTGCAAGTCCTCAGAATGACTCCAGCTTTCAATCTTTTGTGGTACGTAGCATTACAATTACATCGCAATTAATAACAAACTAACTTTCCGTTCCCGAAGTCCTTCAAACCACTTTAACATTTTTAAAACTTCCATAAAACCTTTTGATGTGAAACTTGCAAGCTATTAAAATCCCGGGAATTCTTCGAACCCGACCTTCCTCTCTCATCCAGGCAGTCGTAATTACCAACCGATAAAGCAATTACGTTCTCGTCGGTCGATACATATTTTCCCACCGAGAACTTTAAATTTGTTACCGAATTGCATCCGAATGTAGTTCAGAAAGTTTCGTGTGTCGAATTCTTCCAAATAGTATCTGTTTATAGAGGAAAGACATCTGATGTAGACAGCACTCGGCTTTCCCTGCAGTGACGTTATAATATTCCACAGCGAAATATTGGTGTAGTGGATTCACAGCAGTATATTTACGTTCACATTCTATATACCACTGTATAGAAAAAGTATTGTTTTCACGAAATTTTATACTTTGATATTTTGATGCCAATATATGTTTTAGGACCTCCTGAACACGTTTTGACTATTTTTAGAGTGATGTCTACCTGTCTGTCTGTAGTCGATTCTTACATACAAGATAAATGCCTCAAATATTAATAGATTTTCACGAAACTTTATATCGAATTTTGTAAATGAAAATTCTAGAACTGGGTAGAATTTTTTGAAATTCGAGCAAAAAAATTCTCTATTTCCTTAACATGACAGCGTAGGACAAAATTTAACATAAATATGCATAAAAGGATTATTTAGAACTCAATGATCATGAAACTTAACAGTTTTGATCATTGCACTGAAAACTTGCCGCTATACAATGTTTGTGTTCGTAACATCATTAGCCTCCTCTGGATGGGGAGGGGGAGACCCTCCCCTCCCATATGGGTACATTGCCAAACTTGGTATCAATCGAAATATTTTCTCAAATCCAGTAAAATAAAGGGTAACGTATTATAATTATGATCATTTGGTCAACAATACAAATTTTTCATTTTTTTTTTTTTGTGCAGAATTAAAAAAAATCAGAAGTTATTTGAAAATGGATTCTGGTATGAGAAAGTCGAGTGGGGAAGACACTCCAGTTATTTTTATTATTGATACACGTAAATTCAAATTTGGCACTTTTGCACCATCATTCTGCTCATGAGTTCAAGCAGAATGACAGTGCAAAAGCTTTGTTGAAATGCTAAAAGCATTTAATTAATATCCTGTGAAAAATATGACTACTGACGTATTCTTGGTTGTCAATAAAATTGTTAGGAAAGGTAACTGCTCTCGTTAGTGGAAGGAACTAGATCCATGAGAATGATGTTAACAGAATTATTGCATAATATTGCATATCGAATATATTGCACAATAGTTACCACTTTTTTTTTAATTTTATGTAATTTTTATAAAAAATTACCTTATAAAACGCTCGGTATATCCAAAAGGGCTTTTGCTAATGTGCTAAAGTTAGTATCATTCATTTCCTAATTAAAAATTCCTTATGGAATTATTATTTATTTATCATTGTTGAAAGCCTTGGTGTCTTAAAAGAAATTATTTGATTTTCCGGACATTCGATGACGTTTTAAGTAGGGGTTCCAGTATTCACAGATTGTAATAATCATACTAAGTTGTGTTCAGAAGTTCCATTCTTGTATAGTGACTCGCGCAACAAATAGGTTGCATAGGAGATCAATCGATTTTTAAACCACGATTCGTATTAAGCTTTTTTTATGAAAAGTAAAAAAATAATTAAATGTTAGAACCCGTGTCAAAGTATTTTATAATGAGATACTTATTGGCGCGCGCAATAATATGTATACTTTACTCTTCACTACTCACTTATTGACGTCACATGAGAACAAGGGCAATTTCTTAAATTTAATTTTGGCTTTATGTAGAGGAATCGAATATTTTCAGTACAGTGACCTGCGCTTTTGGGAAAGGGAGTTCAAAATCTATAATAGCTTTTCAACCAAATATCAAAATTTGTTCTTTTACCCGAGTTATATGGCACCGAACAAAAAAAATTTATCCACGTCGATGGAACAAAAAATTTTAAACCGGCCTCAAGATGGCTTCGATCAATTTGTTTTAATTACATGTTATTGGCTCATACAATTTTACTTTCCCTACAATGTATGGTAATGTATAGGAAAAGTATTGGAATCATGTCGAAAATCGCAACTCGAGTTTTCGACGGATCTACACGTTTTGGAACTTCTAGAATACGAAAAAGCTATTTTTAACGTGACGTCTGTGTGTGTGTCGTCTGTGCAATGCATCAATGCATGTATCCACTCTAACTCAAAATCTAATCCACCAAATTTCTTAAAATTTTATAGGTAAGTCTGTAAAGAACCTTGCTGCCCCAACCGAGAATCGAACCCTGGATCTCCGAACTGGCCAACCGACGCTCTACCATTAAGCTACTGGGACGAAATTTCACGCTCATATCGTCGAAGTGGATTCTTCGTTCTCCACCCTGTAATGTCAGATTGACGGGCAACTAACAATCTGACTGACCACCTCCTGCTATTTTTACCTCAGGTTAGCCACCTGGTGCTATTTTTATCCCCCAGGTTAGCCTTCTGCGCAGTCGTTATCCTCTTACTTTTTAAATCTCCGCTACATATTTCAAAGTCCACGGAATCTGTACTAGTAGTACTAAGGCCATTTTCAGACCTCCGAGATCTTTGCATTAACCTACAGGGTTGATTTGTTCGGGCGCCATTATAAAGAATCTTGCTGCCCAAATCTTGCATCGAACCCTGGATCTCCAAACTGGTCAACCGACGCTCTTCCGTTGAGATATTAGGACGAAATTGCAAGTTCTTACAGTCGAAGTGAACTTTGCAAGTCACATGTGGATTACCCTGATGCTAATTAGATTTGGGTAGATTTGGGGAAAAATATCCTGTCTTTTTTTTTGCAAAATAAAATTATGCTCAAATGTATCAATTTAATGCTTGCGTCATACATAATTTTTGACGATAAAAAGAATAAGGTAAACCCTCGTTGCTCTAGAATTAGCCGTTCTCAAGTTGTTTCAGTTTTTTCTCATATTTGCTTCGCCGGTTTTGAAAATATTTCCAGTTACCAAATAAAAACGAAAATTGACATAAAAGTGCATATTCAGCGAAATAATTATACGTGTCATTTTGTGCAGTTAAACTCATTTTAATGAATTATTAAAGAAATAAAGAGAAAATAAAATTGGGTCTGTAAGGAAAGTCATGTACTGCCCACATCAAATTTTTTTTATGGGGATGGGCTCGAATTTGAGCTGCAACTTTTGTTTCGACAGATTTTAGCGTGGATACTCTGTTCTTTATACATAAATAGAATCATTGAAATGGGCATATCGCTGCTAATTGATGCTGGATTTATAAATATTAAAACTAACATTGTTGGATCTTAAAATATTTTCAACATTTCTAACGTGCTATATTATGCAACAAATCGTTAGCCAACAAAATCAAAAAGGAATTTACTTGAATGTTTTTTATAATAGGAATATTTTCATTTGAATTTAAATTCCTCACAAATAATACGTACGTAAACGTGAAAGAAAATTATTCTAATGATCTCATTTATAAGAGAAAATTTCATTTCTCGTTCTTTTTAATATTTTTTTTTTCTTTTCAACTGCCTTCGAAATTCGTCTGACTAAAATTAGCAATTCTTGTTCGCTAAAGAAAATACCAAAAGAGGCTCTGAAAGTCTTTTGTGCTATTTTTAGCTGATAAACACTTTAAGTTCTTTAGCTTCGTTTTCGATCGAGACTTGGCGTTAAATTCCGCAATCAGGAACGAAAATGTGAAATAAATTAAAGGCAGCAGCGCTTTTTGAAGGAAGGTGAAGAAAAATTTAATCGCAAATAAATATGTTTAGTAAAATTTAAATGCCGCCTTTTCTCTTATTGTGTACTCAAATTTTACAAAAGTATACGTAATTTTGAATGTTTTTATCAGTAGTCTTCAAATATTGCCGCTGTAGCTAATTTTGGATCTATGTGTTTTATTTTTAAACTGTTTTTCATCCGAGACTTTCGGAATTTTGAATATCTCCATTCAATGCAAAACAAAGTAACTGTTACTTGGACTGTCACAACTTTCACAATGGACGGAAAAGTAGTTGTCATTCCCACCATCCATTCCTATGCTGCGTTGCGAATTGGATAAGATGGGATGATAATCAGCTCACCAATTCATTTGTTTTGACTTTCTCATGTTATTACATTGATACATATTGTTTAACTAAATATTTTCATAATCGAAATTCTAACGCATAAGCACGTTTCAAGACCTCCTTAACTCATTTTCGAATACTTATGGAAAGATGTTTATCTGACCATTTATACTTGACGTGTGAAGGTGTGTGAGGCGTGGATACGATAACTCAACAAATATAGCTACCGCTATGAAATTTTATGTGCAGACACATCATATTGTTGTTGTTGAAACCCAGACCGTCCGACCTACCAGCAAACACATCATGTGAAAAACTAGAATTAGTCAGAATTTTTAGTAATTCTCGTGATTAGAACTTCAATTCTTTGGCGACCCGGGCAGCAAATTTAGCGTCTTTGGTTATGTAGCTAAATTGACAAAAATGTCGCCGAACTTACGAAAATTCAATATCTCTAAAATTAAGTTTCATTTATTTGATAATCCCTGTTGCTCTATGGGAATTACATTCTTCAATTAAATTACAGTGAGTTTCATTGTTTGTGAAACATATATTTTGTTAGGGGTTCTGTGAAATCGTAAATTAAGTGCATTTTGTTAGGGGGTGGAATGGTATTTGTGTTTCATTAGAGGATCGTATAATAATTAATAACATTGATTGAGAAAGATACTTTATCGGCAAAAAAATCGAGGGAATTTTTATACTCCTGATATATTTATATTTTCATTATTATTTTTACTGCTTATTTACACAATTAGGACAAATCAGAAATCATGAAATCACAGTTAGCAGACATCAAATTGAGTCAGCCGCCAAATTGCCATGACAAAGTTGCCAGATTGGGCTACTTATCGCCAATCGTATGACTTTGGAACCCATTTCGCGACTTTTTAAAGACTCTAAATTTTTGGTCTAATGTTTCGAAACATTTTCGTAAATGTTACATTTGGAACTACATTTGTAAATTATGATATTTTAAAATTTTCCTGCTGAATCTATACATGTTTAAAATAAACTGTAAAATGGATGATACCGTTTTCGCATCTTTAAATCAGACGGCAATCTTTTGATAATAGTAGGTGGATGAGGCGGAGACAGGAACTATACGATTGATGTAATGTCTTTTTAAACATTTTTTAAGGGAGGGGTAACAAAATCATGCTTGGACTTGGGTGAAAAATATTTTAAAACTTACATATAATCCTGTTAAGAACTGTTGCATTCGTTCTTCTGCATAGGGGAAAAACAGCGGATATAAATAAATTTGACAAAGTCTGCACCATTATGGCCAGACATCTGGATTAGAGCATTTAAGGAATAGCAAAGCTTGTGAGGTGCTTGTCACTGTCAACCGTGATCATCTCCTACCGACAATGGTTTGTAATGTAAACCACCACTAGATTAAATAAAGCACGTGACTTTCTACACAATAAATAATAATCTGGTTCACAATATAAACTTCAGAAATATAAGTAAAAAATAAAGATAAAGCAATAAAGATAAATAAAGATAAACGAGCATACATACGTTTTGGAAAACATGATTTTCGAAACATACGTATGCTCATTTATCTTTATTTGCACAGCATTTTACGTTGTGAACCAGTTCATCAATAACAGATTATTGAGGAGCCACTGCTTATCGATGAGGGAAGTCAACGAAAACTATCCCGTCTGATACCAACCAAGAAAAGTGTTTATATGGCCACAAAATGATGCACATATATGTCGGGATACATTACTACTGATATCAGCATTGAAATGAACTGCTATTTGTGCCACAAAATCCTTTATTAGTTTGTAACAAACGATATAGGTATATAACACTGATATTTCGCATTCCAGGAAATCTACAGATAAACCAAACCAAGTGTTAAGTCAATCAAATGTAAACAAAGATCATGTAATACACAGTAGTTTACAATGGGAGAGACTATGACGTCATAGAATTTTTTAAAATTCGATAATTAATAACATATCATAGATAATTTAAATCAATATAGTTATACAGAGTCCCGATGGGCCGGAGACTTTAGTAGCCCGTCACAGTATTTTTAAGACTCCTGGTTACCGAGATACAGGAAAAGCTGCCCCGCAGCAAGACAGAGAAAGCAGAATTACGCCGAAACCAGTCAACCTTAACTCGAAAGAGTGATAATCTTAGTTACCGCAGAATTAATCTGTATTTTTAAGAAAGTTTCTATAGTTCACAATTCCTTATTTAAATAAATATATCACATAAAATGGTCCAAATAATCCGAGGAAAAATTCAAAGTTCGTTCTTTGGTACCTCCATCCGGTTTCATGGAAAACACAATGGATCTAAGGAGAATGAAGTCGTGACGTCACAAAATGTTCAGAATTCTATATATAATGAATAGTCACAGATTATTTAACCCAATCAGTATTATAAGGTCCGGAGGGCACAATGTCACCATCGATTAGTCTAGAATATTTTTAAAAGTCCTGGACACGGAAATACAGGAAAAGCTGCCCCGCAGCAAAACAGGTAAAGCAAGATTCCGTCGAAACCAGTCAACACCAACTCAGGAAAGAGACGATACCATCTTCTACAGAATTAATATGAATTTTTAGTTCAGTTTTCACTTTTTTCAACTTTCAATTTAAAGAAGTATATTCCAAAATGTACTCCGAAAAAGTCGAAGAAAAATTCAAAGTTCCATCATAAATACCGCCGCCCGGAATCATGGAGAATCTCGATAGTTTCCAAGACAAGGGGATCAGTGACGTCATAAAATAATCAAAATTCTATATAAAATATAATATCACAGTTGGTGGATCCAAATCAATATTATATAGTCCTAGGAGGTCAAAGTCACCATCGAGTAATCTATAATATTTTTAACAGTTCAAGATGTCAAGATATAGAAAAACCTGCCCCGCAGCAAATCAGAGAATGCAATATTTCACCAAAACCAGTGGGTATATCTACCATAAGTACATACCTTTATAATTTTTCTGTATTTTTACCACTTTCCATAACCCTCTATACTTCAAAACTCTGGAGATATGTCACAAAGAGCACCTCTAGTAAACCAGAGAAAAATCTCAAGTGCCACTAACTACGCAGCAAGTCAGCCATTGTTTCTTTAACATAAATATCCAAATACACTTAACATAGCGAATTCTTCAAACTTTAAAACCACTATATACACTTATATAAACTTTAAAAAACTACAAACTATATCACATAACATTCCACTTCTACTATAGATTCTAATACGCATACTTTTACTTCAAAGCACTCCACAATTCTTTAGATATATACATTTCCATTCTTAACACCAAAACACACAACCTTTCCTCATGCCGCCATTGCCGGGGATGTGATATTTCGCATTGATGAGTAGTAGACCCTCCAAACCCTATTGGTGTTTTATTTTTCTTCTCTCCATGGACCATTGTCGGTAGGTACTCACCATGGCCGCCAGTGAGCACCTCACAAGCTTTACTGTTTCGAACTGATCTAGACGTTTCACCATAAAAAATTACGATATTGTTAAAATGGCATACCCGCTGCTTTTCTATTTAACGAGTGATATATAAGAGGTAATTAGAAGTTTTCAGGTAACTATGTATGAGATGTTATTTGACTACTTTGTCACGCACCGCCGTTTACCTGAGAACACTTCCATTTCGAGTTTTACTTCCATTTGAGATTATTTCCTCGTTCGTCTTTGTACCTCTGCATTATATATCATCTTTTTTATCAATATTAGTATTAGTTAAATGCTACTTTTAGTGTTCTGTTGAATTTTACCATCTTAGTGTGTAATCATTATTATTCTCGATATTACTTCAGTGTTACTTTTTTCTTGCTTTACTTTGAATTATTACATATTTCTGTTCTTCTCATAGGGGTAAAAGTATAGAGTTAAAATCTCATATTTATAAAACGCCAATATTGTTTGAGACAATAATTCAGGTGGCGCTGTGATAGGATAAGTAGTCCTGCATTGTATGTATTTCTATGGCAGCAGGCCTAAAGCATTTATTTAAACTGCCAATATTGTAAAAATAGATTATCAGAGCAATGTAAAGTAGAACTGAAACAATAAATAATATTCTTACGTATTCAAAGTTATTTTATCTTTCAATTCATTTTTATCTCCATATATTCTGTGTTCTATCCTACAACTATGAAAAAATCTGGTTAATTATTCTCCTAATCACAGAATCCTTAATTTAAAAATAATTAAAAATACATATACTACATACTACATCGTTTTGTTATGTCAACTAACAAAAGGGGCTACTTTACTAACACTACGATGCCTAGATATAATTCTCAAACCATTATGAAATTTTCAAGCGTTTCATCTATAAGAGTTTTATCTCATTTCTAACACCATGGTTTTTCTTATAGTTATTTTAATATTCCTTTTATATTGTTGTATACTGTTGACAAATGAAATAGTGTATACTATTGTTGGGATTATAGGGTACAATAGTGCATATCATCGTTGATGTTCTACTATTGAAATCGCAATAGCTTTGATAAAGTTTGTCCACGAATGTCATTACTAGCATGAAATCAAATTCTTGTATACTTGCAAAGTAGAAATACTAGAACAAGTATATATCTAAAAATGACTTCTATTTTATTAATTATCTTCATGAATCAACTTTTTTGAAGCTATCACAAACTTGCCAGTGTTTCTTCCATTAGTATTTCTAAAAGCCATAACTGCCTATTTTAGAAGTGATATATCAATCAATCAAACAACTGTTCACCGATCAATCAAACAACTTTTCATCTATCAATCAAACAACTGTTCAGGTTTCACATAATGCAGACAGGTACTCAATTTCAAGTAAAATGCTTTAAGCTGCGATAATTTTCTCGTTTTAAACAGGAATATAGTCGACAATCTATAAAGTGTGATCGAAGGAAGATTTTCATTTTTCAAATAGAAAATGGATTTAGATTAAACTTACGATCTTCAAAGATCCATTAAGGAAAGAAGAAAAATAAGCCAGTATGATGAACATTTATTACTTTAAGAAATTTTGATTTCAATTTCAATTTCCCTAGTTTGAATCAATATCCATATTATTTATTACAATGTTAAATAGTTTCAGAATGTGCAAAGATATTTCAGGAGCAGCATTTATATACGATTAATGGTTTAATTTTTTATTGTAAAATTTGGTGTTAATTAATTGTTAAATTTTTTATTGTAAAATTTGGTATTAATTAATTGTTTACTGTCTCATACTATTACATAGAAATAATTTTAAAAATAATTTAAGAATCAAATGCACTTAAAAGTAATTTTGATTAACTTCAAACTATAGTTTAAGTATCAACATTTTGAATAGCTAGTCGAGTTTATTAAAAAAATTGAATCGATTGAAAATGTGAAATGGAGTAAAATTATACAATTCCTTATTTTTTTTAAACTTAATTTACTACCAAAATTGTCTGTAGATTCTATATTTAAAATTTTGAAACAATCAACCTGGTAGTTTTTGCTGTGTTGCATTTAGACAGACGAACAAACAGACAAACGGAAAAATATTTACAATAAGTGAGATTTTCGTACTTATAAGGTACGATCATACCTAAACAGCAATATATTTAATATATTTTAGTAATATATAAAATATTACTATTCATTTTTTAGACTAGAATTCTTATAAATGTATATAAAAGTTTGACCCTTATCACTACAGAATTTTAGAAAACTGCTTTTCAAAACGTCTAAATAATTACAATTTTGAAAACGTCTAAACAATTACAATTTTGATCACACCTAATTTCATGCCAAGTATAAGACAAAATTTATTTCAGATGATGAACCAGTCGAAAGGATACATTTTTAATTACAAGGACGTTTCAATAAATAAGGTAATAAAACTTGTCACATGCTTAAAATTCATTATTGGTTGTATAATATGGGCTACTCGTACTCTACTTGTTTTCCTGCCTCTAAAAAACAGCACATATCAGGCACATTGTTTAATAAACATACAAAAATGGCGGCACTTGTGCAAACGTGTTCAAACATTTACGATACGTAGTGTAGTAAAATATCTGCGATTTCAGAGAATAACTACAGATGAAATTCGTCACCTGCTTGTTAAGGTGTACACACCTAATATAATATCACGAATCAGGTTTGAATTTGGCGCAAAGCGTTTCATAATCTTTTCATTGTGAGATGCTTCAACATTCACTTTAGAGCCCGGATCTGGTACCTATCGATTTTTGCCTCTTTGGGCCGTTGAAGAAGCAGCTGGCTGGAAAGCGATATGTCAAGTTCAACAAACTACAATGTCTTGGCTACAGGACCTTGACACTAATTTCCCTAGTTCTGGGATATATGTCTTGATGTGCCGATGGAATAACTGCCTGGACAAGTTGTGAGGTCTAAATAACCTTTCGATTAGTATTTCCCTCAATTTTCATTATAATTTATATTAACTTTAAACTAAGAATTCTAACTGGTTCGGTTAGATATACCAATCACCGAGCTAAGTAACATCTCTGCGATCCTTAGGTAGAACAGGATAAAGTTTCAGATAACTAGTAATATAGGAGATTCAAAGGTATTCATAGGGGATTCATTGAAGGATGTTTTAAGGATAGAATTGGGTGAGAAAGCGGGATGAGAGTCTAGAGGGTTAAAGGTATACTTATGGATACCACTATGACTAGAAGGGTCTAGTATCCTAGGTTAACTGCAATAGGGTACGAGGGTAATAGAAAAAATCTGATGTGGGCAACACATGACTTTCCTTATATAATGCAATGAATTTACTACTTCTACAGTTAAAAAAATGCTATTCTTATAGTTGATACTTATATTCTTTCCAAGATATTGAATGCCTTTCAATTTGTCGTCATTTTCATTGATTTGGCGTCATTTTTATCCATTTGGAGAGATTTTTGTTAATTTAGCAACAATTAAAAATGTCGCCAAGTTGGCGACATTCTGCCAAATTCGTCACCAAAATATCGCCAAGCATTATGGACGGAAAAATAAGTTATTCTTACAGCAGATAAATGACTATTGGCATTCAAATACAAAAGTATTATTCAAAGTATCTTTTTTCATGAATGGAACGAGCTAGTTCCACGAAAATGATGTCACCAAATTTATCGCATGGTATTACATATGAAAAGTGAACATGTTTCTCAATAGGAATTTTTTTTATTTTATATGACTTTTTGATATTTTTTTTCAAAAATGTGCAATATCTCAAGAACGGTTCATGTTAGCGTTTTAAAATTTATATCAATCGTTTTCCAATAAAAAATTACATAAGAAATATCTATTTGCACAACTTTATTAGTGGTTTTGATTTTTTGACGATTTTTTCAAAATTTCCCTCGAAAATTTAGAGGGATTCTGAGCTTTCGATTGCGTATAAAAACAATAGGCTTCCAGTGTTTACGGATTGTGATTTTTGTACCAAATTTCGTTGGAATCGGTCCATTCGTTTGTCAGTTTTCGTCTTCGCAGACTCACTGACACACACACACATACACACGCACACACCAAGTACACAGACATCACACACACACCAAGAACACACACACACACAGAGACATCACTTCAAAAATGTTTGATTCGTGATCAGATATGCTTGAAACGTGCTCTCCCGTCGAAAACTGGAATTCGAATTTTCGACCCTGTCACAATACTTTCCATATACATTATGTATATAAGGAAAGTAAAAAGTTGGGGTAAGCATAGAAGCTTTGTAATTTGTCTACGGTTTAAACTAAATATCACCAGGTCTGTAAAAGTACATTTCATTATATATTTTTGTTTCTATATATGTACAATACTAGTTGTGGTACATATCTCCAGTTTATTTAAACAGTCAACTGCTGTGTTAAAAGTGAAGTACACAATAAATATAGTTTGATTAAATTAGTACACCCGTGTGTTATTGTTCTGAGCCGAAAGGTCTTATATCTCAAGTAATTTAGTTTGAGTTATGTCCTTTTGTTGACAGAGATATGTACGGATGGGTAATCCCACAATATAATTCTAATAATCCGTATAATAAAGTACCAATCAAGGGTCATTAAGATACCATACAGCCAGATAAAAGGAAGGAACTTTAGAATGACACTTGAAATAGAGATAAGAAGAAGATAATTCTCTAAAAAGTATGATAATTACTTTGAAAAGTAATATGTGTCTATATAAACTACTGGTTAGTTTTACATTGATATAGGAACAAATATATTCATACCACAGGCCTTATTACCTTACTTATTCAAATGCTTTCGTATATAAAAGTTTGCAAAATTTTAACTAGTTCGAGATTAGACTGTGCACTCTTAAGAACACTCTTATACCTTATATCCTATTCTAACTCTTTACACAATCGATTAAATATATTTTAATTCAATTTCTTTCTTTCATTCCAGGAGCATACTCAGAAAACAAAGAAGGAACAAATCAAATAACCCAGAAGAAAATATTCGATTCCAACATTTACCATCCAGTTCTTATTTATGAAAAAATGATTTATGATTTATTTCATCTTTAAATTTCACTTATCTTATCCGACTGTAAAATGTATTCTTATATGTTGTTTGTGTCTCTCTGGAAAGAATCTCATAGCATAAATTGAAAATTCTCTTTTGATTGCATTCCTTCGCTTTCCACGTAAAGGAATTTTTAACTCAGATAAAGAGATTTAATGCTTTAGGCATCAAAATGATCGACTGATAACTTTCAAAAGGGACATGTGTACTTAATGTATTGTAAAGTTGAGAAATGTTGAACTCGATCAATTTATTTCACAGTTTAGAGAGGAGAATCCGTCAGTATTTGCATATTGGTAAATCATAACATTTATTCATGACGAATTGGGCTTGAGGTCATATCATAAATTGAAAATTCTCTTTTGATTACATTCCTTCGCTTTCCACGTAAAGGAATTTTTAACTCAGATAAAGAGATTTAATGCTTTAAGCATCAAAATTATCAAGTGATAACTTTCAAAACGGACATGTGTACTTAATACATTGCAAAGTTGAAAAATGTTGAACTCGATCAATTTCTTTCATAGTTTAGAGACGAGAATCCGACAGTATCCGAGTTCAACATTTTTCAACTTTAATGTATTGTAAAGTTGAAAAATGTTAAACCCCATCAATTTCTTTCGTAGTTTAGAAACGAGAATCCGACAGTATTTACATATTAGTAAATCATAACATTTGTTCATTAGGAATTAGGTTTGAGGTCATATCATAAATTGAAAATTCTCTTTCGATTACATTCCTTCGCTTTTCAGGTAAAGGAATTTTTAACCCAGATGAAGAGATTTAATGCTTTAAGTATCAAAATGATCAACTGATAACTTTCAAAACGGACATGTGTACTTAATGTATTCTAAAGTTGAAAAATGTTGAACTCGATTACTTCCTTTCGTAGTTTAGAGACGAAAATCCGACAGTATTTACATATTAGTAAATCATAACATTTGTTCATGAAGAATTGGGTTTGAAGTCTTATCATAAACCGAAAATTCTCTTTTGATTACATTCCTCCGCTTTTCACGTAAAGTAATTTTTAATTCAGGTAAAGAGATTTAATGCTGTAGGCATCAAAATGATCAACTGATAACTTTCAAAAAGGACATGTGTACTTAATGTATTGTAAAGTTGAAAAATGTTGAACTCGATGAATTTCTTTCGTAATTTAGATAGGAGAATCCAACAGTATTTGCATATTAGTAAATCATAATATTTGTTCATGAGGAAATGGGTTTGAGGTCATATCATAAATTGAAAATTCTCTTTTGATTGCATTCCTTCGCTTTTAACGTAAAGGAATTTTTAACTCAGTTAAAGAGGTTTAATGCTTTAGGCATCAAAATTATCAACTGATAACTTTCAAATAAGACATGTGTACATAATGTATTGTAATGTTGAGAAATGTTGAACTCGATAAATTTCTTTCGTAGTTTAAAGAGGAGAATTCGACAGTATTTGTATATTAGTAAATCATAACATTTGTTCGTGACGATTTGGGTTTGAGGTTACCATTTATTGCAAACATCTCATATTGTAAAAATAAAAATGTTATTTTAAATGTTTACCAAAAATTGCAAGGTCTTTACCATAGAGGTAAAGGGAAGGAGTTAAACTCCATGTTGTGAAGAAGCCAAAATCATTCGAGACAATAATTCAGGTAACGTTGGGGTAAAATTAGTCCCACTACAATGTATGCATTTCTATGACGTAATTTATGTATTTCTTTTCAATGTATGTATTCCCATTTTGTATATACATTCATTTTCACAATCCAGTAAATAGATTTTAATTTATTTTCTCTCCAGATATTTCCTCCAAATTAAAATTCAATTAATCTAATTTCCCGATGTAGAAGATTTATTTTCAAGTATTTGCTTCCAAGTTATATTTATAAATAATTGTTGAATTAAATTGTCACTTATTTAACCTGTTAATTTTACAGAAATAAATTAGCAGTGCAATCCAAATTAGAATTATATATATATATATATATATATATATATATATATATATATATATATAGATATAGATATAATTCTAATATATATATATATAGACATATATATATATATATATAGTAATTCCTTGGTAATATTAATTTACATCTTTGTGATTGCGTATTGCACTTGTTGTATATTCTGTATATATATATATATATATATATATATATATATATATATATATATATATAATTGTAAATCCAATGGTAGAATGTAAGTAGTAACTCATAATACACTATCTTAAAATTTGCCTACAAAATACAGTGAAATAAAAGAAATTCAACCATAAAGAGGAAATTATAAAACGTAATGCAGGTCATAAAGACAAAGACAATCAACAAATTTCAAAGGTGAGGAATGAAAATAGGAAAACAAACAAAATCAAACATAAAAGCTTGCACGTGAATGAGCTCTAGGCTTAAGAATAGTTCATTTCGAAAACATTCTTTATTAAGTCCTAATATTTTAAACGAAATGAGCACAAAAATGCTTGTTTCTGAAACACAAGATAGATTTTATCTATAAACATGTGTTAATAGGACGACAAGCATAAAGATTGAAAAAATAGAAAGGAAACATAAATACTTTAAAATACACATCAGTTGCACAAACGTGACAAGCAGAAAATGACAAGACCAATGTTGTCATTCGATAAAAAGTAGTGAAGTGATTTATTATTGCCAATAGTTCATTTCGAAAAAATTATTTTTCAAGTTTATATATCCCTTCGAAATGAACACAAAAATGCTTGTTTCTGAAACACAAGATAGATTTTATCTATGAACTTGTGTTATATGGACGACAAGCATAAAGATTGGAAAAAAATAAAGGAAATATAAATACCTTAAAATACACCGCAAAAGTACAACCATGACGAGCAATATATGACTAGACCAATGTTGCCATACGCAGAAATGAAAAGAAGTGATCTGCTGTTGCCAAAGAGAGTAATAAAAACCGTACTGCGTAAAGGCAATAAAATGAGATATTCTACAGTTAAAGCTGCAAAATAAAAAGATGAAAATATATTATTATGTAAATTCAAGAGAATGTAGAAGTATGGCTAAAATAAGATACTAAGGAGAGATTATGAGAATTTTAGGCTAATCGAAACTTATTAATTATACCATTTACTAAATATGCTGGATATTCATAAAATTTATTGGTAATTTTGAGGCTATTAATGTGCAAAGCATGAAATTTTTTATCTGATAATCTATAAATTCTAAAAAGTTGATTAAGTATAATATTTCTAAACAATTGAATCGAGTTGCAGGAATTAAATGGTAATAATTTATTAATATTAAATTAAAAAAAATATTTTTATCATATAAATTAGTAACTATTCCATAAGTAGGTTCTATAATTAGATTTAAATCCAAATAATTAATATTTTTACTAATAGAAGTTTCATTAGGTATTAATTCCAAATTATCCGGATTGAAATCTATATCTATGACATAGTTATCAGTAAATACAAGACAAATCAGGTCATCTATATATCTGTAAATTTTATAATCTGTTGAAGTAAAGAATTTTTCATATTGATATAAGTATAAATTAGCTAACATACTGCTACTACAGCCACCTTGTGGTTCCCCTGAGACTTGTAAGTATAATTTATTACCTTGAAAAATATAATTATTGAAAAGAACAAAATGGAGAAGCTTAGGAAAATTGGTAAATTTAGTAAGATGAGATTGATTAGTAATATAAGCATTATATAAATCTAAAATGACATCATAAAGATCAGTGATCTTAATATTGTTAAATAGATCTTTAAAATCAAAAGTTTGAAATCCTATTATTTTACCAAGTGTTTTTAATTTATTTTTAATTCTTTACTACTATTTAGAATAATGTAGTTATCACTAGAATCTCGTAAATTACTATTTAGTACATTTAAATGATTTAGTAATAATTTACTAGCAGTAGTAGAGTATGAATTATGACCACTAGTTACAGTTCTGAATTTAATAGGACTTTTATGAAATTTAGGTATAAGCACAATATATGGAAATTTCAAAAATTTATTATTAATATCTAAATCACTATACATATTGATAATTTTCAATTTGATACTATTAACAGAGTGTTAATCAAGTTTAAATAAACTATTATTTTTTAAATAATCTAACAGATATTGTATATAGAATTTTTAACAGATAATTGCATAATTATTAGAGGCTTTATCAATATAAGTAATAACAAAAGATATATATATATATATATATATATATATATATCGAGGAAAACACATTCAAAATACACTTTTCAGCACATTTTCGTAGATTAAAATCGCAGATTGTAATCGTATTTCGTAGATTATATATACTATTTTCTTTACTACTATATTTGGAAATGTAGAATAAATCTCTATCTCCCCAAAATCTGTAGTCATAGATATGTTTTAATTTATCAAAAGTATGCGCTTCTAAGAATTTTAAATTTAGTGGAATTTTATTTCTCTTTTAAGTTTCAAACTGAAGGTGTCAATTGGATTAAACTTTCACTGTAAAATCAGTCAAAACTGTGTATAAATAAATGATATAAAACCATGAAAGGAATTTCGGATTGCATATACATTCATTTTTACAATCCAGTAAATAGATTTTTATTTAATTTTTCTCCAGACATATTCTCCAATGTAAAAAAAAATTAACCTAATTTCCCGATGCAGAATATTCGTTGCAAAATATTTACTTCTCAATTATGTTTATGAATAAGTTATTTATTTTACTTTTAGATTTCACTTATCTTAAAATCAACTTTAAGCTATATTTTGATCCTGTATCATCTTCAACGGAATCTAACATTTACCCGGTGAAGTACACTTCTACAAATTCGATTCAATAAAAGCATTAAACCATTAAACAGCAACTCCAACTCCAATATTATTGTAGGAGTTTCAATGTGCTGCAAATTATTCGCCAAATCTTCATAACTCTAACCAACTCAGAACCAACTTTTCAACATAGTTGTAAATATTAAAATATCGAAATAGTTGAAAATATTAAAATATCGAAATAGTTGAAAATACTAAAATATCGAAATATTTGAAAATATTAAAATATCGAAATAGTTAAATATATTAATATCGAAATAGTTGAAAATATTAAAATATCGAAATAGTTGAAAATATTAAAGTACCTAAATAGTTGAAAATATGAATAGTTGAAAATAAACTATCGAAATAGTTAAAAATAGGAAAATATCGAAATTTTAACCACTATATTTTTAAAACTAAGAACCAGACCGGAAATCCAATTATATATCCTTGTAGGAATAATTGTAAGGAACTACAAATTACTTACTTATTATTTATAGCTAGTATTTTTAGTTTCAGTATGTAAGTATTACAAACTTTTAAAACAGAAAAATTTAATCTCCTTCGACTTCACAAGAAGATTGCTCAAAAAATATAAAAGTTTTGTAAAAGCAAATTACCTAATTGAGGAACTGGATTTCCAGCTGAACATTTTCCCCTTATTATTTATATCTATATTTTATAGTTTAAAAAATATTTTTGAAGAAAAAACAAGAAAAATCAATGATATGAAACAGCTTCCAATTGAAATATAATTTTATTTAAACATCTCTAAAATGCGATACATTCAGCGCTGACATATTTTAAATTATCACAGTACTGCAATACATTATTATATTTGAAAACTTAAAACTTCATTGAAGAAAATGAACTTTATTCAAATGACGTCATCGAAATGTAAATCGTCTGGCTTCTATGTAAAAGCAATGAAAATTTTATTCCAGACTCCAGAGCTAAATAATTTTCCGTGAAAAAAATTCAGCAATTTTTATACAATTCATCTTAAAATTGCTAGTTTACATTCTCTATCCATTCAAATTAGGCTTCGTTGTAGAAAAAATCAAAGTGTGATAAACATTTAAACTTAATATTGTAACTGCGTTGGCGCAGAATATAGATACACAGAAAATACGTAAAAATAAAGCGATTTTAAGACAGATGCAACACTAAATATAAATTAAAAAAAACTTTTAAAATCACAATTTTGACACTGGGAAAAAAGGATAGATGCCATATTTTATTATGAAGTGGATCACGTGATCTCATCATATAATATGGGTGAAATTACTATTTTAAATTTTATTTAAAAAACTACCTAACATATTTTGCTGAAATTTCTTTTATACATTTAATGGAATAATTTGAATATTTCTTAAAATTTTCGAAGCAATTTGTAAATTTTAACTTTGCTTAAAAAATGTTTGAAAAATTAGGTCCTATAATGTTCAATGCATTTCACTTTTTCAACCCGGTTTCAATCCAAAACTAAGTGGGTAAGATTATTCCTTTACACACACACACACACATTCCCGTATGTCCCACAGATCGTCTTAACAACATACCAAAATTTAATTTGATAAAGTCATTTTTACGGCAGTTATCATGCGAACGGACAGACAGACAGATAAAATGAACAAAGTCAAAAGCACTTTTCAACTATATTGGAAAGTGTTAAAAATGAGAATATTTGCGTTTCATAGTGATATTTTTTTTGTTTTGGAGATTTAATAAGATACTTCTTTTGCACTATATTTCTGATTTTCGAATCTCTCTAAAATTCAACTTCTGATACGTAGAAAAACATTTAGATCAATAGAATGCCATCCACATGTCCCGGCACATATACCTATGATTTGGACATACTTATGGATTTGTCAAGAAAAAAAAAGTAGAAAGTGTCTGGAAAGAAAAGTTCGTTTTAATTTTTTTCTTCCACGAAATATGCATGTGTGAAGAATGTTAATCACTAAGAGATAGAATAAAATAAAAACATCATCCCAAACAGGAACTCTTCTCGGTAGGATTCTTGTAATCTTCGTGGCTGAAAAGGGAATTTTTTCTCTATGAATGGGAAATTTTTAGAACTGGCAACAATGAAAAAAAAATTTAGTTCGTTGTTTTAGAATGGACCTGGATTTTGATATTCTAGGGGTTCTTAGGGGTTAGTTGCAAATTTTTCTTCATTTTCAACGTAAGTGTTACTGAAAGCATGTAGAATAGGAATGTAAATAAATTTTATTATGCACTTTTATACACCTCGCACTTGTCGGTACTTCTCTGATTAAGCCTAAAAAGCTTCATGAATGGTTTGTTGAGAACCACTAAATCTCTATTTTGTCATACACACGCCCAATTTTTTATATCATACACATGCTTCAATAAGGAGCATATTAATAACTCACAAACCATGTGAATGACAAATGTATGTGGTATTGAACCATGTGAATGACGAAGGTATTTTGGTACAACAGTGCTCCAGTATCTGCGGATAATATGGCATACCGCGATATGGCATACCGTGATATGGAATACAGAAATAATATGGCATACAGAAGGCTATATATAAAGTAATATTCGTGCAGCATACGTAAATACGGCAATGCGCAATTGATACATTACGCACATTAAGACATTACCAACATTAAATAAAACAGTTATAAAATGTACACTCTGTGCACTACATTGTACATTTACAGTATACATTTTTACTATATATGTTTTCTTTTTCTCTCAGAGACGTTGTTGGTGTTGAGACCCAGACCGTCCGACCTACCGGAAAGGTTCTCTCAGAGACGTATAAAAGTAAAAAAATTCGACATTTTAGCCTTATCCTCAAGAGAGGATAAAGCAATGAAAAACTACAGTACTTGTACTGTATAGTGTCATAAGTAGTTTCAAGGGATAACAGACCAAAAAAAGATCATTTATTTTCGTTAAAGCTCTGCATGAGCAAAACAGAAAACGTGTTATTTTTACACAATTTTAATAGATATCCAACATACGTACCTGACCTGTACATAATCTGAAAAAAATATATTCATAAAAAGATAAGCTATCCATTCTGCTCAAAAAATTCAGACCCGGGTTTGGTTTAAAACTAATTCTTAAATTTCTCAATTTTTTTTTTTTTTTTTTTTTTTTTTTCGCGAGACACGGTAAACCGCGGATAACTGAATCAGCGAATACGGAGGAACGGCTGAATTGTCAGAAAACTGTTAATGAGTAGGATATTTATTAGTAGGCATCCTTATGAACCTGATGCTTTGATTAAAAATTAGTATAATAATACTGGCTGCAAATTATTTACAAATCATGTCTTATCATTTATAAATTTTTCTTTTTCGACACAAACCGTCCGACCTACCCGAAAGTGTGAGGAATTTATTTGGACGGCCGGGAAGTGCCACCCAATTGAAACCGGAACCCAGTGGAGGCGGCATCCACAGGGACCGTACTTTCCTTCCCCTACCACTAATCACTAAGAAGGACTTACGGACCCACATAATTAACGTGTCCGTACTCTACGTGAACACGGGCACAGTTTATGCAGAGCCAGGAATCGAACTCAGGCTTGATTCGTTCAATCCCCGCGCAGTAACCGCTGATCTGTACCACCCTCTTTACATGTCCTCCTTTACCCCAGATCATTCGACCTAACCGAAGGTGTAAGGTATCTGTTTGGACGACCGGGAAGTGCCAACCAATTTAGATCGGAACCCAGTGGGAGTACATTCACAAGGGCAGTACCCTCCTTCCCCTCCCACCAACCTCTCGGAAGGACTTACGGACCCATATATTTAACGTGCGCGTACTCTGGATGAACACAGGGGCAGTTTGGGTAGCGCTGGGAATCGAACACTGGTACTCCGAGTGCAATCCTAGCTCACTAACTACTGGGCTGTCCCATCCCTTATTTATATGTTCTTAAACGTCGTAACATTGTGCCATTTATATAGCTCCAAATAAAATGCAAATACAAAAATACAAGAAAACACAAAGGTTCAGGCTACGGTGATGCCTTATTATAATATGTACCATTTGAAGTATTTTAATGGGGGGTTTCTGTTTTCATTTTTTTTAAACAAATTTAAAATTTTTAACTTTAGATACACAAAATATTCCCGTATTAATAGGATCACCCATTAACCATTCAGCTACAGGTGGGTATTGTAGCTTCTGGAATGTCAACGATAGGCAGACAATATGCGTTTGATGTTCTTGAAAAGCTTTTATTATTAGGATTCTAAATTCGAAAAGCTCTGCGTACTAACAGAAATTATAAACATTTTTTTTTCTAATAAAGAAATATCAAAGAAAAGTTTTTCAATGTCGAAAACTTGCAAGTGGCATTTGGCAAAAATGTAAGATCCAATGTGTAAAGTCTTTTCTAAAATGTAACGTTTCTCACCAAACTCTAATTTCGATCCTGCTGCAAAACAAACAATCAACACTCCTAACGTCAATCCCAGATAGGATCCGCACACTTGCCAAGCTTGTTCTGTAACTGGTCACTCAAACCCGAGAATCTAACTGGTAGTTTATAGCAAAATCATAACTTAATGCAAATAAGGGAAATAATAATAAAAAGATTATTGTAGCCTCACAAATGACTGAGCTGCTCAAAATAGGACTAAATTAACAGATTTATGGATCACGAAATCACTGCTCTACCGACTGAACTACGGGAACCGGAATGGAAACTCACAGACATCTTAAACATTATTCTAATACTTAAAATCCATATTCTAGAAATTTAAGTAACGATATGTGCACATTTATTTGTTCTTTTATTCCATAATATGAAGTATATGCACTCTTTCAAATTCATTTCACTTAAACTCAATAAGAGATTGCACTTAAACTCAATAAAACATTGCACTTAAACTGGACTAAATTTCAAACTAAACTTATGACTGCGTTTAAATTTTAGAGTACCAAAAAACAAAATTAAATATAAATTAATAATTCGAAATCATGGGAGGAATATCGGCTGCTATTTTTTCCATAAAATATTCAATGGGTTTTGACTCAATTACTTCCTTTTATTTTAAGAATTTGAGATGAAAGCAAAGAAATATATCTAACAAATCTAATAACATGGATAAAATATTTTATTCCGGCATTTCCCTTCCAGCTTCATATTTATAAAAAACGAATTCTTTATTTTATCCCTAAATTTCCCATACATTAAATTCAGCTTTTAGTCCCCTATTTTTATTGCGTTAGTGTGTTGTGCTTGCAACCGATTCAATATTCTGAACTAAAAATTATTTTCGGATTGTATTTTTTTTATATATTCAGCAGAGTTTTCTAAAGCAGAGTTCGAATGGAAGGAAAAAGAAAGTTTTAAAAACTGATTTTAAAACGATGAAAATTGCCACCTGATGACTTCAAAAAGTATGGTGGAATCGCTTTTATTGGAATAAAACGATACCGGGATGATCCAAAAGAAAGGAAATCCAGATAATACAGAAATTTAATAATCTATGTCATACAGCTGCGTCATACAGCTATGTCATACAGACTGTTGTTTAAGTCAGAGATCCGCATCGCCTATTTTCGCTAACACAACACTGCTCGCGAAACTGAATTTAGTATACTTCAGAAGACAGTAAAATGATGATAAAGAACACTCAAAACAACATTTAAAAAATCTGATGTGGGCAACACATGACTTTCCTTTATAATGCAATGAATTTACCATTTTTACAATAAAAAAATAGGTTTTTCTTATGGTAGCTATTTATATTATTTCCAAGAAATTGAATTTTCGACAATTAGTCGTCATTTTCACTGATTTAGAGTCATTTTTATCCATTTGGCGTGATTTTCGTTAATTTGGCAACATTTAAAAAAGTCGCCAAATTTGTGACATTCCGCCAAATTCGGCGCCAAAATATCGCCACGCGTTATGGACGGATAAATAAGTTATTCTTATAGCAGATAAATGACTATTGGCGTTCAAATACAAAAGTATTACTCAAAGTATCTTTTTTCATGAATGGAACGGGCTATATCCACGAGAATGATATCACCCAATTTATCGCATGATATTACATATGAAAAGGGAACATGTTTCTCAACAGTTAATATATTTTTTTTAATTTATGGGATTTTTTGATAAATTTATTTAAAAAATTTGGAATATCTCGAGAACGGTTCATGCTAGCGTTCTAAAGTTTATGTCAATCGTTTTCTAAGGGAAAATTACATTAGAAATGTCTATTTGCGTAACTTTATTAACGGTTTTGATTTTTTGATGATTTTTTCAAAATTTCACTCGACAATTTAGGGAGGTTCTGAACATTCGATTACGTTTAAAAGCAATAGACTTCCAGTGTTCATAGATTGTGATTTTTGTACCAAATTTCATAGTAATCGCTCGATTCGTTCATGAGATATCGTCTCTAGAGTATCACTGACACACATGCATACATTCACACACACACACATACTTTCACACACACACATACTTTCACACACACACACACACACAGACAGATATCACCTCAAAAATGTTTTATTCGTGATCAGGGATGTTTGAAACGTGCTCTCACGTCGAAAACTCGAATTCGAATTTTCGACCCTGTCACAATACTTTCCTTATACATTATGTATATAAGGAAAGTGAAAACACTTGAAATTTTATTCTTTATTGGATTAAAGTTTTCACTCCTGATTAGTCGTAAATTTACCAGTACGAGCTCTCTAAAGGCTACTCATATGAACAAAAATGTATATCCACAATTTAAATGTTTTATAATTTTTGCTCTGCACTATAGGAGAAAACATCTGATGTGAGCAGCACATGACTTGCCCTACAAACTCAAAGTCATTTTCTTATTTTTCTCTTTTATATATCTTTAAATTGAGTTTAATTGAACAAAATCACACGGATAATTATATGAAATTATACCGAATTCACAGTTTTAATTGAATTTTCGTTTTCAATTGTCGACGAACGTATTTTCAAAGGCGGTGTGGTAAAATTCCGAAAATACTAAAATATTTCGAGATCAGTTAGATCTAGAGTTATGGCGTCGGTCTTATTATTTTTGTCGTTAAAAATTACATATAAAAGAAGCATTTAATTGTTACATTAGAGCATACGTAGTCTTTTACTTGATATTTTGGCAATTTTTTATGATCATTTAGCCAAAAAATAGAAGGTTTTTCCCTCCAAATCGTGCAAAATCTAATCAGCACATAATATCCCAGAGGTGAATTACCTGATAAATTTTGTGCAATTTTTGTCAATTAATTCTGTACTAAAACAGATATATATACTCTTTTGCAGGCCATTTCGCAAAAGAAAAGGCAGGTTTTTTTTCCCGAATCGTACTAAACTCTAATCAGCACCAGAGTAATCCACAAGTAACTTATTTACCAAATGCTGGGAACTTTGGAAAATCAGTTTTTCAGCTAGAACATACATTGCACAGACAAACAGACACAGGTACATACACAGAGATGCAGACTTCAAGCTAAACATAGTTTTTCGAGTTCTAAAGTGCTCGAAACGTGTAGATACGTCGAAATTTCGAGTTATGATTTTCGACGAGCTTCCAATACTTTCCCTATACATTATTTTTTATTTATTTATTTATTTTAAAAGAATGCAAGCTGCAGGACAAAGTTCCAGTAAAGGCGTGCAAGATAAAATGCAATACAAGAAAATCTGATGTGAACAGCACATGACTTTCCTTATATAATGCAATGAATTTACTACTTTTACAGTTAAAAATGTTATTCTTATAGTAGATACTTATATTCTTTCCAAGACATTGAATTTTTTTCAATTAGTCGTCATTTTCATTGCTATAGCATCATTTTTATCCATTTGGCGAGATTTTAGTTAATTTGGCAACATTTAAAAAAGTCGCCAAGTTGGCGGCATTCCGCCAAATTCGTCGCCAAAATCACACCAAGCGTTATAGACGGAGACATAAGTTATTCTTCCAACAGATAAATGACTATTGGCGTTCAAATACAAAAGTATTACTCAAAGTATCTTTTTTCGTGAATAGAACGAGTTAGATCCACGAGAATGATATCACCAAATATATCGCGTGATATTACATATGAAAAGTGAACATGTTTCTTAATAGTTAATATTTTTTTATTTTACTTGATTTTTTGATAAATTTATTTGAAAAATGTGCAATATCTCGAGAACGGTTCATGCTAGCGTCCGTCCAACAGTTTATGTCAATCGTTTTCTAAGGAGAAATTACATAAGAAATGTCTATTTGCGTGACTTTATTAAAGGTTTTAATTTTTTGATGATTTTTTTTAAATTTCACTCGAAAATTTAGGGGGATTCTGAACGTTCGATTGTGATTAAAAACAATAGGCTTCCAGTATTCACGAATTGTGATGTTTGTACCAAATTTCATTCGAATCGCTCCATTCGTTCGCGAGATATCGTCTCCACAGACTTACTGACACACACACACACACACACACAGACATCACTTCAAAAATGTTCGATTCGTGATCAGGGATGCTTGAAATGTGCTCTCCCGTCGAAAACTCGAATTCGAAATTTCGACCCCGTCACAATACTTTCCTTATACATTATGTATATAATGAAAGTAATATACAGATTAAAATATAATAAAATACATTAAAATGCAAACTATTGACAACAAATAATTTTCGAAATCACCTGCGAATGAATAAATGCATTAAAATATCAAATACCTACAACAAATGATTTTTAAAAGCCATTCCCGATGATTAAAAAACATCAAAGTTATCGGAGAAGCAGTTGTATAGTTTGCAAAAATTACTTATCGCACAATGAAAAACAATATTCGTACTAAAATCCCTTTCAGCAAATAAACTCATGCTTCTGATTTAATACTGGGAAACGATATTGTAGGGAGTTATCATATATTGAAGGGAAAGTAATAATCAACTGCTGCTATCTCTTACTATTGAATACACCAATTTCTTTGAAAGTGGTATGAAGAAAAATAATTTGTAAAACATTTTTGGTTTCCTTCAAAGATCTTTCAAAATCAGAAATATTTCAGTGCCTAAACTTGTAATAACTAAATGGTCATAAATTTAATTCAATCCAAATATTTTATAATGATAGATAAATCTGATAAATTTTTGCCAATTTTCACTTTTATCTTTTGATCTTCATTTGCAATGTGGGCCTAAATAATTTGAGCTTAAAATCGTTTTCGAGTATACGTTCAGAAAGTTTAATAACATCAAGTAGAAATTAATGAAGAACTAAAATGAGCATTTTTACCCCCCCCCCCTCCCCCGCTTGTTAAATAGTATTTATCATTCATATATCTTACATAATACAGGAAGATATCCGTGTGTGTGCCTGTGCAGTCTGTAGCAATAAATATAAGCGTCGTATGGTCATAAAATTTGGTACACTAGCACTTGAGGAACCGAATGTTATTTTTATTTGTAATTTCGAATTAGTTTTTCAGTTATTTTATATTTTATCCTTATTTACAACGCTTTTGGCCAATATTCACATAAATCGATTCCTTAGCGACTTAAAATATCTGCAGAGTTTCCATCTTGACACCATCGGAAAGATCGAAAATTTTTCTTTCAAATAATTTGTAAACGGAATCCGCCTGGTTATTAGAGAATTTTTGGTGTGTTTTTTTTTATTTAACATAAACTTTTCTTGCATTTTATACCTCTCCGAGTTTTATATTATGATGTACAGAAATTGCCTTGCGATTCATCGGTCATTTTTTTTTCAGCAGTTGCTTAAAATATTGCAACCTACTCCAGAAAAAAATTTCATAAACCCATCCATTGATTCATTATACGTTTTTTAATTAAAACATGTCTTTAATTTTTTGTTTTGAACGAATCTCGCTGACTCTCGCAATCTGTCCGACGCCATTCGAGGAGCCACTCATTTTGTCGTAGGGGAGTGGGTATTTTGGGATGCGGTGGATATTTTGAGACAGAGCATGAGAATTTTCGTCAAATCGCCTTACCGCCTGTTTCGTGAGCACTGTGTTAAAAAATCTGATGTGAACAGCACATGACTTTCCCTACAGACTCATATTGACGTCAATAATTCATGACGTCAATAATTCATGACGTCAATAATTCACAATATTGACGTCAATAATCAAGACGATTATACAGACTCATATTGACGTCAATAATTCATGAAATAGAGTTTAATTGCGCAAAATAACATTCATAATCATTTTAAATCACCCTGAATTCGCACTTTTAATTCGTCTTTTGTTTTCATTTGGTAACTGGACTTATTCTCAACAACGGTGAAGCAAAATGCGAAAAAACTAAAATATCTCAAGAACGGTTATGCCTAGAGTAATGAGGTTGGTCTTGTTCTTTTTATCGTCAAAAATTACATGTAAAACAAGGACTAAATTGATACATTTGAGCATACATAGTCTTTTATTTTTAATTTTGATAACTTTTGCGAGCCATTTCCCCCCAAAAAAACAGATTCTGTTTTACCAAAATCTAATCAGCACCAGGGTTACCCAAAAGTGACTTACCTAATAGTGCCCAAAAGTGTTTATGACTTTACCCAAAAGTGACTTACCTTTTATGAAATTTGATCAATTAGATTCTGAGGTAGAGTGGATGTATTCATTCTACGCACACACACACAAAAAAAAAGAGAGAGACGTCACGACAAAAGGAGTTTTTTCATATTCTAGAGATCCTGAAAAGTGTAGATCTGTCGAAAACTCAAGTTGCGATTTTCGACATATTTCCTATACTTTCCCTATGCATTACCATGTATCGCAGGGAAAGTATCATATGGTTAACTGTGGTTCTCACTTTTTTTTCGGAAAGCTCCTGCAATTTGATTCGTACAATTTTCAGTTTGAAGTCATTTTAAATTGTATTTAAATGTATTATTTAGGCAGCGAGTGCTTATTTAATTATTTACACGTAATGGATGTTTATTTATCGTTCCAGTTCAGGATAAAAGAGTGAAATGATATTTTAAATAAAGCATTCATTATTTCCTCTACGTAAGGAAGACGTGATTAACATACAGGCGAGATGAGACGTATTTACAAAGAAATATATGGCAATTGGCCTCTCTTTGCAATTAAAAATGAGAGCAGGTGGTCATATTTTGTTCACGTGCATGGTTGTTATGCAAAAGAAATTAAAAATCATGACAGACTTATAACGAAGTTACTACCAGTAACATCATAGGAAAAAAATCTGATGTAGACAGCACGACTTTCCCTGCATATTTAAATTCATTTTCTCTTTATTTCATTAATAATTCATTAAATTAAGTTTTTAATTGTGCTAAATAACACTCATTATTATTTGCAATTATACTAAATGAACACATTTAATTCAGTTTTCGGTTTTAAGAAAATATGATTTTACCTCAAATATGATTTTAACTTTTCTTAGGTCTACTTTCCAATTTTTGTATTTACTTTCAGACTTTTGCATTTACTTTCAGACTTTTGCATTTACTTTCAGATATTTACATGAACTGATTTTTACCATTACTTTCAGTTGCTCAATTATGATTTTCATTTGTTATATGTATTGTTTCTCTTGTAATATGTGAAATTCCAAAGTAAGAACAAATGTAATAAATTTTATATTCCCATTTTATGCGATTACTGATAAAAACCAAATTATTATTGAAAAAATATCAACATGGTAAAAAATATTCTACTAAAGCAAAATGTTGTATAGGGATTCCTCATATATCTAGGTCACAAAGTGGCGATACTTTTATGCAGCAAATGGTGCCGCTGACAATTTTTTTCGTAATCAAAACTAAAAATTCAGATTTAGCCATATAATTTAGCAATCTAGACATATTTCTCGATGAATCTAGCCATAAGTTATATTTAACTGTGGCAACCCTGGTCGCACTTCCACACGCACAGCTTTTGCAGTGCTGTAAAATAAAAATTGCGCCAACATCACAGGAGGACAATATACAAACGTAGGAAACTGCTTATATACAAAATAATCGTTTATTTCGAGTGGAAACTATTTAAACAAAAATTGACAAAAAGGCGAAAAGCTTTCATATTGGAAAAACGAACTATTCGCGTAAAATCACTTGTGATTTGACTAAAATACGTAACACCGATTGTCCCGAAAAATAGAAAAAATGCATATCTTTACTTTCTGGGTAATTGCAAGTACCTCCTTATTTTTAACTGAAGCGGAATTATTTAAACAGGAGATTGAGGCATCTCTGGAAAAATTATACTATAACTTTTAAATAAATATTTGAAGAATGTGGTTTTCTTAAATTTTTATTTCATATTGTATTTATTTTATATTGATTCATTTATGATATATTCAGTATGAGAATTCATAAATTTGAAATCGATTACAAGTCTGTCACGTTAATTAAATGACTTTATTCTATAAATTTTTGCTAATACACAATTGTTTGTTAATATATATTTCTTGTATACAGGAACATATTATTACAATAGAGCTGCATCACAACGCTTGTGCAGGCAGCACACCGAAATACGAATGTCCGAAAGCTGCGGATAAATGTCGGAGGCTCGCTTATAAGAGCCAGGGTAAAACCGTTGCGCATGCGCCATATACAAATCTAGAGTATCTGTAGAGAGCAAGAAAGTTTTATGCTAATCACTTGATCAGCGTATTTATGCAAATCGCTGGAGGAGAGTCGTCATACGTTCAATTACAAAAAAATAAAATAAATAAATAAATAAATAAAATAAAATAAATTTAAATTTAAAATTTAAAATAGTAATGCTATTAAATAGCTATTTAATAGTAATGCTATTAAATAGCTATTATAGTAATGCTATTTAATAGTAATGCTATTAAAATAGTAATGCTAAAATAGTAATGCTATAGTATCGGAATGACAATATTTGATTTCAAAAATCCGGACGAGCGTGTATGTGTATCATTAGCTTATTTGGACACGACTGTATTTCTTTCGTTCGGAGTTCTCTTTAGGTTTTGAAATAAAGTTTATTTTCAATAAATATGCAAAATTTCAATTAGATTATATCATTCCAAATCACTATTTCAGAAAGTGAAGATCTAACGTGGGCAGCACATGACTTTTCCTACAGACTCAAATTCATTTTTTTATCTTTTATTTCATGATTAAATAGAGTTTTATTGCAGAAAATAACATAGTTACTTGTGTAATGTTACATCCAATTTACATTCTTAATGCATCTTCGTTTCATTTGGTAACTTAATGTACTTCGAAGCCTTCAGCTACTCAAAATTTTATAAAACTAAAATACCAGAAGAATGGTTCAGTGTCATGGAGGGGATCAGGCTTATTGGCTTTACTGTCATAAATTACAAGAAGAACAAATATTTAAGTAATATATTTTAGCAATTTTAGTCATTTATTGCAGATTTTCACGATTTTTCAGGGTTATTTCGCAAAGAAAGGTCGGTTATATTTTTCTGAATCTTGCCAAAATCTAATCAGTATCAGGATAACCTTCAAGAGGCTTAACTATTACATTTTAAGAAATTTCTTTAAATAGTGTTTTCACAACAGTGATACGCGTAATGAAAAAAATAAATATCACAAGAAAGGTCCATCTTAGAATGATGCAGCTGGTCTTATTCTTTTCTTTTCGTCCTCAAAAATTCCGCACAAAACAAGCATTTAATTGATATATTTGAAGTATTTCATTTGAAATCTTGATGATTTTTGCGGGCCATTTTGTAAAAAAAAAAAGCAGATTTTTTTTTAACTGTACCAGATCTAACTAGCACCACGTTAACCCACAACTAACTTATCTATCAAATTTCGTAAAATTTAGTCAATAAGATGAGTGGATACATATGATTTTGGGGACCATTTTGCAGAAAAGGGCAGGTTGTTTTCCCCCCCGAATCGAATCGAAATTCGATTAGCACGAAGGTAACCCACAAGGATCATTGGTCCATCACCAGCAGTCATTTAGACAGTCAGTTAAATCCTAAATAAATAACAATTATTATCGCCCCATAGGAGTATGAGATTGCTAAAAATATAAAATGATATTTTATGCGGAGCGTTATTATCTACCAATAATGTTTTATTGGTAAATACATATATTAAAAACGTTTTCCTGAATACAGGAAACATATGTCTTCGTCTATTGTTTTCAAAATCGCTACGCCGGAATAAGGGCGCAGCTAGTACTTAAAATAGGACAAAAAAATCATACTTGGATTTAATGAGTAAAAAGTTAATGAGTAAAATTCTATTTTTGAAAAGAGAGATTGATTCGAGATAGGCAGACGTCTTATAAAGGTTGCTAATGTTCTTACAAAATTATTTTAGGTGGATTCTGAGCGTTTGGATTTGGAAAGGCATTTTCTACTCTAGTTATCTATAGCATGAAAGACCTGATATCTGCAATAATTGCAAGAAAACAAGCTATTGACAAAATCATTGCGTATTTCAGTGGAGTGACACGGTCTTAACTTTGTGAATGCATACTGTTACGAAAACGTATCTTCTAGAATCGTGGGTGTATGCACAAGATACAAGAACGAGTCCAAGTTTCTGGGTAACCTACGTTGTTTATTCACAAGCATAAAGTAAACAGGAACAATATACAATCAAACAGAACTTAAATGCTCCCCTACTTTCATAGAATAAGTGATATTATTCTCAAAACTTTGATGAAATTAATTTCACAAAACAGAAGCTACTATTCTCAAAACATCAACAAAAATCACTGTCCAATGTAGCACGTATCACATCCATTCGTCAACTCCACTGCAACGGAGGACTGAGTCCTTTTTGTAGTCTTGCCAAAGAGACTTCTGCAAATATCTCCTTAGAACTTTCCAGAAATAGCTAATATCTCGTAGAATAATCGTTATTTGGCGAACTTTCGGGATTTCGCCAAATATCACCGAATAAGCGATAAATCGTCGAATATGGAAACACTTCTTCTGACTCGAAATTCTGGCAACCATTGAGTGGCGTCAGGGAAAGAATGTTCTTTGGCGAAAACACTCCGATAGCACCGTTTTGCCTGCGATAGAGATGAAAGACAAGACGGGGGGCGCCAGTGAAAGAATATTACATGTTCGCAACAATACTATAGGCGTGTTGCTTGAGTACGAACTGGTTTGTTCCGGCCTCGTGCAGCCTGACCTTATTTTTTAAAAAAAATAACCTCAGCTGCATGGTTAGGTCTGAAATTGTTCGTCTCTGTATAAACTGTGCAAAATTGTAGCATACAGCCAAGTTTTCTTGTTATTATTATAGGTTGGTTTTGGCTTTTGCATGCTGACTAGCACATAATAAAGGCGAGACTAATATTCACGTTTATATGATATGTTATAAGATACATGATATGTTATAAGAAACATGACAGAAATCTAAGATTTAAGCTATATTTAAGACTGGATACCTGCGTTTCGTTCAAGCGATTACTGCCATCTTTTAGTTCTTATCTCATGTATCGATGTTAAATTACATTCTCTAAGAAATTCTTGTTTTACTTCATTTTGGTGATAATATAAATATATTTTATTTTTGGTGATAAACTGTTAACTTGAATAATAGTTAAAAAACGCATGTATTTTTAGTAAACATTATAATTGTTAAGAATACCTAGATATTAAATTTAACATATACCTAGGTATAGAATTTAACTTGAGGATAAAAATTGGGCTGTATATGTTTTAAAATCATACAGTTTAAACTGTATTATTTTAATACCATTAACATAGATAACGATTTAAAAAGTATTTTTCCCGCATTATTCAAACATTTTAAATTTCTAACAATTTGTTGTCTGATCATGCAAATAACAAACATTTTAATCCAGTTCTAATTTTATACGTAATACATCTACTGATACCAATTCATAACTATACGTGCATTCATTTTTAAGTTATCGTGCCTACATTCCACATAGACACATGCACACTCATACACACTAGCATACACCCATACACAGATAAATGGGCAATTTTTTGTAGTGTTCGAAAAATATTAACAAACATTTTGGTAGAAATTACAATCAATTCGATCTAGGTTGAACTTTTACATAATGTATCTACTAATACAATTTCAAGCATTCTAATACATATTAGAAGCGTTTTAATCTACTTCTGACATTTTACATAACGTATCTGTTGATATAATTTCATAACGATGTGTGCATCCATTTTTAAGTAATCATGTCAACATTTCACAACCATAGACACAACCAAAATACATACACAGATGAATGGGCAACTTTTTTATAATATTCGAAATGTGTTCAAAAAGTAATAAAATTTAACGTTCCTTTGAAATATGGAATTCGAAATTTTTCGGGAAAAACAAACATTATCCTTAAAATATTTTTAAAAAGTAATTGTGTAATAATTAAAAATATTCATAATTATTTCCTTAAATTATAACATTCTATTAACCTGTTTCTAAGCAATTCTTAACTTTCAAACAGAATCTGTGACTGTATTCAATGTTAACTGTAACAACAAACAGAATTGGATTCAAATTGATAATTGTGAAAGTGTAAAGGAAAATTTCAACTGGTATGTCTTCCTTTTCGAAATCGATTAAGTAGATTTTGATTCAATTTCTTCCTTTTTTCCAAGAGCTCCAAAAGCAAAAACAGAAAAAATGGGGAAGAAAAATAAAATATATGCAACAAATCCTTCGATGAATATTTCCGTATTTACCGTGCAGTTATTCTATAAATTAAAGTTTCATTTTACTTTAAATTTCACATATCTTACATTCAACTTTAAATATAATTTTTATATTGGAGCATCGGTTCAAAACGGATTTAATACTTTAAAGTGAAAACGTGTCTACTACATTTTATTTGGCTCGTTGAATATACATGGACAATTTTTTTGTATTTCAAACTCCTATGCGAAACTGTGCCGTAAAGTTCCGTACTCCCCGGAAAATAATCTCCCCCCCCCCCCCTATTTTCTCTCAATTCGAAATTCTGAAAATTTTGTGAAACAGCACCCTCCCCTTCCCCTTTCCAATGATCATAAAAATTTCGGTAAAAAAAAATAAAAATTCTATGTCGAGTAAAATAAATTTATTGATGAAAGTATACTTTGTTTCTTATAGCTGAAGATCCCCAGTGAATCTCCTTCACCTACATATTCCGCGTGTTTTCGTTCCATTTAATTGGAGGGATCAACAATGTTGTTGAATATATATACTTGTTTCTTTTGACAGAAAATTCCCAGTAAACGCCCACCCCCGTACAATTTCTACGATATTCAGTTGCATGTGAGGAGGCTAATCGATGAAATTCTTTACGGTAAAGCGAAATAAAATCAGTTTGTAAGCTTGCCTCAACACTTTCAATCCTGTAATCTACTGATACATGCCCCTCGGAATATTATTACGCCTGACGTGCAAAAATCTATGTCGGTATATTCGCCTTATCCCGAAACCAATAATTAACCTTAGCATCGCGCGGTGTTTTAAAAAAATGTAGCATTCCCTCTAAGGAGATGCAGATAACTTTCAAAAATTCGAAAATTTCAATAGAGTTTGAAGCATTTTCGAAAAACCTCTGAAAAAAGGGGCAAAAATCGATCCAGTTCCTAAAAATGTATGTTTTTCCTCAAATTTTGAACGACGGTCTGGAATTTTCTTAGACGGGAGCCAAAGGTGTTTCAAATTCAGCTCTAAAGACCCGAAATTTCGAAAAAGTGATAGTTCTTTTTTGTAGTTGTTTTTCTCTACAGATTTTTTTAGGAACAGAGTCCAAATATTACATTGAACTTCGATTTTGAAATGTTTCTACTGAATACTTTAAATTAGAAATTGATGGATGGTCCTCTAAAAACTTTAGAATGCTGTAGTTTTAGATATAGGTCTGTGTTTCAATAAGTACTGAAAGGATGAACTCAAATTTTGCACAACAAAGTTTCCAACAGTGCTGAATCAATAGTCGTCAAAATTTTTCCATATTTCAATTAATATTTTTCTCACATATGATATATATAATTAAGAATTAATTTTATGAATTTGTTTGGAAATTAATATGGTATGAATATTGTTTTGGTTATTTACTATCATAATGAAAAATAGGAATTAATTTAATAGGCTAAATATTTTGTAAAATATAATAAATGACTGTAACACAAATTTAACAATAGGAGCTCAAATTTCAAGCAGTCATAACTCCCCATCAACTTTAGAAAAATATGCAAATTTCATAGAAATTCGGGGTACTTTGACTTAGATAATCAGAATCTGGTGTTGGCCTTTTAAAAACTCAATTTGATGCAAAGTTTAATATGAAGATGACTCCTCCTGCAAATTAGTTTCTCGTATGTTTATTGCAGGCATTATTACGAGTCTAATGATGCATTTGGTTTCACTGTTCGACCCGAAGGCCAGTATACCGCGTCGTGTTCGAATTTTCTTTTACCGACTGTACATAAATATCTTTTTAAACTAAGCAATAAATCTGATTTTAAATTTAAAAATTTGAAAAACATAAATAAATGACATTCGGTAGTTAGGAGCAATTTGCAATACCTGCTATATTTTGTCATATAAACTTGTTAATATATCATTTTATTTTTGCACCTCGTGAACCAAAAATTAATCAATAATATATGAAACAAATTATTAAAAAATTTTTTGAAAATATTTTTCTCCCTTGGATCGGAGTGAAATCCTCGATCGCAGATGGATAGATGCCATTTTACTTTTCGAAAAAATAAATGTTTTCGTAATTTCATTTAGAAAAGCAAACAATAAATTAGCTTACTCATAACCTACTCAATAAATTAGCCTACTCAGTATAATAGGAGCCACTCATTTTGTTGTAGGGGAATGGGTATTTTGGGATGCGATGGATATTTTGAGACGGTGCATGAGGATTTCCAAGGTATCGCCTAACCGCCTGTTTCATGAGCTCTGTTTTAAAAAGTCTGACGTGAACTGCACATGACTTTCCTTACAGACTCATATTCACGTTCCCTTTATTTAGTCAATAATTCATTAAATTGAGTTTTATTGCACAAAATAAGACCCATAATTATTTTAACTTACACTGAATTCGCACTTTTAATTCGCCTTTTGTTTTCATTTGGTAACTGGACTTATTCTCAACAAGGGTGTAGCAAAATGCGAAAAAACTAAAATATCTCAAGAAAGGCTATACCTAGAGTAATGGGGTTGGTCATGTTCTTTTTATCGTCAAAAATTACGTGTAAAACAAGCACTAAATTGATACATTTGAGCACACATAGTCTTTTATTTTAAATTTTGATGATTTTTGTGGGTCATTTCCCCCCAAAAGAGCAGATTCTGTTTTACCGAATCTTACCAAAATCTAATCAGCATCAGGGTTACCCAAAAGTGACTTACCTAATAGTGCCCAAAAGTATTTATGACTTTACCCAAAAGTGACTTACCTAATAGTGCCCAAAAGTATTTATGACTTTACCCAAAAGTGACTTACCTTTTATGAAAATTAATCAATTAGATTCTGAGGTAGAGTGGATGTATTCATTCTACGCACACACACACATACAAAGAGAGAGAAGTCACGACAAGTGATCCCGAAAAGTGTAGATCTGTCGAAGACTCGAGTTGCGATTTTTGGCATATTTCCGATACTTTCCCTATGCATTACCATGTATTGCAGGGAAAGTATCATACGGTTAACTGTGGTTCTCACTTTTTTTTTCTTTTTTTTTTTTCGGAGAGCTCCTGCAATTTGATTCGTACAATTTTCGGTTTGAAGTCATTTTAAATTGTATTTAAATGTATTATTTAAGCAGCGAGTGCTTATTTAATTATTTACACATAATGGCCGTTTATTTATCGTTCTAGTTCATGATAAAAGAGTGAAATTATATTTTAAATAAAGCATTCATTCTTTCCTCTACTTAAGGAAGACGTGATTAACATACAGGCGAGATGTGACGTATTTACAAAGAAATATATGGCAATTGGCTTCTCTTTGCAATTCAAAAGGAGAGGACATATGTTGGGTGGACATATTTTGAGGTGCACATATTTTGTTCACCTGCATGGTTGTTATGCAAAATAAGTTAAAAATCATGACGGGTTTATAACGAAGTTACCACCAGTAACATCAAAGGAAAAAAATCTGAAGTGGGCAGCATATGACTTTCCCTGCAGATTCAAATTCATTTACTCTTTATTTCATTAATAATTCATTAAATTAAATTTAATTGTGCTAAATAATACTCGTTATTATTTGCAATTGTACTGAATGTACACATTTAATTCAGTTTTCGGTTTTTATTTGGAAACTGGACGTTTTTTTAAAGCGACGTACAAAAATGCAAAAAAAACTTTAATATTTCGAGAACGACTAATCCCGGAGTAATGAGGTCGATCTTATTCTTTTCATCGTAAAAAATTACGTGTTATTTAACGGGCATTTAATAGATACATTTGAACGTACAGGGACTTTTATTCTAGATTTGGCGATTTTTGCGGGCCATTTCGCAAAAAAAGTTAAGCTCTTTTTTTTTCGAATCAAAACAATATTTTATCAGCACCAGGGCAACGAACAAGTGACTTATCTTTCAAATTTTGGAAAATTTGGTCAATAATTTGTTTAGCTAGAGTGGCTACATGCGAATTTTGCAGACCATTTCACAAAAAAAGGCGGGTTCCTTTATTCCGTATCGTGCCAAAATCAAATCGGCACCAGGGTCACTCACAAGTGGCTCACCTATAATTTTTTTTTTAATTTAGTCCGTTAGTTTTGGAGTTAGAGTGGATAGATACATTGAACATACAGACACACACAGAAGCACATAGACACACACTCAGACACATACACAGACGCAAATCTATGAATAGTTTTTTCGCGTTCAAGAAGTCCTAAAACGTGTGTATTTCCGTTGAAAACTCCACTTGCGACTTTCGACACGATTCCGATACTTTCCCTATACATTGTCAAGTATTGCAGGGAAAGTATTGGACGTACTAGCCAAGCGTAACTTAAAAGCGTTACTTAAGTTACTTTAAGTTACGCTTGGCGACTCGTTCTCGACTGTATACGTGTCAAACCTCTACACAGTTTCCTGTGACGTTATTGTAATTCTTAAGTTTGGCTGAAATTTGGACATGTTTCATTGTCTTTTCTTTTGTATCTGTATTTAATACTTGTTTAAATTTTAAATCTTTCATGTATAACACATTTTATTGCAATTTTGTAATTGTTTAATCTTTAATAGCTTATTTATAATACCATTTAATTATCATTATTCCGTAGCTTATTTATGCAAATTTTGTCTGCCAATTTAGTTTATATATCAGCTTGTTTCCACGGTAATTTTTTATATAGCCACTGATGAAGAGTATGGTGAAGCCCGAAAACGCTCTGTTCTTTTAATATTTGTATGTCTTATAGGTAGGTTTTTATTTGATTAAATGACCTTTTTATCTATGATTTTTGTCTTTAATTTTATGCTTAAATTATATATCGATAATATTATATTGATATATATTATTTTAAAAAATGTATTCTGCTTCAAGTAAATGCCATTATCATCTATTCTCCACAGCGCTGTATTAAATAAATGACGCAGCTGTCCAGAGTAAGCAACAGAGTCATACTCTTTTTCATTGAATCAAACTTAAATAACGTATAAATCAATAATGAAACTGATTCGCGCTGGATACCGTTTTATTTTTTATTTTTGAGGATACGCGTTTTTGCATATATGACCCGTGAGTCATCTAACTCAAATATGGCCCATAGTTCGACAGAGGTTGATGACCACTTAGTTAGAGCCCTCTAATCATTTGAAGTAGACTTCACATGAAGATAAAAGTTTTGTTGCAGTGATTACCAATCCAAAAGTGGTGTTTCAAGAAACGCTCACACGTTGCCTGCATGTATTTTAATTTATAAATAAATGACTTATGGACCTCTGCATAACTTATTCCAATGATTGAGGATAAATCACAACTCAAATATGATTTTAACTTTTTTTGGGTTTGCATTTTTACTATTCATTAATTTGTTGTTTACTTTCCAATTTTTGTATTTACTTTCAGACTTTTGCATTTACTTTCAGATTTTTACACGAACTGATTTTTACCATTACTTTCAGTTGCTCAATTAGGATTTTCATTTGTTATATGTATTTTTTCTCTTGTAATTTGTTAAAACTCCAAAGTAAGAACATATGAAATAAATTTTATATTCCCATTTTATGCGATTGCTGATAAATACCAAATTATTATTGAAAAAATATCAACATGGTAAAAAATATTCTACTAAAGCAAAATGATATATATACTGATTCCGCATATATCTTGGTCACAATGTGGCGACACGTTTATGCAGCAAATGGTGCCGCTGACAATTTTTTTCGTAATCAAAACTAAAAATTCAGATTTAGCCATATAATTTAGCAATCTAGACATCTTTCTCGATGAATCTGGCTATAAGTTATATTTAACTGTGGCAACCCTGGTCGCACTTCTACACGCACAGCTTTTGCAGTGCTGAAAAATAAATATTGCGTCAACATCACATGAGGACAATATACAAGCGTAGGAAACTGCTTATATACAATATAATCGTTTATTTCGAGTGGAAACTATTTAACCAAAAATTGACAAAATAGCGAAAAGCTTTCATATTGGAAAACCGAACTATTCGCGTAAATTCACTTGTGATTTGACTAAAATACGTAACACCGATTGTCCCGAAAAATAGAAAAATGCATATCTTTACTTTCTGGGTAATTGCAAGTACCCCCTTATTTTGAACTGAAGCGGAATTATTTAAACAGGAGATTCCGGCATCTCTGAAAAAATTATACTATGTAACTTTTAAATAAATATTTGAAGAATGTGGTTTTCTTAAATTTTTATTTCATATTGTATTTTTTTTCATATTGATTGATTAGTGGTATATTCAGTATGAGAATGAAAAAATGTATCCTTCTTCTAAAGTTCCGTTTCCAAATTAATCTTTTTACAAAATTTCTTGAAAATTGATAGAAAATTCATAAATTTGAAATAGATTACAAGTCTGTCACGCTAATAAAATGAATTTATTCTATAAATATTTGTTAATATGCAATTGCTTGTTAATATATATTTTTTGTATACAAGAACATTATTACAATAGAGCTACATCACAACGCGTGTGCAGGCAGCACCCTGAAATACGATTGTCAGAAAACTGCGGATAAATGTCGGAGGCTCGATTATAAGAGCCAGGGTAAAAGCGTTGCGCATGCGCCATATGCAAATCTAGAATCTCTGTCGAGAGCAAAAAAGTTTTATGCTAATCGCTTGATCAGCATCTTTATACAAATCGCTGGAGGAGTGTCGCCATACATTCCATTACAAAAAAAAATAAAAATAAATAAATAAAATAAAATAAATTAAAATTTAAAATTTAAAATAGCATTATTTCGGAACGACTAGATTTAATTTTAAAAAGCCGGGCAAGCGTGTATCAATAGTTTATTTGGACACGACTGTATTTCTTTCGCTGTGAGTTCTCTTTAGGTTTTGAAATAGAGTTTATTTTCAATAAATAAGCAAAATTTCAATTAGATTATGTAATTCCAAATCACTATTTCAGAAAGTGAAAATCTAACGTGGGCAGCACATTACTTTCCCTACAGATTCAAATTAATTTTATTATCTTTTATTTCATGATTAAATAGAGTTTTATTGCAGAAAATAACATAGGTACTCATGTAATGTTATATCCAATTTACATTCTTAATGCTTCTACGTTTCATTTGGTAACTTAATGTACTTCGACGCCTTCAGCTACTCAAAATTTCATAAAACTAAAATACCAGAAGAATGGTTCAGTGTCGTGGAGGGTATCAGGCTTATTGGCTTTACTGTCATAAATTACATGAAGAACAAATATTTAAGTAATGTATTTTAGCAATTTTAGTCATTTATTTCAGATTTTCACGATTTTTGAGGGTTATTTCGCAAAGAAAGTTCGGTTATATTTTTCTGAATCTTGCCAAAATCTAATCAGTATCAGGATAACCTTCAAGGGGCTTAACTACTACATTTTAAGAAATTTCTTTAAATAGTGTTTTCACAACCATGAAAAACGTAATAAAAAAAATAAATATCACAAGAATGGTCCATCTTAGAGTGATGGAGTTGGCCTTATTCTTTTCATCCTCAAAAATTCCGTATAAAACAAGCACTTAATTGATATATTTGTAGTATTTTATTTGAAATCTTGAAGATTTTTGCCGTTCATTTTGTAAAAAAAAATATAATAGTACAGCAGATTATTTTTTTAACTGTACCAGATCTAACAACTATCACCACGTTAACCCACAACTGACTTATCTATCAAATTTTGTATAATTTAGTCAATAAGATGAGTGGATACATATGATTTTGGGGGCCATTTTGCAGAAAAAGGCAGGTTGTTTTCCCCCCGAATCGTTCCGAAATCCGATTAGCACGAAGGTAACCCACAAGGGTCATTGGTCCATCACCAGCAGTCATTTAGACAGTCAGTTAAATTCTAAATAAATAACAATTATTACCGCCCTACAGGAGCATGAGACCGCTAAAAATATAAAAATGAAATATTTATATGAACCGTTTTAATCTACCGATAATGTTTTATTGGTAAATACTATATTAAAAAAGTTTTCCGAAAATGAAGCGGTGGTTATTGGATAATGAATTGTTTTCAAGATCGCTGTGCCGGAGTGAGGGTGCAGCTAGTAGTTAAAATAGGGCAGAAAAATCATACTTGGATTTAATTAGTAAAAAGTTAAACACCGCAATTAGGCATAAACAAAAATTCAAGATGTTTCGAGGATCCGGGGTTTCTAAGACCTACTGCAGTTGCGAAAATACCAATATATATTACAGCAATACTACTTACCAGAGCTTCAAATCGAACACCAAAATTATCAAGTGGATAATACCGAAGGGTGAGTGGGTATGGGAACTGTGGGGTTAGTCATTTGATGTTTCATCACTTCTGCGGAGAAGGGGTGGAGGGAAGCAGGTTCTTTTAATCACTTGATTCTTCAGAGGAGCAGGATTCAAAGAAAATAGGTTTGTTATTAGATTCTGCTTAATTATAATAAATTCTATTTTTGAAAAGAGAGATTGATTCGAGATAGGCAGACGTCTTATAAAGGTTTCTAATGTTCTTACAAAATTATTTTAGGTGGATTCTGAGCGTTTGAATTTGGAAAGGCATTTTCTACTCTACTTATCTATAGCATGAAAGACCTGATATCTGCAATAATTGCAAGAAAACAAGCTATTGACAAAATCATTGCGTATTTCAGTGGAGTGACACGGTCTTAACTTTGTGAATGCATACTGTTACGAAAACGTATCTTCTAGAATCGTCTGTGTATGCAGAAGATACAAGAACGAGTCCAAGTTTCTGGGTAACCTACGTTGTTTATTCACAAGCATAAAGTAAACAGGAACAATATACAATCAAACAGAACTTAAATGCTCTACTACTTTCATAGAATAAATGATATTATTCTCAAAACTTTGATGAAATTAATTTCACAAAACAGAAGCTACTATTCTCAAAACATCAACAAAAACCACTGTCCAATGTAGCACGTATCACATCCATTCGTCAACTCCACTGCAACGGAGGACTGAGTCCTTTTTTTAGTCTTGCCAAAGAGACTTCTGCAAATATCTCCTTAGAACTTTCCAGAAATAGCTAATATCTCGTAGAATAATCGTTATTTGGCGAACTTTCGGGATTTCGCCAAATGTCACCGAATAAGCGATAAATCGTCGAATATGTAAACCCTTCTTCTGACTCGAAATTCTGGCAACCATTGAGTGACGTCAGGGAAAGAATGTTCTTTGGAGAAAACACACCGATAGAATCGTTTTGCCTGCGATAGAGATGAAAGACAAGACTTTGGGCGCCAGTGAAAGAATATTACATGTTCGCAACAGGACTATAGGCGTGTTGCTTGAGTACGAACTGGTTTGTTCCGGCCTCGTGCAGCCTGACCTTATTTTTTTTAAAAATTAACCTCAGCTGCATGGTTAGGTCTGAAATTGTTCGTCTCTGTATAAACTGTTGCAAAATTGTAGCTTACAGCCAAGTTTTCTTGTTACTATTATAGGTTGGTTTAGGCTTTTGCATGCTGACTAGCACATAATAAAAGCGTGACTAATTTGCACGTTTATATGATATGTTATAAGATTTAAAAGTAGGAAACATGACAGAAATCTAAGATTTAAGCTATATTTAAGACTGGATACCTACGTTTCGTTCAAGCGATTACTGCCATCCTTTAGTTCTTATCTCATGTATCGATGTTAAATTACATTCTCTAAGAAATTCTTGTTTTACTTTATTTTGGTGATAATATAAATATATTTTATTTTTGGTGATAAACTGTTAACTTGAATAATAGTTAAAAAACGCATGTATTTTTAGTAAACATTATAATTGTTATGAATACCTAGGTATTGAATTTAACATATACCTAGGTATAAAATTTAACTTGAGGATAAAAATTGGGCCATCAACAGCATATGTTTTAAAATCATGCAGTTTAAACTGTATTATTTAATACCATTAACATGGATAACGATTTATAAAAAGTGTTTTTCCCGCATTATTCAAACATTTTAAATTTCTGACAATTTGTTGTCTGATCATGCAAATAACAAACATTTTAATCCAGTTCTAATTTTATACGTAATACATCTACTGATACCAATTCATAACTATACGTGCATTCATTTTTAAGTTATTGTGCCTACATTCCACATAGACACATGCACACTCATACACACTAGCATACACCCATACACAGATAAATGGGCAATTTTTTGTAGTGTTCGAAAAATATTAACAAACATTTTGGTAGAAATTACAATCATTTCGATCTAGATTGAACTTTTACATAATGTATCTACGGGAGCGGTAGCCCATTGGTTAGCGCGCTGGAGTTGCACTCGGTAGGCCCGGGTTCGATTCCAGCCACTGCCAAAAACTGCCGCCGTGTTCATGCGGAGTACGATCACGTTAAACATGTGGGTGCGAAAGTCCTTCCGAGAGGTTGGTGGTAGGGGAAGGAGGGTACGGTCCCTGTGGATGCCTCCCCCACTGGGTTCCGGTCTAAATTGGGTGGCACTTCCCGACCGTCCAAACAGTTACCTTACACATTTCTGGTAGGTCGGACGGTCTGGGTTTCAACAACAATAATGTATCTACTAATACAATTTCAAACATTTACAAACATTCTAATACATATTAGAAGCGTTTTAATCTACTTCTAACATTTTACATAGTGTATCTGCTGATATAATTTCATAACGATGTGTGCATTCATTTTTAAGTAATCATGTCAATATTTCGCAAACATAGACACAACCAAAATACATGGGCGCGGTAGCCCATTGGTTAGCGCGCTGGAGTTGCACTCGGTAGGCCCGGGTTCGATTCCAGCCACTGCCAAAACTGCCGCCGTGTTCACGCGGAGTACGATCACGTTAAACATGTGGATCCGTAAGTCCTTCCGAGTGGTTGGTGGTAGGGGAAGGAGGGTACGGTCCCTGTGGATGCCTCCCCCACTGGGTTCCGGTCTAAATTGGGTGGCACTTCCCGGCCGTCCAAACAGTTACCTTACACCTTTCTGGTAGATCGGACGGTCTGGGTAACAACAACAACAACAACAACAACAACAACCAAAATACATACACAGATGAATGGGCAACTTTTATATAATATTCGAAATGTGTTCAAAAAGTCATAAAATTTAACGTTCCTTTAAAATATGGAATTCGAAATTTTTCGGGGAAAACAAACATTATCTTTAAAATATTTTTAAAAAGTAATAGTTTAATAATTTAAAATATTCATAATTATTTCCTTAAATTATAACATTCTATTAACATGTTTCTAAGCAATTCTTAACTTTCAAACATAATCTGTGACTGTATTCAATGTTAACTGTAACAACGAACAGAATTGGATTCAAATTGATAATTGTGAAAGTGTAAAGGAAAATTTCTACTGGTATGTCCTCCTTTTCGAAATAGATTAAGTAGATTTTGATTCAATTTCTTCCTTTTTTCCAAGAATTCCAAAAGCAAAAACAGAAAAAAAGGGGAAGAAAAATAAAATATATGCAACAAATCCATCGATGAATATTTCCGTATTTACCGTGCAGTTATTCTATAAATTAAAGTTTCATTTTACCTGAAAATTTCACATATCTTACATTCAACTTTAAATATAATTTTTGTATTGGAGCATCCGTTCGAAACGGATGCTCCAATATAAAATAATATATCCTTATAACTGAAAACGCGTCTACTACATTTTATTTGGCTCGTTGAATATACATGGACAATTTTTTTGTTTTTCAAACTCCTATGCGAAACTGTGCCGTAAAGTTCCGTACTCCCCGGAAAATAATCTTCCTCTCCCCCCCCCCTATTTTCTCTCAATTGGAAATTCTGAAAATTTTGTGAAACAGCACCCTCCCCTCCCCCTTTCCAATGATCATAAAAATTTCGGTCAAAAAAAATAAAAAATTCTATGTCGAATAAAATACATTTATTGCTGAAAGTATACTTTGTTTCTTATAGCTGAAGATCCCAAGTGAATCTCCTTCACCTACATATTCCGCGTGTTTTCGTTCCATTTAATTGGACGGATCAACAATGTTGTTGAATATATATACTTGTTTCTTTTGACAGAAAATTCCCAGTAAAAGCCCCCTCCCCCGTACAATTTCTACGATATTCAGTTGCATGTGAGGAGGCTAATCTATGAAATTCTATACGGTAAAGCGAAATAAAATCAGTTTGTAAGCTTGCCTCAACACTTTCAATCCTGTAATCTGCTGATACATGCCCCTCGGAATATTATTACGCCAGACGTGCAAAAATCTATGTCGGTATATTCGCCTTATCCCGAAACCAATAATTAACCTAGCATCGCGCGGTGTTTTAAAAAAATGTAGCATTCCCTCTAAGGAGTTGCAGATAACTTTCAAAAATTCGAAAATTTCAATAGAGTTTGAAGCATTTTCGAAAAACCTCTGAAAAAAGGGGCAAAAACGATCCAGTTCCTAAAGATGTATGTTTTTCCTCAAATTTTGAACGACGGTCTGGAATTTTCTTAGACGGGAGCCAAAGGTGTTTCAAATTCAGCTCTAAAGACCCGAAATTTCGAAGAAGTGATAGTTCTTTTTTGTAGTTGTTTTTCTCTACAGATTTTTTTAGGAACAGAGTCCAAATATTACATTGAACTTCGATTTTGAAATGTTTCTACTGAATACTTTAAATTAGAAATTGATGAATGGTCCTCTAAAAACTTTAGAATGCTGTAGTTTTAGATATAGGTCTGTGTTTCAATAAGTACTGAAAGGATGAACTCAAATTTTGCACAACAAAGTTTCCAACAGTGCTGAATCAATAGTCGTCAAAATTTTTCCATATTTCAATTAATATTTTTCTCACATATGATATACATAATTAAGAATTAATTTTATGAATTTGTTTGGAAATTAATATGGTATGAATATTGTTTTGGTTATTTACTATCATAATGAAAAATAGGAATTAATTTGATAGGCTAAATATTTTGTAAAATATAATAAATGACTGTAACACAAATTTAACAGTAGGAGCTCAAATTTCAAGCAGTCATAACTCCCCATCAACTTTAGAAAAATATGCAAATTTCATAGAAATTCGGGGTACTTTGACTTAGATAATCAGAATCTGGTGTTGGCCTTTTAAAAATTCAATTTGATGCAAAGTTTAATATGAAGATGACTCCTCCTGCAAATTAGTTTCTCGTATGCTTATTGCAGGCATTATTACGAGTCTAATGATGCATTTGGTTTCACTGTTCGACCCGAAGGCCAGTATACCGCGTCGTGTTCGAATTTTCTTTTACCGACTGTACATAAATATCTTTTAAAAGTAAACAATAAATTTGATTTAAAATTTAAAAATTTGAAAACATAAATAAATGACATTCGGTAGTTAACAGCAATTTGCAATACCTGCTGTATTTTGCCATATAAACTTGTTAATATATCATTTTGTTTTTGGCACCTCGTGAACCAAACATTAAATATTAATAGATGAAACAAATTATTAAGAAATTATTTGAAAATATTTTTCTCCCTTGGATCAGAGTGAAATCCTCGATCGCAGACGGATAGATGCCATTTTACTTTTCGAACAAATAAATGTTTTCGTTATTTCATTTAGAAAAGCAAACAATAAACTAGCCTCAAATAGGGCTTAAAATTTCGCACATAACAAGATTTATTTTCCAATTTAGTAGTGATTGTAATAATTATTTTCAAATCATGAAATTCCAATTTTATCTGCTATGTTTATTATCCTAACATAATTTTCATTTTCCCGTATCATTTTATGGGTTATATGACCGTGGACCTTTTTTAACCATACGCAAAATAGACAAATGCTGAGAATCATAATTTTTATAGGGTCCTTTTACTTTACCTCATCAACATATCGTATAATTTTTTGAAATAGCTTTATTACTCCTTGCAGTCTCTTGTGGACCGTTAATTATATCTTGTTTTGTCAAATTTATTTGTCAAATATCCGTCTGAGCCAAAAAGCCTATAGCAATTTATGTGAGATTTGAATATTTTGGGGACCTACTAGAAATGAAAATCCAAATAATTATGTCCAATTATCAACAGTATCATTTAGAAAATATCTGCAAGATTTAATTATAGATAGCCGGGCATAGTTCATCAAAGGTTTATTTGGTCACGCCCATTTTTTCATTTGATTCATTTGGTTTCATTTTCATAATTTTTATTTGGGTTTGAATATGTATCCATAGTTTATTTGACCTCTTTACGTATTTAAGTAGGTGATTTCATTCCAAATCACTGTTTCAGCAAGTAACATTTATGATCAGTGAAAATTTCAAAGATTTTAATAACTTTTCGGCGTACTTTTGGTATTAACACTAATTTTGACATATGAAGTATAAATTTTTAAATACTTTATTTAAGGCCGAAGTTAATTTGTCAAACTTTTTGAACGAGATCATTTGGATAATCATTTGTTAAGCTCTAAAATGGATAGCAGTAATCTATTGAGTATGGATAGCAGTAATCTATTGCAGTAGAACATGACATTTCTAAAAGTATAAAATGAAACATTTATACAGACAGTTAATATACTCCGATAATATTATAATAACATATTTTATTAAAAAATTGTTTTTGCCGTCAAATAAAGTTATATTTCTCTTTATCCTCACGAGCATTGCATTAAGTAAATGATGCAGCTAGCCAAAGTAATCATACTCTCTTCTTTCAACAAATTTTTAACACATAACAACATAGTTGAAAAGTGTTTATGACTGTTCATTCAGTCTGCCTGTCCGTACTCGCGATAACTGCCGTAAAATTGATTTCATCAAAATAAAATTTTAGTATGTTTTTGAAATGGTCTACGGGACATATGGGAATGTAAATGAATAATATCACCCATTTAGTTTTGTATTGAACCCGTGTTGAAAAAATGAAATACATTGAACCCTATGGGACCTACTTTTTCAAACATTTTTTAAGTGAATTTAAAAGTCACAAATTGCTTCGAAAGTTTTAAGGAATACTCAAATTATCACCTAAAATATATAAAAAAAATTTTAGAAAAATATATTCGGTAGTTGCTTAAAATAAAAATTAAAATAATAATTACACTCATTATATGAAGAGATCATGTGACCCACTTCAAAATAAAATATGGCATCCATCTTGTGTCAAAATCGTGATTTTTAAAATTCTTTTTAATTTATATTTGGTGTTGTATCCGTCCTAAAACCGCTTTAATTTTTGCTTAATTTCTATGCATCAATGTTCTGAAACAACGCAATCACAATATCTTTGAGTTTAAATGATCATCAAACTTTGATTGCTTCTACAACGAAGCCTAATTTTCACTTATGGACATTGTAATCATCAATCTGTAAGATGAGATGTATGAGAATTCCTGAATTTCTTTAACGTAAAATTATTTAGCGCTGGAGTCTGCAATATAGTTGATATGAATAAAACTGTAATTGAGATAGAGAACAGAAACAGAGATGACAAATTAAGATAGAGAACAGAAACAGAGATGACAAATTGAGATAGAGAACAGACATTTTCACAGAGAACAAACGATTTTATAACAGACATTTTCGATGACGTCATACAATTAAATTACTTTTATCTCCATGCTTTTAAGTTAAGTAAAATAAATTATTGTATTATTGTGATGAATGAAAGCGATGGAATAAATGTCTATGAAATTTTTACTGCTTTTTCATAGAGAACCAGCCAATTTGCATTTCACTGTCGTCATTTGAATAAAGTTCATATTTTTCGATGAAGTTCTCAAATATAATTAATTATTGTTGTATTGTGATAATTTTAAAAATATTACCGCTGCATGTATCGCATTTCGGAGATGTTTAAATAAAAGTGCATTGCAGTTGGAAAGTGTATCATAATCAATTCTTTATGCATGATTGATATTTCTTGTTATATTTTGATATACAGAAATTGACTTGTTATCCATCGGTCATTTTTTCAGCAGTTGCTTAAAATATTGCAGCCAACTCCAGAAAAAAAGATTCATAAACCCATCCATTAATTCATTATATATTTTTTAATTGAAACATGTCTTACATTTTTTTGTTTTGAACGAATATCGCTGACTCTCGCAATCTGTCGGACCCCTTTCGAGGAGCCACTCACTTTGTCGTAAGAGAGTGGGTATTTTGGCATGCGGTGGATATTTTGAGAAGGTGCATCAGAATTTCCGAGGAATCGCCTTACCGCCTGCTTCATGAACGCTGTTTTAAAAAGCCTGATATGAACAGCACATGACTTTCCCTACAGACTCATATTCACGTTCCCTTTATTTCGTCAATAATTCATTAAATTGAGTTTATTTGAACAAAATAACAGCCATAATTATTTTAAATTACACTGAAACACTGAGTTCGCACTTTTAATTCCTCTTTTATTTTCATTTGCTAACTGAACTTATTCTCAACAATGGTGTAGCAAAATGCGAAAAAACTAAAGTATCTCAAAAACGGCTAGGCCTAGTGTAATGGGATTGATCTTGTTCTTTTCATCGTCAAAAATTACTTGTAAAGCATACATTAAATTAAAACATTTTAGCATACATGATATTTTATTGAAGATTTTGACGATTCTTGCGGGCCATTTTCCCCCGAAAAAGCAGATTCTGTTTTCCCGAATCTTATCAAAATCTAATCAGCACCAGTGTTACCCAAAAGTGACTTACCTTGTAGTGCCCAAAATTGTTTATGACTTTACCCAAAAGAGACTCACCTTTTAATAAATTTGATCAATTCGATTCTGAGGTAGAGTGGATGTATTCTTTCCACACACACACACACACACACAAAGACGTCACGACAAAAATAGTTTTTTCGTATTCTAGACTTTTCTAAAATTATAGATCCGTCGAAAACTCGAGTTGCAATTTTCGGCATATTTCCGATACCTTCCCTATGCATTACCATGTATTGCAGGGAAAGTAACATACGGTCAACTGTGGTTCTCACATTATTTTTTTTGTCGGAGAGCTCCTGCAATTTATTTCGTACAATTTTCGATTTGAAGACATTTTAAATTGTATTTGAATTTATTATTTAGGCAGTGAGTGCTTATTTAATTATTTACACTTAACGGACGTTTATTTAGAATGCGGCGTAATTTCGTTTTGTTCATGATAAAAGAGTGACATTATATTTTAAATAAAGCATACAATCTTTCCTATAGGTAAGGAAATCGTGATTAACATACAGGCGAGATGTGACGTATTTACAAAGAAATATATGGCAATTGGCTTCTCTTTGCAATTAAAAAGGAGAGCAGGTGGATGTATTTTCTTCACCTATATAGTCGTTATGCAAAAGAAGTTAAGAATCTCGATGGACTTATAACGAAATTACTATCAGTAACATCATAGGAAAAAATCTGATGCAGGCAGCACATGACTTTCCCTGCTGATTCAAATTCATTTTCTCTTTATTTCATTAATAATTCATTAAATTAAGTTTGATTGCACTAAATGACACTCATTAGTATTTGAAATTATACTTTATGTACACTTTTAATTCAGTTTTCGTTTTTTATCTGGAAATTAGACGCGTTTTTAAACTGACAAAAATGCAAAAATGCAAAAAAACTTAAATATCTCGAGAACGGCTAATGCCGGAGAGATGAGGTCGATCTTATTCTTTTCATCGTAAAACATTGCGCATAAAACAAGCATTGAATTGATACATTTGAACGTACAGCGTATTTCATTCTAGCTTTGGCGATTTTTGCGGACCATTTCGAAAAAAAAGTTAAGTTCTTTTTTTTCGAATCAAAACAACATTTTATTAGCACCAGGGTAACCCACAAGTGACTTATCTTTTAAATTTTGGGAAAATTGTTCAATAAATTTTTGGCTAGAGTGGATACACGCGATTTTTGCAGGCTATTTCACAAAAAAAGACGGGTTCCTTTCTTCCGAATAGTGCCAAAATCAAAACAGCACCAGGGTCACAACTGACTCGCCTATAATTTTTTTTGAAATTTAGTCCGTTAGTTTTTGAGTTAGAGTAGATACATACTTTCCACATACAGACACACATAAGGACAAACACAGAGACACACACAGACACATACACTGACGCCAATCTAAGAATAGTTTTTTCATGTTCTAGAAATCCTAAAACGTGTGTATCTCCGTCGAAAATTCCAATTGCGATTTTCGACACGATTCCAATACTTTCCCTATACATTGTCATGCATTACAGGGAAAGTATTGGACGTACTAGTCGCCAAGCTTAACTTAAAAGCGTTACTTAAGTTACTTTAAGTTGCGCTTGGCGACTCCTTCTTGATTCTATGAGTGTTATTCCTCTACACAGTTATCTGTGACGTTTCAATTTAATGTAATTTTCAAGCTCTGCTGAAATTTGGACATGTTTCATTGTCTTTTCTTTTGTATCTGTATTTAACACTTGTTTAAATATTAAATCTCCCGTGTATGATACATTTTATTGTAATTTTGTAATTGTTTAATCTTTAATAGCTTGTTTATAATACCATTTAATTATCATTATTCCGTAGCTGATTTATGGAAATTTTGTCTGCCAATTTGGTCTATATTGGCCTGTTTCCACGTTAATTTTTTATATAGCCACTGATGAAGGGTATGGTGATACCCGAAAGCGCTCTGTCCTTTTAATATTTCTACGTCTTATAGGATGGTTTTTATTTGATTAAATAACCATTTCATCTATGATTTATGTCTTTAATTTTAAGCTTAAATTATATACCGATAATATTATGTTAATATATATTACTTAAAAACTGTTTTCGTCTTTAAGTAAATTTTTTTATCATGTATACTCCACATCACTGTATTACGTAAATGACGCAGCTAGCCAAAATAAACAACAGAATCATACTCCCTTTCATTGAATCAAACTTAAACAACATAATAGCGTTAATCAATGAACAAACTCATTCGAGCTGGATAGCGTTTTATTTTTTATTTTTGAAGATACGCGTTTCTGCATTTGTGACCCGTGAGCCATCTAACTAACTCAAATGTGGCCAGTGGTTCGACAAAGGTTGAAGACCACTTAGAGCCCTCTAGCCATTTGAAGGACTTCATGTGAAAATAAAAGTTTTGTTGTAGTGATTACCAATCCGAATGTAGTGTTTTAAGAAACACTCACACGTTGCCTGTATGTATTTATATTTGAAAATAAATGACTTATGGACCAATGCATAACTTATTTCAGTGATTGAGGATAAATCACAAATATGATGTTAACTTTTCTTGGTTCTGCATTTTTATTATTCATTAATTTGTTGATTACTTTCTAATTTTTTATTTACTTTCAGACTTTTGCATTTACTTTCTGATTTTTACTTGTGCAGATTTTCATCATTACTTTCAGTTGCTCAATTGTGATTTTCATTTGCCATGTACTGTTTCTCTTGTAATATGTTAAAATTTCAAAGTAAGAACAAATGTAATAAATTTTATATTCCCATTTTATGCGATTACTACTAAATACCAAATTATTATTGAAAAAATATTAATATGGTAAAAAATATTCTACTAAAGCAAAATGTTGTATAGGGATTCCCCATATATCTAGGTCACAAAGTGGCGATACTTTCATGCAGCAAGTGGGGCCGCTAACAACTTTTTTCGCAATAAAAACTAAAAATTCAGATTTAGCCATATGATTTGGCAATCTAGACATCTTTCTCGATGACTATAGCCATAAGTTATATTTAACTCTGGCAACCCTGGTCACACGCTCAGCTTTTGTAGTGCTAAAAAATCAACATTGCGCCAACATCACATGAGGACAATATACAAATGTAGAAAACTGCTTATATACAAAATAATCATTTATTTCGATTGGAACCTACACTCTATAACAAAAAAATCGACGCACTAAGAAGGAGTTGTCCGATTGTAATGAAATTTCCTATACAAAGACATTTTGAGCGAACATGCAAATGAATAAAATTTGGTGTCCAATGAATAAATAGTGGGAACTCCAGCGCATCGGAACTGCGCATTCAGCAGGTGTATATAAGAGCGATTCTGAATCTGTGACTAAAATTTCTGTTGCATTTCGACTGAGGATATTTTACGTATTTGGTAGACAACATTCTACGACCTGTTGTGTTACCGTTCCTTTTGCGACGCCCCGGACTTACTTTTCAACAAGATAATTCCCGACCGCACACAGCGCATATCGCTATGAATTGTATTCAAGATTGCCCAATACTTCCTTGGCCAACTAGGTCTTCTGATCTCTCTCCCATAGAGTACATTTGAGACGTTATTGGAAGGCGATTGCAACCATTCCGGGATGTTGACAATTTAGCCCGACAGTTGGAGACAATTTGGCAAAACATTCCGCAAGACACCATCCGTGAACTTTATCAGTCTATGGCACGCCAGGTGAAACCTTGCATCCAGGACAAAGGTGGACCAACGCCTTACTGACTTCCTCCCTTTGTATACGGTCAAAATCTAAATCATTAGATTGTTCTGAAATTTTAATAGTTTCTTTTTCTATGTAGGTTCTTCACATCCAGCAATTTTATCACAATTGGACAACTCCTTCTTGGTGCGTCGATTTTTTTGTTATAGAATATATTTAAACAAGATTTGACAAAAAGGCGAAAAGCTTTTAAATAAAAAAAACAAATTATTCGCGTAAAATCACTTGTGATTTGACCAAAATACGTATCACCAATTGTCCCCAAAAAATAGAAGAAATGCATATATTTATTTTCTGGGTAACTGCAAGTTCCTCCTTATTTTTAACTGAAGCGGAATTATTTAAAGAGAAGATTGCGGTATCTCTACAGAAATTATACTATATAACTTTTAAATAAATATTTGAAGAATGTGGTTTTCGTATATTTTTATTTCATATTGTCTTGATTCATTTGTGGCATATTCAGTATGAGAATGAAAAAATGTATCCTTCTTTGACGTTCAGTTTCCAAGTTAATCTTTTACAAAATTTCTTGAAAATTGTTAGAAAATTTATAAATTTGAAATCGATTACAAGTCTGTCACGTTAGTTAAAAGAATTTATTCTACAAATTTTTGTTAATGTACAATTGTTTGTTAATATATATTTTGTTGTATACAGGAATATTATTACAATAGAGCTACATCAAAACGCGCGTGCAGGTAGCACACCGAAATATGAATATTCGAAAGATACGGATAAAGGTCTGAGGCTCGCTTATAAGAGCCAGGGTAAAAGCGTTGTGCATGCGTCATGTGTAAATCTAGAGTCTCTGCAGAGAGCAAGAAAGTTTTATGTTAATCTCTTGATCAGCGTCTTTATGCAAATCACTGGAGGAGTATCGTCATACGTTCAATCTCAAAAAAATAAAAATAAAAATAAAAAATAAATAAAATAAAATGAATTAAAATTTAAAATAGCATTATTTCGGAACGACTAGATTTAATTTTAAAAAGCCGGACGAGCGTGTATCATTAGTTTATTTGGACACGACCGTATTTATTTCGCTCGGAGTTCTCTTTAGGTTTTGAAATAGAGTTTAGTTTCAATAAATATGCAAAATTTTTATTAGATTATGTCATTCCAAATCAGTATTTCAGCAAGTAAATATCTGACGTGGGCAGCACATGACTTTCCCTGCAGACTCAAATTCATTTTCGTATCTTTTATTTTATGATTAAATAGAGTTTTATTGCAGAAAATAACATGGGTACTTATTTAATGTTATATCCAATTTACATTCTTAATCCATCTTCGTTTCATTTGGTAACTTAATGTACTTCGAAGCCTTCAGCTATTCAAATTTTCATAAAACTAAAATATCGGAAGAATGGTTCATACTAGTGTCACAGAGGGGGGTCAGGCTTTTGGCTTTACTGTCATAAATTACATGAAGAACAAATATTTAAGTAATATATTTTAGCAATTTTAGTCATTTATTTCAGATTTTCACGATATTTGAGGGTTATTTTGCAAAGAAAGGTCGGTTATATTTTTCTGAATCTTGCCAAAATCTAATCAGTATCAGGATAACCTTCAAGAGGCTTAACTACTACATTTTAAGAAATTTCTTTAAATAGTGTTTTCACAACAGTGATACGCGTAATGAAAAAAATAAATATCACAAGAAAGGTCCATCTTAGAATGATGCAGCTGGTCTTGATCTTTTCTTTTCGTCCTCAAAAATTCCGCACAAAACAAGCATTTAATTGATATATTTGCAGTATTTCATTTGAAATCTTGAATATTTTTGCGGGCCATTTTGTAAAAAAAAAAAGCAGATTTTTTTTTTAACTGTACCAGATCTAACTAGCACCACGTTAACCCACAACTGACTTATCTATCAAATTTCGTAAAATTTAGTCAATAAGATGAGTGGATACATATGATTTTGGGGGCCATTTTGCAGAAAAAGGCAGGTTGTTTTCCCCCCGAATCGTTCCGAAATCCGATTAGCACGAAGGTAACCCACAAGGGTCATTGGTCCATCCCCAGCAGTCATTTAGACAGTCAGTTAAATCCTAAATAAATAACAATTATTACCGCCCCACAGGAGCATGAGACTGCTAAAAATATAAAAAATGAAATATTTATGTGGACCGTTATTATCTATCGATAATGTTTTATTGGTAAATACTATAATAAAAACGTTTTCCTAAAACGACGCAGTGCTTATTCTATAATCTATTGTTTTCAAGATCGCTGCGCCGGAGTGAAGGTGCAGCTAGTAGTTAAAATAGGGCAGAAAAATCATACTTGGATTTAATGAGTAAAAAGTTAAACACCGCAATTAGGCATAAACAAAAATTCAAGATGTTTCGAGGATCCGGGGTGTTTAAGACCTGCTGCAGTTGCGAAAATACCAATATATATTACAGTAATACTACTTACCAGTGTTTCAAATCGCACACCAAAATTAACAAATGACTAGAAGCGAAGGGTGAGTGGGTGTGGCAACTGCTGGGGCTAGTCATTTGATGTTTCAACACTTCTGCGGAGAAGGGGTGGGGGGAAGCAGGTTCTCTTTATCACGTGACTCTTCAGAGGAGCAGGATTCAAAGAAAATAGGTTTGTTATTAGATTCTGCTTAATTATAATAAATTCCATTTTTGAAAAGAGAGATTGATTCGAGATAGGCAGACGTCTTAAAAGGGTTTCTAATGTTCTTATAAAATTATTTTAGATGGATTCTGAGCGTGTGGATTTGGAAAGGCATTTTCTACTCTACTTATCTATAGCATGGAAGACCTGATATCTCCAATAATAGCAAGAAAACAAGCTATTGACCACATTATTGCGTATTTCTCTGGAGTGACACGGTCTTAACTTTGTGAATGCATACTGTTACGAAAACGTATCTTCTAGAATCGTGGTGGTATGCACAAGATACAAGAACGAGTCCAAGTTTCTGGGAAACCTACGTTGTTTATTCACAAGCACAAAGTAAACAGGAACAATATACAATCAAACAGTACTTAACTACTCCACTAATTTCATAGAATACGTGATATTTTTCTCAAAACGCTGACGAAAGTAATTTCACAAAACAGAAGCTACTATTCTCATAACAACAACAAAAATCACAGTCCAATGTAGCTTGTGTCACGTCCATTCTTCAACTCCACTGCAACGGAGGAGTGAGTCCTTTTTATAGTCTCGTCAGAAACTTCTGGAAATATCTCTGTAGAAATTTCCAGAATTAGCTAATATCTCGTAGAATAATCGTTATTTGGCTAATTTTCGGGAATTCGCCAAATGTCTGCGAATAAACGATAAATCGTCAAATATGGAAACACTTCTTCTGACTCGAAATTCTGACAACCATTGAATGATGTCAGGGAAAGAATGTTCTACTGGAGTAAACACTCCAATGGCAACGTTTGGCCTGCGATAGAGATAAAAGACAAGATGGGGGGCGCCATTGAAGTCAGGGGGGTGCCATTCCCCTGCCACGAACCCCTCTGTGACGTCAGTTGGAGTTGGAGTTTACTTACAGCGCGCGGCACACGATGGCGCTTGGGTTTTTTTTATTTTTTGTTTAAAACAAGTGTACTTTTAACGTGTTTATTGGTTTCGAAGACTTCTTACAAGTTCAACTAGAATTTTAATCAAAGATTTGCATCTTAAATTCCAGGCAATGCTAGCTTTTTTTATGTGAATAAGTAAGTGTTCTTTTCGTAATATAATGTATATTTTAGAGTCGTGTTTCCCAACCTCAGATACATGCAAAAATTTCAGTATTGAAGAATAGAACTCATTTAAATTCGTTTATTAAACCAAACATAATTTTTATTAATACATTAATGACTAAAAGTACATTCATATTTTCAAAATTTATTTATATTCCTTTTTTTAAGGTTGAATAACGCAAATTTTAATCAAAAATTTTCTTTTAAAGTAGTCAACATTGTAAAATTTATACTAATTTGGGAAAATGCACTTCTTTCTTGAAACATTAGTTCAGTTCATGAAGTTCCATTATGTAGGATTTTTAAATCTTAAAAGACGAAAGTACAGTATACTTTTTATTCATTTCATTTCACAGCAAGTTATTTGTATCTTTATATATTTTCTAATGATGTTCTTGTAATTTTTGAAAAATCGAACAGGATTTAATCTCGCACATTTTATATTAATTAAATTTTATTACATTACATTTTATTACATTACATTTTATTAATTAAATTTTATTACATTCAAACAATGGGGGGGGGAGAACGATTTAAGAAAATAAACAGGCGCGGATTTTCAAGGGGATAAAGGTTGGGAACCGCTGTTTTAAATCAGATTGCAAGTTGTGTACATGTATGTGCATGCAAATTGTGTACAAAATTGTGAACAAAATTCATATAAATTATAGAAGCATCACTTAAATCGTTTACTAGTTAGGCATAAGTACACCCCCCCCCCCCCTAAAAAGACATAAAACTCTTAGTCTTAGCGTTTTAATTATCGTTTTGATTTTCAATTATTAGAGATAACATAATCGAAAATAACTTTATTTATATGCATTTAGAAAGAAATTACGCAATGTTTATTTGTGTATAATGAAAATTTTAGACTGATTGCTTGTTTAGAAAACTTTCCGAACATATTTTTGTAAATTCACGTATTTAAAACAAAAGTCATATACATTATAGAAGCATCACTTAAGTCGTTTACTAGTTAGGCATAAGTACATCGATCCCCCCCCCCCCTAAAAAGACATAAAACTCTTAGTGTTAGCGTTCTAATTATTGTTTTGATTTTCAATTATTAGAGATAACATAATCGAAAAAAACTTTTTTATATGCATTTAATAAGAAATTACGCAATGTTTATTTGTGTATAATGAAAATTTTAGAATAATTGCTCGTTTAGAAAACATTCCGAACGTATTTTTGTAAATTCGCGTATTTAAAACAAAAGTCATATACATTATAGAAACATCACTTAAATCGTTTACTAGTTAGGCATAAGTACATCCCCCCCCCCTAAAAAGACATAAAACTCTTAGTGTTAGCGTTTTAATTATTGTTTTGATTTAATCTCGCACATTATATATTAATTAAATTTTATTACATTACATTTCATTAATTGAATTTTATTACATTCAAAAAATGGAGGGGGGGGGGGTACGATTTAAGAAAATAAACAGCTTGACCGTATATTTTTCATCATGAATCAATATATATATATATATATATATACTAAATACATTTAATTTATTATTCTGAAAGTATATCATAGTGTGTGTGTTAAACGATTAGTTTCTATATTTTTATATGTTTACATTGAATTTCGATTTGATATAAATTATCTTTTTGATCTAAAAAAAAACTAATAAAATCAAGTGTTTAGCAATAAGTTCTTCACTATAAAAGCATCACTTAAATCGTATACTAGTTAGGCATAAGTACATCAACACTGACTGGTTTCAAAAAGCGAAACGAAAATTTCAGATGATTTATATTTTTCAGAAAGGGAAATACAGTTTTTACCCTTCTAAAAAAACCCTGTACTGCATATTTAAGTTGTTTTCAAGTAAAATTAATGTTACTTGAATATTTATTTCATATTTTAAATTAAACAAAATGATTAAATTAATTTTGTTAGCATCCTTTAACATTGGAGACTACCGGGCCGTTCCTGACATTTAACTCCAAGTGACGTTGCGTCTTTATGTGCTCTCATTGGCTAGAGCTGAAGTGGCGCAACCATTAACATAGATAATGATTTTTAAAAAGTTTTTTTCCCCGCATTATTCAAACATTTTAAATTTCCGATAATTTGTTGTCCGATCATGCAAATAACAAACATTTCAATCTAGTTCTAATTTATACGCAATGCATCTACTAATACCAATTCATAACGATATGTGCATTCATTTTCAATGTTGTCGTGTCTGTATTTTACAAAGATAGACACATGCACATTCATGCACACAAGCATGCACCCATACAGATAAATGGGCAATTTTTTGTAGTGTTCGAAAAACATTTAAAAACATTTTGGTAGAAATTACTGTCATTTCGATCTACGTTGAACTTGCGCGGTAGCCCATTGGTTAGCGCGCTGGAGTTGCACTCGGTAGGCCCGGGTTCGATTCCAGCCACTGCCAAAAACTGCCGCCGTGTTCACGCGGAGTACGATCACGTTAAACATGTGGGTCCGTAAGTCCTTCCGAGAGGTTGGTGGTAGGGGAAGGAGGGTACGGTCCCTGTGGATGTATCCCCCACTGGGTTCCGGTCTAAATTGGGTGGCACTTCCCGGCCATCCAAACAGTTACCTTACACCTTTCTGGTAACCTTTCTGGTAGGTCGGACGGTCTGGATTTCAACAATCAACAACACCTTTCTGGTAGGTCGGACGGTCTGGGTCTCAACAACAACAACAACATAATGTATCTACACCTGTTATCTACACATGTATTACACATGTTACCTTACACCTTTCTGGTAGGTCGGACGGTCTGGGTTTCAACAACAACATAATGTATCTATCCCGGCCACACAAGCAGCAACCATAAGCCTTCGGGTTGGTTGTGTGGTCTGGGCTTTCTACATAATGTATCTACCGGCCATCCATTAAATTTCTCTATGTCTTTGGATGAGTCGGATGGTCTGGGCTTTCGACATAATGTATCTACTCCCGGCCATCCACTTTGCTGCTCTAAGTCCTTGGACGAGTCGGGTGGTCAAGGCTTTCGACATAATGTATCTACTAATACAATTTCAAACATTTACAAACATTATAATACATATTAGAAATATTTTAATCTACTTCTAACATTTTACATAATGTATCTGCTGATACAATTTCATAACGATATGTGCATTCATTTTTAAGTAATCATGTCAACATTTCACAAACATAGACACAACCAAAATACATACACAGATGAATTAGGCAACTCTTTTATAATATTCGAAATGTGTTCAAAAAGTCATAAAATTTAACGTTTCTTCAAAGTACCGAATTTAAAAATTTTCTGGAAAAACAAACATTATCTCTGAAATATTGTAAAAAAGTAATAGTGTAATAATTAAAAATATTCATAATTATTTCCTTAAATTATAACATTCAATTAACATGTAAGCAATTCTTAAATTTCAAACAGAATCTGTGACTGTATTCAGAATTGGATTCAAATTAATAATGTGAAAGTGTAAAGGAAAATTTCTAGTGGTATGTCCTCCTTTTCGAAATCGATTAAGTAGATTTTGATTCAATTTCTTCCTTTTATTCCAAGAGAATGCCCCAAAGCAAAAACAGATAAAAAAGGGGGAGAGAAGGAAAGCATATACAACAAATCCGTCGATGAATATTTCCGTATTTACCGTGCAGTTATTCAATAAATTAATGTTTCATTTTACCTACCTTTATATTTCACATATCTTAAATTCAGCTTTAAATAATTTTTATATGTTGAAGCATCCGTTCAAAACGGATTTAATATTTTAAACTGAAAACATTCCTACTGCATTTCATTTGGCCCGTTGAATATACATGGCCGATTCTTTTTTTCAAACTCCTATGCGAAACTGTGCCGTAAAGTTCCGTCCTCCCCGGGAAATAATTTTCCTCTCCCCCCCCCCCTCCTATTTTCTCTCAATTCGAAACTCTGAAAATTTAGTGAAACAGCACCCTCACCCCCCCCCCCCTTTCCAAAGATCATAAAAATTTTTGAAAAAAAAAATAATAATAAAGAATTCTCTGTCGAATAAACAAAATTTATTGATAAAAGTATACTTTGTTTCTTAAAGCTGAAGATTCCAAGAGTAACTCTTTCACCTACATATTCCGAGTGTTTTCGTTCCATTTATGTGGACGGATCAACAATGTTGTTGAATATATATACTTGTTTCTTTTGGCAGAAAATTCCCAGTAAACGCCCCTCCCCCCTACATTTTCTACGATTTTCAGTTGCATGTGAAGAGTCGAATCTATGAAATTCTATACGGTAATGCGAAATAAAATCATTTTGTAAGCTTGCCTCAACACTTTCAATCCTATAATCTCCTGACACATGCCCCTGGGAATATTATTACTCTTGACGTGTAAAAACCTATGTCGGTATATTCGCCTTATCCCGAAACCAATAATTAACCTAGCACCGCGCGGTTTTTAAAAAAATATACAGCATTCCCTCAAAGGAGATGCAGATAACTTTCAAAAATTCGAGTATTTCAATAGAGTTTGAAGCATTTTCGAGAAACCCCTAAAACAAGGGACAAAAATCGACCCAGTTCATAAAACCGTATCTTCTTCCTCAAATTTCGAACGACATTCTGGAAGTTTCTTAGACGGGAGCCAAAGGTGTTTCAAATTCAGCTCTGAAGACCCGAAATTTCGAAGAAGTCGATAGTCCTTTTTTGTTGCTGTTTTCTCTACAGATTTTTTTTAAGAACAGAGTCCAAACATTACATTGAACTTCGATTTTGAAATTTTTTTTCTGAGCTTTTTAAGTTAGAAATTGATGGATGGTCCCCTAAAAACTTTAGAATGGTGTAGTTTTAGATATAGGTCTGAGTTTCAATAAGTACTGAAACACAGACCGTTCTTTTGCAACGGGAATACCGTTCTTTTGCAACGAGATGAATATTGTGTAAGGAAATGGTTTGAGATTAATCATACTTATATTGGGATGTCAGTAGAATATTCCATTGTTATGATAATCATTGTGTAAATAATTATTGTTATTGTTTTATAATATGTCCGCTGTCCTCATTTTCCATTCAATTGATTTATATGTATTTTTATTCGACACGGCCAATGTTGGAGATTACGGAGATTACTTTATTGGGTATTATTAATAATGATTTTCTGCGTTCTGACCGAACGTGTGGTGAAAATCCACGCATCAGTCGATAATTATTTTTCGTTGCTGTTGATTTTCTCCACAGATTTTTTAAGGAACAGAGTCCACACATTGCATTGTACTTCGATTTTGAAATGTTTCTACTGAGTATTTTAAGTTAGAGATTGAGGGATGGTCCCCTAAAAACTTTAGAATTGTGTAGTTTTAGATATAGGTCTGTGTTTCAATAAGTACTGAAAGAATGAACTAAAATTTTGCACAACAAAGTTTCCAACAGTGCTAAATCAATAGTCGTTAAAATTTTCCCATGTTTCAATTAATATTTTTTTCACATATGATATACATAATTAAGAACTAATATTATGAATTTGTTTGAAAATTAATATGATATGAATATTGTTTTGGTTATTTTCTATCACTGTGAAAATAGGAATTAATTTGATAGGCTAAATATTTTGTAAAATATAAAAAATGACTGTAACACAAATTTAACAATAGGAGCTCAAATTTCAAGCAGTCATAACTCCCCATCAGCTTGAGAAAATATGCAAATTTTATAGAAATTCGGGGTACTTTGACCCAGATAATCAGAATCTAGTGTTGCCCTTTTAAAAACTCAATTCGATGCAAAGTTTAATATGAAGATGACTCCTCGTGCAAATTAGTTTCTCATATGTCTATTGAAGGCATTATTACGAGTCTAATGATACATTTGGTTTCACTATTCGACCCGAAGGCCGGTATACCGCGCCGTGTTCGAATTTTCTTTTACCGACTGTACATAAATATCTTTTTAAACTAAGCAACAAATCTAATTTAAAATTTAAAAATTTGAAAAACATAAATAAATGACATTCGGTAGTTAGGAGCAATTCGCTATACCTGCTATATTTTGTCATATAAACTTGCTAATATATCATTTTGTTTTTAGCACCTCGTGAACCAAAAATTAATCAATAATATATGAAACAAATTATTAAGAAATTTTTTGAAAATATTTTTCTCCCTTGGATCGGAGTGAAATCCTCGATCGCAGATGGATAGATGCCATTTTACTTTTCGAAAAAATAAATCTTTTCGTACTTTCATTTCGAAAAGCAAACAATAAATTAGCTTACTCATAACCTACTCAATAAATTAGCCTACTCAGTATAATAGGAGCCACTCATTTTGTTGTAGGGGAGTGGGTATTTTGGGATGCGATGGATATTTTGAGACGGTGCATGAGGATTTCCAAGGTCTCGAGTAACCGCCTGTTTCATGAGCTCTGTTTTAAAAAGTCTGACGTGAACTGCACATGACTTTCCTTACAGACTCATATTCACGTTCCCTTTATTTAGTCAATAATTCATTAAATTGAGTTTAATTGCACAAAATAAGACCCATAATTATTTTAAATTACACTGAATTTGCACTTTTAATTCGCCTTTTGTTTTCATTTGGTAACTGGACTTATTCTCAACAATGGTGTAGCAAAATGCGAAAAAACTAAAATATCTCAAGAACGGCTATACCTAGAGTAATGGGGTTGGTCATGTTCTTTTTATCGTCAAAAGTAAAACAAGCACTAAATTCATGCATTTGAGCACACATAGTCTTTTATTTTAAATTTTGATGATTTTTGTGGGTCATTTCCCCCCAAAAAAGCAGATTCTGTTTTACCGAATCTTACCAAAATCTAATCAGCATCAGGGTTACCCAAAAGTGACTTACCTAATAGTGCCCAAAAGTATTTATGACTTTACCCAAAAGTGACTTACCTTTTATGAAATTTGATCAATTAGATTCTGAGAGGTAGAGTGGATGTATTCATTCTACGCACACACACACACACACAAAGAGAGAGACGTCACGGCAAGTGATCCCGAAAAGTGACGAGATCCCGAAAAGTGTAGATCTGTCGAAAACTCGAGTTGCGATTTTCGGCATATTTCCGATACTTTCCCTATGCATTACCATGTATTGCAGGGAAAGTATCATACGGTTAACTGTGGTTCTCACTTTTTTTTTTCTTTTTTTTTCGGAGAGCTCCTGCAATTTGATTCGTACAATTTTCGGTTTGAAGTCATTTTAAATTGTATTTAAATGTATTATTTAGGCAGCGAGTGCTTATTTAATTATTTACACATAATGGACGTTTATTTATCGTTCTAGTTCATGATAAAAGAGTGAAAGTATATTTTAAATAAAGCATTCGTTCTTTCCTCTATTTAGGGAAGACGTGATTAACATACAGGCGAGATGTGACGAATTTACAAAGAAATATATGGCAATTGGCTTCTCTTTGCAATTAAAAAGGAGAGGACATATTTTGGGTGGACATATTTTGAGGTGCACATATTTTGTTCACCTGCATGGTTGTTATGCAAAATAAGTTAAAAATTATGACAGGCTTATAACGAAGTTACCACCAGTAACATCAAAGGAAAAAAATCTAATGTGGGCAACATATGACTTTCCCCGCAGATTCAAATTCATGTACTCTTTATTTCATTAATAATTCATTAAATTAAGTTTGATTGTGCTAAATAACACTCATTATTAATTGCAATTATACTGAATGTACACATTTAATTCAGTTTTCGGTTTTTATTTGGAAACTGGACGTGTTTTTAAACCGACGTAGAAAAATGCAAAAAAAACTTTAATATTTCGAGAACGACTAATCCCGGAGTAATGAGGTCGATCTTATTCTATTCATCATAAAAAATTACTTGGCATTTAACGGCCATTTAATAGATACATTTGAGCGTACAGGGACTTTTATTCTAGATTTGGCGATTTTTACGGGCCATTTCGCAAAAAAAGTTAAGTTCTTTTTTTTTCGAATCAAAACAACATTTTATCAGCACCAGAACAACGAACAAGTGACTTATCTTTCAAATTTTGGAAAATTTGGTCAATAATTTGTTTAGCTAGAGTGGCTACATGCGAATTTTGCAGACCATTTCACAAAAAAAGGCGGGTTCCTTTATTCCGTATCGTGCCAAAATCAAATCGGCACCAGGGTCACTCACAAGTGGCTCACCTATAATTTTTTTTTAAATTTAGTCCGTTAGTTTTGGAGTTAGAGTGGATAGATACATTGCACATACAGACACACACAGAAGCACATAGACACAAACTCAGACACATACACAGACGCAAATCTATGAATAGTTTTTTCGCGTTCAAGAAGTCCTAAAACGTGTGTATTTCCGTTGAAAACTCCCTTTGCGACTTTCGACACGATTCCGATACTTTCCCTATACATTGTCAAGTATTGCAAGGAAAGTATTGGACGTACTGGCCAAGCGTAACTTAAAAGCGTTACTTAAGTTACTTTAAGTTACGCTTGGCGACTCGTTCTCGACTCTATACGTGTCAAACCTCTACACAGTTTCCTGTGACGTTTCGATTTATAGTAATTCTTAAGTTTGGCTGAAATTTGGATATGTTTCATTGTCTTTTCTTTTGTATCTGTATTTAATACTTGTTTAAATTTTAAATCTTTCGTGTATAACACATTTTATTGCAATTTTGTAATTGTTTAATCTTTAATAGCTTATTTATAATACCATTTAATTATCATTATTCCGTAGCTTATTTATGCAAATTTTGTCTGCCAATTTAGTTTATATATCAGCTTGTTTCCACGGTAATTTTTTATATAGCCACTGATGAAGAGTATGGTGAAGCCCGAAAACGCTCTGTTCTTTTAATATTTGTATGTCTTATAGGTAGGTTTTTATTTGATTAAATGACCTTTTTATCTATGATTTTTGTCTTTAATTTTATGCTTAAATTATATATCGATAATATTATATTGATATATATTATTTTAAAAAATGTATTCTGCTTCAAGTAAATGCCATTATCATCTATTCTCCACAGCGCTGTATTAAATAAATGACGCAGCTGTCCAGAATAAGCAACAGAGTCATACTCTCCTTCATTGAATCAAACTTAAATAACGTATAAATCAATGATGAAACTGATTCGCGCTGGATACCGTTTTATTTTTTATTTTTGAGGATACGCGTTTTTGCATATATGACCCGTGAGTCATCTAACTCAAATATGGTCCATGGTTCGACAGAGGTTGATAACCACTTAGTTAGAGCCCTCTAATCATTTGAAGTAGACTTCACATGAAGATAAAAGTTTTGTTGCAGTGATTACCAATCCCAAAGTGGTGTTTCAAGAAACGCTCACACGTTGCCTGTATGTATTTTAATTTATAAATAAATGACTTATGGACCTCTGCATAACTTATCCCAATGATTGAGGATAAATCACAACTCAAATATGATTTTAACTTTTTTTGGGTTTGCATTTTTACTATTCATTAATTTGTTGTTTACTTTCCAATTTTTGTATTTACTTTCAGACTTTTGCATTTACTTTCAGATTTTTACACGAACTGATTTTTACCATTACTTTCAGTTGCTCAATTAGGATTTTCATTTGTTATATGTATTGTTTCTCTTGTAATTTGTTAAAACTCCAAAGTAAGAACATATGAAATAAATTTTATATTCCCATTTTATGCGATTGCTGATAAATACCAAATTATTATTGAAGAAATATCAACATGGTAAAAAATATTCTACTAAAGCAAAATGATATATAGGGATTCCGCATATATCTTGGTCACAAAGTGACGACACGTTTATGCAGCAAATGGTACCGCTGACAATTTTTTTCGTAATCAAAACTAAAAATTCAGATTTAGACATATAATTTAGCAATCTAGACATCTTTCTCGATGAATCTGGCTATAAGTTATATTTAACTGTGGCAACCCTGGTCGCACTTCCACACGCACAGCTTTTGCAGTGCTGAAAAATAAATATTGCGTCAACATCACATGAGGACAATATACAAGCGTAGGAAACTGCTTATATACAATATAATCGTTTATTTCGAGTGGAAACTATTTAACCAAAAATTGACAAAATAGCGAAAAGCTTTCATATTGGAAAACCGAACTATTCGCGTAAAATCACTTGTGATTTGACTAAAATACGTAACACCGATTGTCCCGAAAAATAGAAAAAATGCATATCTTTACTTTCTGGGTAATTGCAAGTACCTCCTTATTTTTAACTGAAGCGGAATTATTTAAACAGGAGATTCCGGCATCTCTGAAAAAATTATACTATGTAACTTTTAAATAAATATTTGAAGAATGTGGTTTTCTTAAATTTTTATTTCATATTGTATTTATTTCATATTGATTGATTAATGGTATATTCAGTATGAGAAGGAAAAAATGTATCCTTCTTCTAAAGTTCCGTTTCCAAATTAATCTTTTTACAAAATTTCTTGAAAATTGATAGAAAATTCATAAATTTGAAATAGATTACAAGTCTGTCACGCTAATTAAATGAATTTATTCTATAAATATTTGTTAATATGCAATTGCTTGTTAATATATATTTTTTGTATACAAGAACATTTTTACAATAGAGCTACATCACAACGCGTGTGCAGGCAGCACCCCGAAATACGATTGTCCGAAAACTGCGGATAAATGTCAGAGGCTCGATTATAAGAGCCAGGGTAAAAGCGTTGCGCATGCGCCATATGCAAATCTAGAATCTCTGTCGAGAGCAAAAAAGTTTTATGCTAATCGCTTGATCAGCATCTTTATACAAATCGCTGGAGGAGTGTCGCCATACATTCCATTACAAAAAAAAATATAAATAAATAAATAAAATAAAATAAATTAAAATTTAAAATTTAAAATAGCATTATTTCGGAACGACTAGATTTAATTTTAAAAAGCCGGGCAAGCGTGTATCAATAGTTTATTTGGACACGACTGTATTTCTTTCGCTCGGAGTTCTCTTTAGGTTTTGAAATAGAGTTTATTTTCAATAAATATGCAAAATTTTAATTAGATTATGTAATTCCAAATCACTATTTCAGAAAGTGAAAATCTAACGTGGCCAGCACATTACTTTCCCTACAGATTCAAATTAATTTTATTATCTTTTATTTCATGATTAAATAGAGTTTTATTGCAGAAAATAACATAGGTACTTATGTAATGTTATATCCAATTTACATTCTTAATGCTTCTACGTTTCATTTGGTAACTTAATGTACTTCGACGCCTTCAGCTACTCAAAATTTCATAAAACTAAAATACCAGAAGAATGGTTCAGTGTCATGGAGGGTATCAGGCTTATTGGCTTTACTGTCATAAATTACATGAAGAACAAATATTTAAGTAATGTATTTTAGCAATTTTAGTCATTTATTTCAGATTTTCACGATTTTTGAGGGTTATTTCGCAAAGAAAGGTCGGTTATATTTTTCTGAATCTTGCCAAAATCTAATCAGTATCAGGATAACCTTCAAGGGGCTTATCTACTAAATTTTAAGAAATTTCTTTAAATAGTGTTTTCACAACCATGAAAAAAGTAATAAAAAAAATAAATATCACAAGAATGGTCCATCTTAGAGTGATGGAGTTGGCCTTACTCTTTTCATCCTCAAAAATTCCGTATAAAACAAGCACTTAATTGATATATTTGTAGTATTTTATTTGAAATCTTGAAGATTTTTGCCGGTCATTTTGTAAAAAAAAATATATAATAATAAAGCAGATTATTTTTTTAACTGTACCAGATCTAACTAGCACCACGTTAAACCACAACTGACTTATCTATCAAATTTCGTATAATTTAGTCAATAAGATGAGTGGATACATATGATTTTGGGGGCCATTTTGCAGAAAAAGGCAGGTTGTTTTCCCCCCGAATCGTTCCGAAATCTGATTAGCACGAAGGTAACCCACAAGGGTCATTGGTCCATCACCAGCAGTCATTTAGACAGTCAGTTAAATTCTAAATAAATAACAATTATTACCGCCCTACAGGAGCATGAGACCGCTAAAAATATAAAAATGAAATATTTATATGGACCGTTTAAATCTACCGATAATGTTTTATTGGTAAATACTATATTAAAAACGTTTTCCGAAAATGAAACGGTGGTTATTGGATAATGTATTGTTTTCAAGATCGCTGTGCCGGAGTGAGGGTGCAGCTAGTAGTTAAAATAGGGCAGAAAAATCATACTTGGATTTAATGAGTAAAAAGTTAAACACCGCAATTAGGCATAAACAAAAATTCAAGATGTTTCGAGGATCCGGGGTTTGTAAGACCTACTGCAGTTGCGAAAATACCAATATATATTACAGCAATACTACTTACCAGAGCTTCAAATCGAACACCAAAATTATCAAGTGGCTAGTACCGAAGGGTGAGTGGGTATGGGAACTGTGGGGTTAGTCATTTGATGTTTCATCGCTTCTGCGGAGAAGGGGTGGAGGGAAGCAGGTTCTTTTTATCACTTTATTCTTCAGAGGAGCAGGATTCAAAGAAAATAGGTTTGTTATTAGATACTGCTTAATTATAATAAATTCTATTTTTGAAAAGAGAGATTGATTCGAGATAGGCAGACGTCTTCAAAAGGTTTCTAATGTTCTTATAAAATTATTTTAGGTGGATCTCTGAGCGTGTGGATTTCGAAAGGCATTTTCTACTCTACTTATCTATAGCATGAAAGACCTGATATCTGCAATAATAGCAGGAAAACAAGCTATTGACCAAATTATTGCGTATTTCTGTGGAGTGACACGGTCTTAACTTTGTGAATGCATACTGTTACGAAAACGTATCTTCTAGAATCGTTGGTGTATGCACAAGATACAAGAACGAGTCCAAGATTCTGGGTAACCTAAGTTTATTCACAAGCATAAAGTAAACAGGAACAATATACAATCAAACAGAACTTAAATGCTCCACTGCTTTCATAGAATAAGTGATATTATTCTCAAAACTTTGACGAAAATAATTTCACAAAACAGAAGCTACTATTCTCAAAACATCAACAAAAACCACTGTCCAATGTAGCACGTATCACATCCATTCGTCAACTCCACTGCATCGGAGGACTGAGTCCTTTTTTTAGTCTTGCCAAAGAGACTTCTGCAAATATCTCCTTAGAACTTTCCAGAAATAGCTAATATCTCGTAGAATAATCGTTATTTGGCGAACTTTCGGGATTTCGCCAAATGTCACCGAATAAGCGATAAATCGTCGAATATGTAAACCCTTCTTCTGACTCGAAATTCCGGCAACCATTGAGTGACGTCAGGGACAGAATGTTCTTTGGAGAAAACACACCGATAGAATCGTTTTGCCTGCGATAGAGATGAAAGACAAGACTTTGGGCGCCAGTGAAAGAATATTACATGTTCGCAACAGGACTATAGGCGTGTTGCTTGAGTACGAACTGGTTTGTTCCGGCCTCGTGCAGCCTGACCTTATTTTTTTTTAAAATTAACCTCAGCTGCATGGTTAGGTCTGAAATTGTTCGTCTCTGTATAAACTGTTGCAAAATTGTAGCTTACAGCCAAGTTTTCTTGTTACTGTTATAGGTTGGTTTAGGCTTTTGCATGCTGACTAGCACATAATAAAAGCGTGACTAATTTGCACGTTTATATGATATGTTATAAGATTTAAAAGTAGGAAACATGACAGAAATCTAAGATTTAAGCTATATTTAAGACTGGATACCTACGTTTCGTTCAAGCGATTACTGCCATCCTTTAGTTCTTATCTCATGTATCGATGTTAAATTACATTCTCTAAGAAATTCTTGTTTTACTTTATTTTGGTGATAATATAAATATATTTTATTTTTGGTGATAAACTGTTAACTAGAATAATAGTTAAAATACGCATGTATTTTTAGTAAACATTATAATTGTTATGAATACCTAGGTATTGAATTTAACATATACCTAGGTATAAAATTTAACTTGAGGATAAAAATTGGGCCATCAACTGCATATGTTTTAAAATCATACAATTTAAACTGTATTATTTTAATACCATTAACATAGATAACGATTTATAAATTATTTTTCCCGCATTATTCAAACATTTTAAATTTCTGACAATTTGTTGTCTGATAATGCAAATAACAAACATTTTAATCCAGTTCTAATTTTATACGTAATACATCTACTGATAGCAATTCATAACTATACGTGCATTCATTTTTAAGTTATCGTGCCTACATTCCACATACACACATGCACACTCATACACACTAGCATACACCCATACACAGATAAATGGGCAATTTTTTGTAGTGTTCGAAAAATATTAACAAACATTTTGGTAGAAATTACAATCATTTCGATCTAGGTTGAACTTTTACATAATGTATCTACTAATACAATTTCAAGCATTCTAATTCATATTGGAAGCGTTTTAATCTACTTCTAACATTTTACATAATGTATCTGCTGATATAATTTCATAACGATATGTGCATCCATTTTTAAGTAATCATGTCAACATTTCACAAACATAGACACAACCGAAATACATACACAGATGAATGGGCAACTTTTTTATAATATGCGAAATGTGTTCAAAAAGTAATCAAATTTAACGTTCCTTTGAAATATGGAATTCGAAATTTTTCGGGAAAAACAAACATTATCTTTAAAATATTTTTAAAAAGTAATAGTGTAATAATTAAAAATATTCATAATTATTTCCTTAAATTATAACATTCTATTAACATGTTTCTAAGCAATTCTTAACTTTCAAACAGAATCTGTGACTGTATTCAATGTTAACTGTAACAGCAAACAGAATTTGATTCAAATTGATAATTGTGAAAGTGTAAAGGAAAATTCCTACTGGTATGTCTTCCTTTTCGAAATCGATTAAGTAGATTTTGATTCAATTTCTTCCTTTTTTCCAAGAGCTCCAAAAACAAAAACAGAAAAAATGGGGAAGAAAAATAAAATATATGCAACAAATCCTTCGATGAATATTTCCGTATTTACCGTGCAGTTATTCTATAAATTAAAGTTTCATTTTACTTTAAATTTCACATATCTTACATTCAACTTTAAATATAATTTTTATATTGGAGCATCCGTTCAAAACGGATTTAATACTTTAAACTGAAAACGTGTCTACTACATTTTATTTGGCTCGTTGAATATACATCATGGACAATTTTTTTGTTTTTCAAACTCCTATGCGATACTGTGCCGTAAAGTTCCGTACTCCCCGGAAAATAATCTTCCTCTCCCCCCCCCCCTATTTTCTCTCAATTCGAAAATCTGAAAATTTTGTGAAACAGCACCCTCCCCTCCCCCTTTCCAATGATCATAAAAATTTCGGTAAAAAAAATAAAAAATTCTATGTCGAATAAAATAAATTTATTGATGAAAGTATACTTTGTTTCTTATAGCTGTAGATCCCAAGTGAATCTCCTTCACCTACATATTCCGCGTGTTTTCGTTCCATTTAATTGGAGGGATCAACAATGTTGTTGAATATATATACTTGTTTCTTTTGACAGAAAATTCCCAGTAAAAGCCCCTCCCCCGTACAATTTCTACGATATTCAGTTGCATGTGAGCGGGCTAATCGATGAAATTCTATACGGTAAAGCGAAATAAAATCAGTTTGTAAGCTTGCCTCAACACTTTCAATCCTGTAATCTGCTGATACATGCCCCTCGGAATATTATTACGCCTGACGTGCAAAAATCTATGTCGGTATATTCGCCTTATCCCGAAACCAATAATTAACCTAGCATCGCGCGGTGTTTTAAAAAAATGTAGCATTCCCTCTAAGGAGATGCAGATAACTTTCAAAAATTCGAAAATTTCAATAGAGATTGAAGCATTTTCGAAAAACCTCTGAAAAAAGGGGCAAAAATCGATCCAGTTCCTAAAGATGTATGTTTTTCCTCAAATTTTGAACGACGGTCTGGAATTTTCTTAGACGGGAGCCAAAGGTGTTTCAAATTCAGCTCTAAAGGCCCGAAATTTCGAAGAAGTGATAGTTCTTTTTTGTAGTTGTTTTTCTCTACAGATTTTTTTAGGAACAGAGTCCAAATATTACATTGAATTTCGATTTTGAAATGTTTCTACTGAATACTTTAAATTAGAAATTGATGGATGGTCCTCTAAAAACTTTAGAATGCTGTAGTTTTAGATATAGGTCTGTGTTTCAATAAGTACTGAAAGGATGAACTCAAATTTTGCACAACAAAGTTTCCAACAGTGCTGAATCAATAGTCGTCAAAATTTTTCCATATTTCAATTAATATTTTTCTCACATATGATATACATAATTAAGAATTAATTTTATGAATTTGTTTGGAAATTAATATGGTATGAATATTGTTTTGGTTATTTACTATCATAATGAAAAATAGGAATTAATTTGATAGGCTAAATATTTTGTAAAATATAATAAATCACTGTAACACAAATTTAACAATAGGAGCTCAAATTTCAAGCAGTCATAACTCCCCATCAACTTTAGAAAAATATGCAAATTTCATAGAAATTCGGGGTACTTTGACTTAGATAATCAGAATCTGGTGTTGGCCTTTTAAAAACTCAATTTGATGCAAAGTTTAATATGAAGATGACTCCTCCTGCAAATTAGTTTCTCGTATGTTTATTGCAGGCATTATTACGAGTCTAATGATGCATTTGGTTTCACTGTTCGACCCGAAGGCCAGTATACCGCGTCGTGTTCGAATTTTCTTTTACCGACTGTACATAAATATCTTTTTAAACTAAGCAATAAATCTGATTTTAAATTTAAAAATTTGAAAAACATAAATAAATGACATTCGGTAGTTAGGAGCAATTTGCAATACCTGCTATATTTTGTCATATAAACTTGTTAATATATCATTTTATTTTTGCACCTCGTGAACCAAAAATTAATCAATAATATATGAAACAAATTATTAAGAAATTTTTTGAAAATATTTTTCTCCCTTGGATCGGAGTGAAATCCTCGATCGCAGATGGATAGATGCCATTTTACTTTTCGAAAAAATAAATGTTTTCGTAATTTCATTTAGAAAAGCAAACAATAAATTAGCTTACTCATAACTTACTCAATAAATTAGCCTACTCAGTATAATAGGAGCCACTCATTTTGTTGTAGGGGAATGGGTATTTTGGGATGCGATTTATATTTTGAGACGGTGCATGAGGATTTCCAAGGTATCGCCTAACCGCCTGTTTCATGAGCTCTGTTTTAAAAAGTCTGACGTGAACTGCACATGACTTTCCTTACAGACTCATATTCACGTTCCCTTTATTTAGTCAATAATTCATTAAATTGAGTTTAATTGCACAAAATAAGACCCATAATAATTTTAACTTACACTGAATTCGCACTTTTAATTCGCCTTTTGTTTTCATTTGGTAACTGGACTTATTCTCAACAAGGGTGTAGCAAAATGCGAAAAAACTAAAATATCTCAAGAAAGGCTATACCTAGAGTAATGGGGTTGGTCATGTTCTTTTTATCGTCAAAAATTACGTGTAAAACAAGCACTAAATTGATACATTTGAGCACACATAGTCTTTTATTTTAAATTTTGATGATTTTTGTGGGTCATTTCCCCCCAAAAGAGCAGATTCTGTTTTACCAAATCTTACCAAAATCTAATCAGCATCAGGGTTACCCAAAAGTGACTTACCTAATAGTGCCCAAAAGTATTTATGACTTTACCCAAAAGTGACTTACCTAATAGTGCCCAAAAGTATTTATGACTTTACTTAAAAGTGACTTACCTTTTATGAAATTTAATCAATTAGATTCTGAGGTAGAGTGGATGTATTCATTCTACGCACACACACACATACAAAGAGAGAGAAGTCACGACAAGTGATCCCGAAAAGTGTAGATCTGTCGAAGACTCGAGTTGCGATTTTTGGCATATTTCCGATACTTTCCCTATGCATTACCATGTATTGCAGGGAAAGTATCATACGGTTAACTGTGGTTCCTCGTGAAATCCTCGATCGCAGACGCATAGATGCCATTTTTCTTTTCGAACAAATAAATGTTTTCGTTATTTCATTTAGAAAAGCAAACAATAAACTAGCCTCAAATAGGGCTTAAAATTGCGCACATAACAAGATTTATTTTCCAATTTAGTAGTGATTGTAATAATTATTTTCAAATCATGAAATTCCAATTTTATCTGCTATGTTTATTATCCTAACATAATTTTCATTTTCCCGTATCATTTTATGGGTTATATGACCGTGGACCTTTTTTAACCATACGCAAAATAGACAAATGCTGAGAATCATAATTTTTATAGGGTCCTTTTAATTTACCTCATCAACATATCGTATAATTTTTTGAAATAGCTTTATTACTCCTTGCGGTCTCTTTTGGACCGTTAATTATATCTTGTTTTGTCAAATTTATTTGTCAAATATCCGTCTGAGCCAAAAAGCTTATAACAATTTATGTGAGATTTGAATATTTTGGGGACCTACTAGAAATGAAAATCCAAATAATTATGCCCAATTATCAACAGTATCATTTAGAAAATATCTGCAAGATTTAATTATAGATAGCCGGGCATAGTTCATCAAAGGTTTATTTGGTCACGCCCATTTTTTCATTTGATTCATTTGGTTTCATTTTCATAATTTTTATTTGGATTTGAATATGTATCCATAGTTCATTTGACCTCTTTACGTATTAAAGTAGGTGATTTCATTCCAAATCACTGTTTCAGCAAGTAACATTTATGATCAGTGAAAATTTCAAAGATTTTAATAACTTTTCGGCGTACTTTTGGTATTAACACTAATTTTGACATATGAAGTATAAATTTTTAAATACTTTATTTAAGGCCGAAGTTAATTTGTCAAACTTTTTGAACGAGATCATTTGGATAATCATTTGTTAAGCTCTAAAATGGATAGCAATAATCTATTGAGTATGGATAGCAGTAATCTATTGCAGTAGAACATGACACTTCTAAAAGTATAAAATGAAACATTTATACAGACAGTTAATATACTCCGATAATATTATAATAACATATTTTATTAAAAAATTGTTTTTGTTAAATAAAGTTGTATTCCTCTTTATCCTCACGAGCATTGCATTAAGTAAATGATGCAGCTAGCCAAAGTAATCATACTCTCTTCTTTCAACAAATTTTTAACACATAACAACATAGTTGAAAAGTGTTTATGACTGTTCATTCAGTCTGCCTGTCCGTACTCGCGATAACTGCCGTAAAATTGATTTCATCAAAATAAAATTTTAGTATGTTTTTGAAATGGTCTACGGGACATATGGATATTTTGAGAAGGTGCATCAGAATTTCCGAGGGATCGCCTTACCGCCTGCTTCATGAACGCTGTTTTAAAAAGCCTGATATGAACAGCACATGACTTTCCCTACAGACTCATATTCACGTTCCCTTTATTTCGTCAATAATTCATTAAATTGAGTTTATTTGAACAAAATAACAGCCATAATTATTTTAAATTACACTGAAACACTGAGTTCGCACTTTTAATTCCTCTTTTATTTTCATTTGCTAACTGAACTTATTCTCAACAATGGTGTAGCAAAATGCGAAAAAACTAAAGTATCTCAAAAACGGCTATGCCTAGTGTAATGGGATTGATCTTGTTCTTTTCATCGTCAAAAATTACTTGTAAAGCATACATTAAATTAAAACATTTTAGCATACATGATATTTTATTGAAGATTTTCACGATTCTTGCGGGCCATTTCCCCCCGAAAAAGCAGATTCTGTTTTCCCGAATCTTATCAAAATCTAATCAGCACCAGTGTTACCCAAAAGTGACTTACCTTCTTGTGCCCAAAATTGTTTATGACTTTACCCAAAAGAGACTCACCTTTTAATAAATTTGATCAATTCGATTCTGAGGTAGAGTGGATGTATTCTTTCCACACACACACACACACACACACAAAGACGTCACGACAAAAATAGTTTTTTCGTATTCTAGACTTTTCTAAAATTATAGATCCATCGAAAACTCGAGTTGCAATTTTCGGCATATTTCCGATACCTTCCCTATGCATTACCATGTATTGCAGGGAAAGTAACATACGGTCAACTGTGGTTCTCACATATTTTTTTTGTCGGAGAGCTCCTGCAATTTATTTCTTACAATTTTCGATTTGAAGACATTTTAAATTGTATTTGAATTTATTATTTAGGCAGTGAGTGCTTATTTAATTATTTACACTTAACGAACGTTTATTTAGAATGCGGGGTAATTTCGTTTTGTTCATGATAAAAGAGTGACATTATATTTTAAATAAAGCATACAATCTTTCCTCTAGGTAAGGAAATCGTGATTAACATACAGGCGAGATGTGACGTATTTACAAAGAAATATATGGCAATTGGCTTCTCTTTGCAATTAAAAAGGAGAGCAGGTGGATGTATTTTCTTCACCTATATAGTCGTTATGCAAAAGAAGTTGAGAATCTCGATGGACTTATAACGAAATTACTATCAGTAACATCATAGGAAAAAATCTGATGCAGGCAGCACATGACTTTCCCTGCTGATTCAAATTCATTTTCTCTTTATTTCATTAATAATTCATTAAATTAAGTTTGATTGCACTAAATGACACTCATTAGTATTTGAAATTATACTTTATGTACACTTTTAATTCAGTTTTCGTTTTTTATCTGGAAATTAGACGCGTTTTTAAACAAACGTAGCAAAAATGCAAAAAAACTTAAATATCTCGAGAACGGCTAATGCCGGAGAGATGAGGTCGATCTTATTCTTTTCATCGTAAAACATTGCGCATAAAACAAGCATTGAATTGATACATTTGAAGGTACAGCGTATTTCATTCTAGCTTTGGCGATTTTTGCGGACCATTTCGAAAAAAAAGTTAAGTTCTTTTTTTTCGAATCAAAACAACATTTTATTAGCACCAGGGTAACCCACAAGTGACTTATCTTTTAAATTTTGGGAAAATTGTTCAATAAATTTTTTGGCTAGAGTGGATACACGCGATTTTTGCAGGCTATTTCACAAAAAAAGACGGGTTCCTCTTTTCCGAATAGTGCCAAAATCAAAACAGCACCAGGGTCACAAGTGACTCGCCAATAATTTTTTTTAAATTTAGTCCGTTAGTTTTTGAGTTAGAGTGGATACATACTTTCCACATACAGACACACACAAGGACAAACACAGAGACACACACAGACACACAAACACATACACTGACGCCAATCTAAGAATAGTTTTTTCATGTTCTAGAAATCCCAAAACGTGTGTATCTCCGTCGAAAATTCCAATTGCGATTTTCGACACGATTCCAATACTTTCCCTATACATTGTCATGCATTGCAGGGAAAGCATTGGACGTACTAGTCGCCAAGCTTAACTTAAAAGCGTTACTTAAGTTACTTTAAGTTACGCTTGGCGACTCGTTCTTGATTCTATGCGTGTCAATCCTCTGCACAGTTATCTGTGACGTTTCAATTTAATGTAATTTTCAAGCTCTGCTGAAATTTGGACATGTTTCATTGTCTTTTCTTTTATATCTGTATTTAACACTTGTTTAAATATTAAATCTCCCGTGTATGATACATTTTATTGTAATTTTGTTATTGTTTAATCTTTAATAGCTTGTTTATAATACCATTTAATTATCATTATTCCGTAGCTGATTTATGAAAATTTTGTCTGCCAATTTGGTCTATATTGGCCTGTTTCCACATTAATTTTTTATATAGCCACTGATGAAGGGTATGGTGATACCCGAAAGCGCTCTGTCCTTTTAATATTTCTACGTCTTATAGGATGGTTTTTATTTGATTAAATAACCATTTCATCTATGATTTATGTCTTTAATTTTAAGCTTAAATTATATACCGATAATATTATGTTAATATGTATTACTTAAAAACTGTTTTCGTCTTTAAGTAAATTTTTTTATCATGTATACTACACATCACTGTATTACGTAAATGACGCTGCTAGCCAAAATAAGCAGAATCATACTCCCTTTCATTGAATCAAACTTAAACAAAATAATAGCGTTAATCAATGAACAAACTCATTCGAGCTGGATAGCGTTTTATTTTTGAAGATACGCGTTTTTGCATTTGTGACCCGTGAGCCATCTAACTAACTCAAATGTGGCCAGTGATTCGACAAAGGTTGAAGACCACTTAGAGCCCTCTAACCATTTGAAGGACTTCATGTGAAAATAAAAGTTTTGTTGTAGGGATTACCAATCCGAATGTGGTGTTTTAAGAAACACTCACACGTTGCCTGTATATATTTATATTTGGAAATAAATGACTTATGGACCAATGCATAACTTATTTCAATGATTGAGGATAAATCACAAATATGATGTTAACTTTTCTTGGTTCTGCATTTTTGTTATTCATTAATTTGTTGATTACTTTCTAATTTTTTATTTACTTTCAGACTTTTGCATTTACTTTCTGATTTTTACTTGTGCAGATTTTCACCATTACTTTCAGTTGCTCAATTGTGATTTTCATTTGCCATGTACTGTTTCTCTTGTAATATGTTAAAATTTCAAAGTAAGAACAAATGTAATAAATTTTATATTCACATTTTATGCGATTACTACTAAATACCAAATTATTATTGAAAACATATTAATATGGTAAAAAATATTCTACTAAAGCAAAATGATGTATAGGGATTCCCCATATATCTTGGTCACAAAGTGGCGACACGTTTATGCAGCAAATGGTGCCGCTGACAAATTTTTTCGTAATCAAAACTAAAAATTCAGATTTAGCCATATAATTTAGCAATCTAGACATCTTTTTCGATGAATCTGGCTATAAGTTATATTTAACTGTGGCAACCCTTGTCGCACTTCCACACGCACAGGTTTTGCAGTGCTGAAAAATAAATATTGCGCCAACATCACATGAGGGCAATATACAAGCGTAGGAAACTGCTTATATACAATATAATCGTTTATTTCGAGTGGAAACTATTTAAACAAAAATTGACAAAAAGGCGAAAAGCTTTCATATTGGAAAACCACTAGGTCACAAAGTGGCGATACTTTCATGCAGCAAGTGGGGCCGCTAACAACTTTTTTCGCAATAAAAACTAAAAATTCAGATTTAGCCAAATGATTTGGCAATCTAGACATCTTTCTCGATGACTATAGCCATAAGTTATGTTTAACTCTGGCAACCCTGGTCACACGCTCAGCTTTTGTAGTGCTAAAAAATCAGCATTGCGCCAACATCACATGAGGACAATATACAAATGTAGAAAACTGCTTATATACAAAATAATCATTTATTTCGATTGGAAACTACACTCTATAACAAAAAAATCGACGCACTAAGAAGGAGTTGTGCGATTGTAATGAAATTTCCTATACAAAGACATTTTGAGCGAACATGCAAATGAATAAAATTTGGTGTCCAATGAATAAATAGTGGGAACTCCAGCGCATCGGAACTCCAGCAGGTGTATATAAGAGCGATTCTGAATCTGTGGCTAAAACTTCTGTTGCATTTCGACTGAGGATATCTTACGTATTTGGTAGACAACATTCTACGACCTGTTGTGTTACCGTTCCTTTTGCGACGCCCCGGACTTACTTTTCAACAAGATAATTCCCGACCGCACACAGCGCATATCGCTATGAATTGTATTCAAGATTGTAAAATACTTCCTTGGCCAACTAGGTCTTCTGATCGCTCTCCCATAGAGTACATTTGAGACGTTATTGGAAGGCGATTGCAACCATTCCGGGATGTTGACAATTTAGCCCGACAGTTGGAGACAATTTAGCAAAACATTCCGCAAGACACCATCCGTGAACTTTATCAGTCTATGCCACGCCAGGTGAAACCTTGCATCCAGGCCAAAGATGGACCAACGCCTTACTGACTTCCTCCCTTTGTATACGGTCAAAATCTAAATCATTAGATTGTTCTGAAATTTTAATAGTTTCTTTTTCTATGTAGGTTCTTCACATCCACCAATTTTTATCACAATTGGACAACTCCTTCTTGGTGCGTCGATTTTTTTGTTATAGAATATATTTAAACAAGATTTGACTAAAAGGCGAAAAGCTTTTAAATAAAAAAAAAAAACTATTCGCGTAAAATCACTTGTGATTTGACCAAAATACGTATCACCGATTGTCCCCAAAAAATAGAAGAAATGCATATATTTACTTTCTGGGTAACTGCAAGTTCCTCCTTATTTTTAACTGAAGCGGAATTATTTAAAGAGAAGATTGCGGTATCTCTGCAGAAATTATACTGTATAACTTTTAAATAAATATTTGAAGAATGTGGTTTTCGTATATTTTTATTTCATATTGTCTTGATTCATTTGTGGTATATTCAGTATGAGAATGAAAAAATGTATCCCTCTTTTGACGTTCAGTTTCCAAGTTAATCTTTTACAAAATTTCTTGAAAATTGTTAGAAAATTTATAAATTTGAAATCGATTACAAGTCTGTCACGCTAGTTAAAAGAATTTATTCTACAAATTTTTGTTAATATACAATTGTTTGTTAATATATATTTTGTTGTATACAGGAATATTATTACAATAGAGCTACATCAAAACGCGCGTGCAGGTAGCACACCGAAATATGAATGTTCGAAAGATACGGATAAAGGTCTGAGGCTCGCTTATAAGAGCCAGGGTAAAAGCGTTGTGCATGCGTCATCTGCAAATCTAGAGTCTCTGTAGAGAGCAAGAAAGTTTTATGTTAATCTCTTGATCAGCGTCTTTATGCAAATCGCTGGAGGAGTGTCGTCATACGTTCAATCTCAAAAAAAAAAAAAAAATAAAATAAAATAAATAAAATAAAATGAATTAAAATTTAAAATAGCATTATTTCGGAACGACTAGATTTAATTTTAAAAAGCCGGACGAGCGTGTATCATTAGTTTATTTGGACACGACCGTATTTATTTCGCTCGGAGTTCTCTTTAGGTTTTGAAATAGAGTTTAGTTTCAATAAATATGCAAAATTTTTATTAGATTATGTCATTCCAAATCAGTATTTCAGCAAGTAAATATCTGACGTGAGTAGCACATGACTTTTTCTGTAGACTCAAATTCATTTTCTTATCTTTTATTTTATGATTAAATAGAGTTTTATTGCAGAAAATAACATGGGTACTTATTTAATGTTATATCCAATTTACATTCTTAATCCATCTTCGTTTCATTTGGTAACTTAATGTACATCGAAGCCTTCAGCTATTCAAAATTTCATAAAACTAAAATATCGGAAGAATGGTTCATACTAGTGTCTCGGAGGAGGGTCAGGTTTTTGACTTTGCTGTCATAAATTACATGAAGAACAAATATTTAAGTAATATATTTTAGCAATTTTAGTCATTTATTTCAGATTTTCACGATCTTTGAGGGTTATTTCGCAAAGAAAGGTCGGTTATATTTTTCTGAATCTTGCCAAAATCTAATCAGTATCAGGATAACCTTCAAGGGGCTTAAAAACTACATTTTAAGAAATTTCTTTAAATAATGTTTTCACAACCATGAAAAACGTAATAAAAAAATAAATATCACAAGAAAGGTCCATCTTAGAGTGATGGAGTTGGCCTTATTCTTTTTATCCTCAAAAATTCCGTATAAAACAAGCACTTAATTGATATATTTGTAGTATTTTATTTGAAATCTCGAAGATTTTTGCCGGTCATTTTGTAAAAAAAAAATATAATAATAAAGCAGATTATTTTTTTAACTGTGCCAGATCTAACTAGCACCACGTTAACCCACAACTGACTTATCTATCAAATTTCGTAAAATTTAGTCAATAAGATGAGTGGATACATATGATTTTGGGGACCATTTTGCAGAAAAAGGCAGGTTGTTTTCCCCCCGAATCGTATTGAAATCCGATTAGCACGAAGGTAACCCACAAGGGTCATTGGTCCATCACCAGCAGTCATTTAGACAGTCAGTTAAATCCTAAATAAATAACAATTATTAGGAGTATGAAACTGCTAAAAATATAAAATGATATTTTTTGCGGAGCGTTATTATCTACCAGTAATGTTTTATTGGTATATACTATATTAAGAACGTTTTCCTAAATAAAGCAAGGGTGTTTCTCACATTATTGTTTTCAAGATCGCTGCGCCGGAATAAGGGCGCAGCTAGTACTTAAAATAGGACAAAAAAATCACACTTGGATTTAATGAGTAAAAAGTTAAACACCGCAATTAGGCATAAACAAAAATTCAAGATGTTTCGAGGATCCGGGGTGTCTAAGACCTGCTGCAGTTGCGAAAATACCAATATATATTACAGTAATACTATTTACCTGTGTTTTAAATCGCACACCAAAATTATCAAATGACTAGAAGCGAAGGGTGAGTGGGTGTGGCAACTGCTGGGGCTAGTCATTTGATGTTTCAACACTTCTGCGGAGAAGGGGTGGGGGGAAGCAGGTTCTCTTTATCACGTGACTCTTCAGAGGAGCAGGATTCAAAGAAAATAGGTTTGTTATTAGATTCTGCTTAATTATAATAAATTCCATTTTTGAAAAGAGAGATTGATTCGAGATAGGCAGACGTCTTAAAAGGGTTTCTAATGTTCTTATAAAATTATTTTAGATGGATTCTGAGCGTGTGGATTTGGAAAGGCATTTTCTACTCTACTTATCTATAGCATGGAAGACCTGATATCTCCAATAATAGCAAGAAAACAAGCTATTGACCACATTATTGGGTATTTCTCTGGAGTGACACGGTCTTAACTTTGTGAATGCATACTGTTACGAAAACGTATCTTCTAGAATCGTGGGGGTATGCACAAGATACAAGAACGAGTCCAAGTTTCTGGGAAACCTACGTTGTTTATTCACAAGCACAAAGTAAACAGGAACAATATACAATCAAACAGTACTTAACTACTCCACTAATTTCATAGAATACGTGATATTTTTCTCAAAACGCTGACGAAAGTAATTTCACAAAACAGAAGCTCACCGGTTCTCGTTAGATCACCGAAGTGAAGCAGCATCGGGCGCGGTTAGTACTTGGTGGGTGACCACCTCGGAACGCCGCGTGCTGTTGGCCATCTCGGGTGCGGTATCCCCGTGGTTTGCGCGCTAGATTTGCACGCTGCCACAAATGCCGCCGTGTTCATGCGGAGTACGATCACGTTAAACATGTGGGTCCGTAAGTCCTTCCGAGAGGTTGGTGGTAGGGGAAGGAGGGTACGGTCCCTGTGGATGCCTCCCCCACTGGGTTCCGGTCTAAATTGGGTGGCACTTCCCGGCCGTCCATACAGTTACCTTACACCTTTCTGGTAGGTCGGACGGTTCTTATTTGTTACCTTACACCTTTCTGGTAGGTCGGACGGTCTGGGTTTCAACAACAACAACAAAACAGAAGCTACTATTCTCATAACAACAACAAAAATCACAGTCCAATGTAGCTTGTGTCACGTCCATTCTTCAACTCCACTGCAACGGAGGAGTGAGTCCTTTTTATAGTCTCGTCAGAAACTTCTGGAAATATCTCTGTAGAAATTTCCAGAATTAGCTAATATCTCGTAGAATAATCGTTATTTGGCTAATTTTCGGGAATTCGCCAAATGTCTGCGAATAAACGATAAATCGTCAAATATGGAAACACTTCTTCTGACTCGAAATTCTGACAACCATTGAATGATGTCAGGGAAAGAATGTTCTACTGGAGAAAACACTCCAATGGCAACGTTTGGCCTGCGATAGAGATAAAAGACAAGATGGGGGACGCCAGTGAAATCAGGGGGGTGCCACTCCTCTGCCACGAACACCTCTGTGACGTCAGTTGGAGTTGGAGTTTACTTACAGCGCGCGGCACACGATGGCGCTTGGGTTTTTTTTATTTTTTGTTTAAAACAAGTGTATTTTTAAAGTGTTTATTGGTTTCGAAGACTTCTTACAAGTTCAACTAGAATTTTAATCAAAGATTTGCATCTTAAATTCCAGGCAATGCTAGCTTTTTTTATGTGAATAAGTAAGTGTTCTTTTCGTAATATAATGTATATTTTAGAGTCGTGTTTCCCAACCTCAGATACATGCAAAAATTTCAGTATTGAAGAATAGAACTCATTTAAATTCGTTTATTAAACCAAACATAACTTTTATTAATACATTAATGACTAAAAGTACATTCATATTTTCAAAATTTATTTATATTCCTTTTTTTAAGGTTGAATAACGCAAATTTTAATCAAAAATTTTCTTTTAAAGTAGTCAACATTGTAAAATTTATACTAATTTGGGAAAATGCACTTCTTTCTTGAAACATTAGTTCAGTTCATGAAGTTCCATTATGTAGGATTTTTAAATCTTAAAAGACGAAAGTACAGTGTACTTTTTATTCATTTCATTTCACAGCAAGTTATTTGTATCTTTATAAATTTTCTAATGATGTTCTTGTAATTTTTGAAAAATCGAACAGGATTTAATCTCGCACATTTTATATTAATTAAATTTTATTACATTACATTTTATTACATTACATTTTATTAATTAAATTTTATTACATTCAAACAATGGGGTGGGGGAGAACGATTTAAGAAAATAAACAGGCGCGGATTTTCAAGGGGATAAAGGTTGGGAACCGCTGTTTTAAATCAGATTGCAAGTTGTGTACATGTATGTGCATGCAAATTGTGTACAAAATTGTGAACAAAATTCATATAAATTATAGAAGCATCACTTAAATCGTTTACTAGTTAGGCATAAGTACACCCCCCCCCCCCTAAAAAACTCTTAGTCTTAGCGTTTTAATTATCGTTTTGATTTTCAATTATTAGAGATAACATAATCGAAAATAACTTTATTTATATGCATTTAGAAAGAAATTACGCAATGCTTATTTGTGTATAATGAAAATTTTAGAATGATTGCTTGTTTAGAAAACTTTCCGAACATATTTTTGTAAATTCACGTATTTAAAACAAAAGTCATATACATTATAGAAGCATCACTTAAGTCGTTTATTAGTTAGGCATAAGTACATCCCTCCCCCCCCCCTAAAAAGACATAAAACTCTTAGTGTTAGCGTTCTAATTATTGTTTTGATTTTCAATTATTAGAGATAACATAATCGAAAAAAACTTTTTTATATGCATTTAATAAGAAATTACGCAATGTTTATTTGTGTATAATGAAAATTTTAGAATAATTGCTTGCTTAGAAAACTTTCCGAACGTATTTTTGTAAATTCGTGTATTTAAAACAAAAGTCATATACATTATAGAAACATCACTTAAATCGTTTACTAGTTAGGCATAAGTACATCCCGCCCCCCTAAAAAGACATAAAACTCTTAGTGTTAGCGTTTTAATTATTGTTTTGATTTAATCTCGCACATTATATATTAATTAAATTTTATTACATTACATTTCATTAATTGAATTTTATTACATTCAAAAAATGGAGGGGGGGGTACGATTTAAGAAAATAAACAGCTTGCCCGTATATTTTTCATCATGAATCAATATATATATATATATATATATACTAAATACATTTAATTTACTATTCTGAAAGTATATCATAGTGTGTGTGTTAAACGATTAGTTTCTATATTTTTATATGTTTACATTGAATTTCGATTTGATATAAATTATCTTTTTGATCTAAAAAAAACTAATAAAATCAAGTGTTTAGCAATAAGTTCTTCACTATAAAAGCATCACTTAAATCGTATACTAGTTAGGCATAAGTACATCAACATTGACTGGTTTCAAAAAGCGAAACGAAACTTTCAGATGATTTATATTTTTCAGAAAGGGAAATACAGTTTTTACCCTTCTAAAAAACCCCTGTACTGCATATTTAAGTTGTGTTCAAGTAAAATTAATGTTACTTGAATATTTATTTCATATTTTAAATTAAACAAAATGATTAAATTAATTTTGTTAGCATCCTTTAACATTGGAGACTACCGGGCCGTTCCTGACATTTAACTCCAAGTGACGTTGCGTCTTTATGTGCTCTCATTGGCTAGAGCTGAAGTGGCGCAACCATTAACATAGATAATGATTTTTAAAAAGTTTTTTTCCCCGCATTATTCAAACATTTTAAATTTCCGATAATTTGTTGTCCGATCATGCAAATAACAAACATTTCAATCTAGTTCTAATTTATACGCAATGCATCTACTAATACCAATTCATAACGATATGTGCATTCATTTTCAATGTTGTCGTGTCTGTATTTTACAAAGATAGACACATGCACATTCATGCACACAAGCATGCACCCATACAGATAAATGGGCAATTTTTTGTAGTGTTCGAAAAACATTTACAAACATTTTGGTAGAAATTACTGTCATTTCGATCTACGTTGAACTTGCGCGGTAGCCCATTGGTTAGCGCGCTGGAGTTGCACTCGGTAGGCCCGGGTTCGATTCCAGTCACTGCCAAAAACTGCCGCCGTGTTCACGCGGAGTACGATCACGTTAAACATGTGGGTCCGTAAGTCCTTCCGAGAGGTTGGTGGTAGGGGAAGGAGGGTACGGTCCCTGTGGATGTATCCTCCACTGGGTTCCGGTCTAAATTGGGTGGCACTTCCCGGCCATCCAAACAGTTACCTTACACCTTTCTGGTAGGTCGGACGGTCTGGGTTTCAACAACAACATAATGTATCTATCCCGGCCACACAAGCAGCAACCATAAGCCTTCGGGTTGGTCGTGTGGTCTGGGCTTTCTACATAATGTATCTACCGGCCATCCATTAAATTTCTCTATGTCTTTGGATGAGTCGGATGGTCTGGGCTTTCGACATAATGTATCTACTCCCGGCCATCCACTTTGCTGCTCTAAGTCCTTGGACGAGTCGGGTGGTCAAGGCTTTCGACATAATGTATCTACTAATACAATTTCAAACATTTACAAACATTATAATACATATTAGAAATATTTTAATCTACTTCTAACATTTTACATAATGTATCTGCTGATAAAATTTCATAACGATATGTGCATTCATTTTTAAGTAATCATGTCAACATTTCACAAACATAGACACAACCAAAATACATACACAGATGAATTAGGCAACTCTTTTATAATATTCGAAATGTGTTCAAAAAGTCATAAAATTTAACGTTTCTTCAAAGTACCGAATTCAAAAATTTTCTGGAAAAACAAACATTATCTCTAAAATATTGTAAAAAAGTAATAGTGTAATAATTAAAAATATTCATAATTATTTCCTTAAATTATAACATTCAATTAACATGTAAGCAATTCTTAAATTTCAAACAGAATCTGTGACTGTATTCAGAATTGGATTCAAATTAATAATGTGAAAGTGTAAAGGAAAATTTCTAGTGGTATGTCGTCCTTTTCGAAATCGATTAAGTAGATTTTGATTCAATTTCTTCCTTTTATTCCAAGAGAATGCCCCAAAGCAAAAACAGATAAAAAAGGGGGAGAGAAGGAAAGCATATACAACAAATCCGTCGATGAATATTTCCGTATTTACCGTGCAGTTATTCAATAAATTAATGTTTCATTTTACCTACCTTTATATTTCACATATCTTAAATTCAGCTTTAAATAATTTTTATATGTTGAAGCATCCGTTCAAAACGGATTTAATATTTAAAACTGAAAACATTCCTACTGCATTTCATTTGGCCCGTTGAATATACATGGCCGATTCTTTTTTTCAAACTCCTATGCGAAACTGTGCCGTAAAGTTCCGTCCTCCCCGGGAAATAATTTTCCTCTCCCCCCCCCCCTCCTATTTTCTCTCAATTCGAAACTCTGAAAATTTAGTGAAACAGCACCCTCACCCCCCCCCCCTTTCCAAAGATCATAAAAATTTTTGAAAAAAAAAATAAAAATAAAGAATTCTCTGTCGAATAAACAAAATTTATTGATAAAAGTATACTTTGTTTCTTAAAGCTGAAGATTCCAAGAGTAACTCCTTCACCTACATATTCCGAGTGTTTTCGTTCCATTTATGTGGACGGATCAACAATGTTGTTAAATATATATACTTTTTTCTTTTGGCAGAAAATTCCCAGTAAACGCCCCCCCCCCCTACATTTTCTACGATTTTCAGTTGAATGTGAAGAGTCGAATCTATGAAATTCTATACGGTAATGCGAAATAAAATCATTTTGTAAGCTTGCCTCAACACTTTCAATCCTATAATCTCCTGATACTCGTACATGCCCCTCGGAATATTATTACTCTTGACGTGTAAAAACCTATGTCGGTATATTCGCCTTATCCCGAAACCAATAATTAACCTAGCACCGCGCGGTTTTTAAAAAAATATACAGCATTCCCTCAAAGGAGATGCAGATAACTTTCAAAAATTCGAGAATTTCAATAGAGTTTGAAGCATTTTCGAAAAACCCCTAAAACAAGGGACAAAAATCGACCCAGTTCTTAAAAATGTATCTTCTTCCTCAAATTTCGAACGACATTCTGGAAGTTTCTTAGACGAGAGCCAAAGGTGTTTCAAATTCAGCTCTGAAGACCCGAAATTTCGAAGAAGTCGATAGTCCTTTTTTTGTTGCTGTTTTCTCTACAGATTTTTTTTAAGAACAGAGTCCAAACATTACATTGAACTTCGATTTTGAAATTTTTTTTTCTGAGCTTTTTAAGTTAGAAATTGATGGATGGTCCCCTAAAAACTTTAGAATGGTGTAGTTTTAGATATAGGTCTGTGTTTCAATAAGTACTGAAACACAGACCGTTCTTTTGCAACGAGATGAATATTGTGTAAGGGAATGGTTTGAGATTAATCATACTTATATTGGGATGTCAGTAGAATATTCCATTGTTATGATAATCATTGTGTAAATAAATATTGTTATTGTTTTATAATATGTCCGCTGTCCTCATTTTCCATTCAATTGATTTATATGTATTTTTATTCGACACGGCCAATGTTGGAGATTACGGAGATTACTTCATTGGGTATTATTAATAATGATTTTCTGCGTTCTGACCGAACGTGTGGTGAAAATCCACGCATCAGTCGATAGTTCTTTTTCGTTACTGTTGTTTTTCTCCACAGATTTTTTAAGGAACAGAGTCCACACATTACATTGTACTTCGATTTTGAAATGTTTCTACTGAGTATTTTAAGTTAGAAATTGAGGGATGGTCCCCTAAAACTTTGGAATTGTGTAGCTTTAGATATAGGTCTGTGTTTCAATAAGTACTGAAAGAATGAATTAAAATTTTGCACAACAAAGTTTCCAACAGTGCTAAATCAATAGTTGTTAAAATTTTCCCATGTTGCAATTAATATTTTTTTCACATATGATATACATAATTAAGAATTAATATTATGAATTTGTTTGAAAATTAATATGATATGAATATTGTTTTGGTTATTTTCTATCACAGTGAAAATAGGAATTAGTTTGATAGACTAAATATTTTGTAAAATATAAAAAATATATACAACACAAATTTAATATTAGGAGCTCAAATTTCAAACAGTCATAACTCCCCAAAAGCTTGAGTAAAGTATGCAAATTTTATAGGAATTCGGGGTACTTTGACCTAGATAATCAGAATCTGGTGTTGTCCTTTTAAAAACTCAATTTGATGCAAAGTTTAATATGAAGATAACTCCTCGTGCAAATTAGTTTCTCATATGTTTATTGCAGGCATTATTACGAGTCTAATGATACATTTGGTTTCACTATTCGACCCGAAGGCCAGTATACCGCGCCGTGTTCGAATTTTCTTTTACCGACTGTACATAAATATCTTTTTAAACTAAACAATAAATCTGATTTAAAATTTAAAAATTTGAAAAACATAAATAAATGACATTCGGTAGTTAGGAGCAATTTGCAATACCTGCTATATTTTGTCATATAAACTTATTAATATATCATTTTGTTTTTGGCACCTCGTGAACCAAAAATTAAACAATAATATATGAAACAAATTATTAAGAAATTTTTTGAAAATATTTTTCTCCCTTGGATCGGAGTGAAATCCTCGATCGCAGAGGGATAGATGCCATTTTACTTTTCGAAAAAATAAATGTTTTCGTACTTTCATTTAGAAAATCAAACAATAAATTAGCTTACTCATAACCTACTCAATAAATTAGCCTACTCAGTATAATAGGAGCCACTCATTTTGTTGTAGGGGAGTGGGTATTTTGGGATGCGATGGATATTTTGAGACAGTGCAAGAGGATTTCCAAGGTATCGCCTAACCGCCTGTTTCATGAGCTCTGTTTTAAAAAGTCTGACGTGAACAGCACATGACTTTCCTTACAGACTCATATTCACGTTCCCTTTATTTAGTCAATAATTCATTAAATTGAGTTTAATTGCACAAAATAAGACCCATAATTATTTTAAATTACACTGAATTCGCACTTTTAATTCGCCTTTTGTTTTCATTTGGTAACTGGACTTATTCTCAACAATGGTGTAGCAAAATGCGAAAAAACTAAAATATCTCAAGAGCGGCTATACCTAGAGTAATGGAGTTGGTCATGTTCTTTTTATCGTCAAAAATTACGTGTAAAACAAGCACTAAATTCATATATTTGAGCACACATAGTCTTTTATTTTAAATTTTGATAATTTTTGTGGATCATTTCCCCCCAAAAAAGCAGATTCTGTTTTAGCGAATCTTACCAAAATCTAATCAGCATCAGGGTTACCCAAAAGTGACTTGCCTAATAGTGCCCAAAAGTATTTATGACTTTACCCAAAAGTGACTTACCTTTTATGAAATTTGATCAATTAGATTCTGAGGTAGAGTGGATGTATTCATTCTACACACACACACACACAAAGAGAGAGACGTCACGACAAGTGATCCCGAAAAGTGACGAGATCCCGAAAAGTGTAGATCTGTCGAAAACTCGAGTTGCGATTTTCGGCATATTTCCGATACTTTCCCTATGCATTACCATGTATTGCAGGGAAAGTATCATACGGTTAACTGTGGTTCTCACTTTTTTTTTCTTTTTTTTTTCGGAGAGCTCCTGCAATTTGATTCGTACAATTTTCGGTTTGAAGTCATTTTAAAATGTATTTAAATGTATTATTTTGTCAGCGAGTGCTTATTTAATTATTTACACATAATGGACGTTTATTTATCGTTCTAGTTCATGATAAAAGAGTGAAACTATATTTTAAATAAAGCATTCATTCTTTCCTCTACTTAAGGAAGACGTGATTAACATACAGGCGAGATGTGACGTATTTACAAAGAAATATATGGCAATTGGCTTCTCTTTGCAATTAAAAAGGAGAGGACATATTTTGGGTGGACATATTTTGAGGTGCACATATTTTGTTCACCTGCATGGTTGTTATGCAAAATAAGTTAAAAATCATGACAGGCTTATAACGAAGTTACCACCAGTAACATCAAAGGAAAAAAATCTAATGTGGGCAACATATGACTTTCCCTGCAGATTCAAATTCGTGTACTCATTATTTCATTAATAATTCATTAAATTAAGTTTGATTGTGCTAAATAACACTCATTATTATTTGCAATTATACTGAATGTACACATTTAATTCAGTTTTCGGTTTTTATTTGGAAACTGGACCTGTTTTTAAACCGACGTAGAAAAATGCAAAAAAAAACTTTAATATTTCGAGAACGACTAATCCCGGAGTAATGAGGTCGATCTTATTCTTTTCATCGTAAAAAATTAACGTGGCATTTAACGGGCATTTAATAGATACATTTGAACGTACAGGGATTTTTATTCTAGATTTGGCGATTTTTACGGGCCTTTTCGCAAAAAAATTTAAGTTCTTTTTTTTTTCGAATCAAAACAACATTTTATCAGCACCAGGGCAACGAACAAGTGACTTATGTTTCAAATTTTGGAAAATTTGGTCAATAATTTGTTTAGCTAGAGTGGCTACATGCGAATTTTGCAGACCATTTCACAAAAAAATGCGGGTTCCTTTATTCCGTATCGTGCCAAAATCAAATCGGCACCAGGGTCACTCACAAGTGGCTCACCTATAATTTTTTTTTTTAATTTAGTCCGTTAGTTTTGGAGTTAGAGTGGATAGATACATTGCACATACAGACACACACAGAAGCACATAGACACACACTCAGACACATATTCAGACGAAAATCTATGAATAGTTTTTTCGCGTTCAAGAAGTCCTAAAACGTGTGTATTTCCGTTGAAAACTCCACTTGCGACTTTCGACACGATTCCGATACTTTCCCTATACATTGTCAAGTATTGCAGGGAAAGTATTGGACGTACTAGCCAAGCGTAACTTAAAAGCGTTACTTAAGTTACTTTAAGTTACGCTTGGCGACTCGTTCTCGACTCTATGCGTGTCAAACCTCTACACAGTTTCCTGTGACGTTTCGATTTATTGTAATTCTTAAGTTTGGCTGAAATTTGGACATGTTTCATTGCCTTTTCTTTTGTATCTGTATTTAATACTTGTTTAAATTTTAAATCGTTCGTGTATAACACATTTTATTGCAATTTTGTAATTGTTTAATCTTTAATAGCTTATTTATAATACCATTTAATTATCATTATTCCGTAGCTTATTTCTGCAAATTTTGTCTGCCAATTTAGTTTATATATCAGCTTGTTTCCACGGTAATTTTTTATATAGCCACTGATGAAGAGTATGGTGAAGCCCGAAAACGCTCTGTTCTTTTAATATTTGTATGTCTTATAGGTATAGGTTTTTATTTGATTAAATGACCTTTTTATCTATGATTTTTGTCTTTAATTTTATGCTTAAATTATATATCGATAATATTATATTGATATATATTATTTTAAAAAAATGTATTCTGCTTCAAGTAAATTACATTATCATCTATTCTCTACAGCGCTGTATTAAATAAATGACGCAGCTGTCCTGAATAAGCAACAGAGTCATACTCTCTTTCATTGAATCAAACTTAAATAACGTATAAATCAATGATGAAACATTCGCGCTGGATACCGTTTTATTTTTTATTTTTGAGGATACGCGTTTTTGCATATATGACCCGTGAGTCATCTAACTCAAATATGGTCCATGGTTCGACAGAGGTTGATGACCACTTAGTTAGAGCCCTCTAATCATTTGAAGTAGACTTCACATGAAGATAAAAGTTTTGTTGCAGTGATTACCAATCCCAAAGTGGTGTTTCAAGAAACGCTCACACGTTGCCTGTATGTATTTTAATTTATAAATAAATGACTTATGGACCTCTGCATAACTTATCCCAATGATTGAGGATAAATCACAACTCAAATATGATTTTAACTTTTTTTGGGTTTGCATTTTTACTATTCATTAATTTGTTGTTTACTTTCCAATTTTTGTATTTACTTTCAGACTTTTGCATTTACTTTCAGATTTTTACACGAACAGATTTTTACCATTACTTTCAGTTGCTCAATTATGATTGTCATTTGTTATATGTACTGTTTCTCTTGTAATTTGTTAAAACTCCAAAGTAAGAACATATGAAATAAATTTTATATTCCCATTTTATGCGATTGCTGATAAATACCAAATTATTATTGAAAAAATATCAACATGATAAAAAATATTCTACTAAAGCAAAATGATATATAGGGATTCCCCATATATCTTGGTCACAAAGTGGCGACACGTTTATGCAGCAAATGGTGCCGCTGACAATTTTTTTCGTAATCAAAACTAAAAATTCAGATTTAGCCATATAATTTAGCAATCTAGACATCTTTCTCGATGAATCTGGCTATAAGTTATATTTAACTGTGGCAACCCTGGTCGCACTTCCACACGCACAGCTTTTGCAGTGCTGAAAAATAAATATTGCGTCAACATCACATGAGGACAATATACAAGCGTAGGAAACTGCTTATATACAATATAATCGTTTATTTCGAGTGGAAACTATTTAAACAAAAATTGACAAAAAGGCGAAAAGCTTTCATATTGGAAAACCACTAGGTCACAAAGTGGCGATACTTTCATGCAGCAAGTGGGGCCGCTAACAACTTTTTTCGCAATAAAAGCTAAAAATTCAGATTTAGCCAAATGATTTGGCAATCTAGACATCTTTCTCGATGACTATAGCCATAAGTTATATTTAACTCTGGCAACCCTGGTCACACGCTCAGCTTTTGTAGTGCTAAAAAATCAGCATTGCGCCAACATCACATGAGGACAATATACAAATGTAGAAAACTGCTTATATACAAAATAATCATTTATTTCGATTGGAAACTACACTCTATAACAAAAAAATCGACGCACTAAGAAGGAGTTGTGCGATTGTAATGAAATTTCCTATACAAAGACATTTTGAGCGAACATGCAAATGAATAAAATTTGGTGTCCAATGAATAAATAGTGGGAACTCCAGCGCATCGGAACTCAAGCAGGTGTATATAAGAGCGATTCTGAATCTGTGGCTAAAATTTCTGTTGCATTTCGACTGAGGATATCTTACGTATTTGGTAGACAACATTCTACGACCTGTTGTGTTACCGTTCCTTTTGCGACGCCCCGGACTTACTTTTCAACAAGATAATTCCCGACCGCACACAGCGCATATCGCTATGAATTGTATTCAAGATTGCCCAATACTTCCTTGGCCAACTAGGTCTTCTGATCTCTCTCCCATAGAGTACATTTGAGACGTTATTGGAAGGCGATTGCAACCATTCCGGGATGTTGACAATTTAGCCTGACAGTTGGAGACAATTTAGCAAAACATTCCGCAAGACACCATCCGTGAACTTTATCAGTCTATGCCACGCCAGGTGAAACCTTGCATCCAGGCCAAAGGTGGACCAACGCCTTACTGACTTCCTCCCTTTGTATACGGTCAAAATCTAAATCATTAGATTGTTCTGAAATTTTAATAGTTTCTTTTTCTATGTAGGTTCTTCACATCCACCAATTTTTATCACAATTGGACAACTCCTTCTTGGTGCGTCGATTTTTTTGTTATAGAATATATTTAAACAAGATTTGACTAAAAGGCGAAAAGCTTTTAAATAAAGAAAAAAAAACTATTCGCGTAAAATCACTTGTGATTTGACCAAAATACGTATCACCGATTGTCCCCAAAAAATAGAAGAAATGCATATATTTACTTTCTGGGTAACTGCAAGTTCCTCCTTATTTTTAACTGAAGCGGAATTATTTAAAGAGAAGATTGCGGTATCTCTGCAGAAATTATACTGTATAACTTTTAAATAAATATTTGAAGAATGTGGTTTTCGTATATTTTTATTTCATATTGTCTTGATTCATTTGTGGTATATTCAGTATGAGAATGAAAAAATGTATCCCTCTTTTGACGTTCAGTTTCCAAGTTAATCTTTTACAAAATTTCTTGAAAATTGTTAGAAAATTTATAAATTTGAAATCGATTACAAGTCTGTCACGCTAGTTAAAAGAATTTATTCTACAAATTTTTGTTAATATACAATTGTTTGTTAATATATATTTTGTTGTATACAGGAATATTATTACAATAGAGCTACATCAAAACGCGCGTGCAGGTAGCACACCGAAATATGAATGTTCGAAAGATACGGATAAAGGTCTGAGGCTCGCTTATAAGAGCCAGGGTAAAAGCGTTGTGCATGCGTCATGTGCAAATCTAGAGTCTCTGTAGAGAGCAAGAAAGTTTTATGTTAATCTCTTGATCAGCGTCTTTATGCAAATCGCTGGAGAAGTGTCGTCATACGTTCAATCTCAAAAAAAAAAAAAAAAATAAAATAAATAAAATAAAATGAATTAAAATTTAAAATAGCATTATTTCGGAACGACTAGATTTAATTTTAAAAAGCCGGACGAGCGTGTATCATTAGTTTATTTGGACACGACCGTATTTATTTCGCTCGGAGTTCTCTTTAGGTTTTGAAATAGAGTTTAGTTTCAATAAATATGCAAAATTTTTATTAGATTATGTCATTCCAAATCAGTATTTCAGCAAGTAAATATCTGACGTGAGTAGCACATGACTTTTTCTGTAGACTCAAATTCATTTTCTTATCTTTTATTTTATGATTAAATAGAGTTTTATTGCAGAAAATAACATGGGTACTTATTTAATGTTATATCCAATTTACATTCTTAATCCATCTTCGTTTCATTTGGTAACTTAATGTACATCGAAGCCTTCAGCTATTCAAAATTTCATAAAACTAAAATATCGGAAGAATGGTTCATACTAGTGTCTCGGAGGAGGGTCAGGTTTTTGACTTTGCTGTCATAAATTACATGAAGAACAAATATTTAAGTAATATATTTTAGCAATTTTAGTCATTTATTTCAGATTTTCACGATCTTTGAGGGTTATTTCGCAAAGAAAGGTCGGTTATATTTTTCTGAATCTTGCCAAAATCTAATCAGTATCAGGATAACCTTCAAGGGGCTTAAAAACTACATTTTAAGAAATTTCTTTAAATAATGTTTTCACAACCATGAAAAACGTAATAAAAAAATAAATATCACAAGAAAGGTCCATCTTAGAGTGATGGAGTTGGCCTTATTCTTTTTATCCTCAAAAATTCCGTATAAAACAAGCACTTAATTGATATATTTGTAGTATTTTATTTGAAATCTCGAAGATTTTTGCCGGTCATTTTGTAAAAAAAAAATATAATAATAAAGCAGATTATTTTTTTAACTGTGCCAGATCTAACTAGCACCACGTTAACCCACAACTGACTTATCTATCAAATTTCGTAAAATTTAGTCAATAAGATGAGTGGATACATATGATTTTGGGGACCATTTTGCAGAAAAAGGCAGGTTGTTTTCCCCCCGAATCGTATTGAAATCCGATTAGCACGAAGGTAACCCACAAGGGTCATTGGTCCATCACCAGCAGTCATTTAGACAGTCAGTTAAATCCTAAATAAATAACAATTATTAGGAGTATGAAACTGCTAAAAATATAAAATGATATTTTTTGCGGAGCGTTATTAACTACCAGTAATGTTTTATTGGTATATACTATATTAAGAACGTTTTCCTAAATAAAGCAAGGGTGTTTCTCACATTATTGTTTTCAAGATCGCTGCGCCGAAATAAGGGCGCAGCTAGTACTTAAAATAGGACAAAAAAATCACACTTGGATTTAATGAGTAAAAAGTTAAACACCGCAATTAGGCATAAACAAAAATTCAAGATGTTTCGAGGATCCGGGGTGTCTAAGACCTGCTGCAGTTGCGAAAATACCAATATATATTACAGTAATACTATTTACCTGTGTTTTAAATCGCACACCAAAATTATCAAATGACTAGAAGCGAAGGGTGAGTGGGTGTGGCAACTGCTGGGGCTAGTCATTTGATGTTTCAACACTTCTGCGGAGAAGGGGTGGGGGGAAGCAGGTTCTCTTTATCACGTGACTCTTCAGAGGAGCAGGATTCAAAGAAAATAGGTTTGTTATTAGATTTTGCTTAATTATAATAAATTCCATTTTTGAAAAGAGAGATTGATTCGAGATAGGCAGACGTCTTAAAAGGGTTTCTAATGTTCTTATAAAATTATTTTAGATGGATTCTGAGCGTGTGGATTTGGAAAGGCATTTTCTACTCTACTTACCTATAGCATGGAAGACCTGATATCTCCAATAATAGCAAGAAAACAAGCTATTGACCACATTATTGCGTATTTCTCTGGAGTGACACGGTCTTAACTTTGTGAATGCATACTGTTACGAAAACGTATCTTCTAGAATCGTGGGGGTATGCACAAGATACAAGAACGAGTCCAAGTTTCTGGGAAACCTACGTTGTTTATTCACAAGCACAAAGTAAACAGGAACAATATACAATCAAACAGTACTTAACTACTCCACTAATTTCATAGAATACGTGATATTTTTCTCAAAACGCTGACGAAAGTAATTTCACAAAACAGAAGCTCACCGGTTCTCGTTAGATCACCGAAGTGAAGCAGCATCGGGCGCGGTTAGTACTTGGTGGGTGACCACCTCGGAACGCCGCGTGCTGTTGGCCATCTCGGGTGCGGTATCCCCGTGGTTTGCGCGCTTGATTTGCACGCTGCCACAAATGCCGCCGTGTTCATGCGGAGTACGATCACGTTAAACATGTGGGTCCGTAAGTCCTTCCGAGAGGTTGGTGGTAGGGGAAGGAGGGTACGGTCCCTGTGGATGCCTCCCCCACTGGGTTCCGGTCTAAATTGGGTGGCACTTCCCGGCCGTCCATACAGTTACCTTACACCTTTCTGGTAGGTCGGACGGTTCTTATTTGTTACCTTACACCTTTCTGGTAGGTCGGACGGTCTGGGTTTCAACAACAACAACAAAACAGAAGCTACTATTCTCATAACAACAACAAAAATCACAGTCCAATGTAGCTTGTGTCACGTCCATTCTTCAACTCCACTGCAACGGAGGAGTGAGTCCTTTTTATAGTCTCGTCAGAAACTTCTGGAAATATCTCTGTAGAAATTTCCAGAATTAGCTAATATCTCGTAGAATAATCGTTATTTGGCTAATTTTCGGGAATTCGCCAAATGTCTGCGAATAAACGATAAATCGTCAAATATGGAAACACTTCTTCTGACTCGAAATTCTGACAACCATTAAATGATGTCAGGGAAAGAATGTTCTACTGGAGAAATCACTCCAATGGCAACGTTTGGCCTGCGATAGAGATAAAAGACAAGATGGGGGACGCCAGTGAAATCAGGGGGGTGCCACTCCTCTGCCACGAACACCTCTGTGACGTCAGTTGGAGTTGGAGTTTACTTACAGCGCGCGGCACACGATGGCGCTTGGGTTTTTTTTATTTTTTGTTTAAAACAAGTGTATTTTTAAAGTGTTTATTGGTTTCGAAGACTTCTTACAAGTTCAACTAGAATTTTAATCAAAGATTTGCATCTTAAATTCCAGGCAATGCTAGCTTTTTTTATGTGAATAAGTAAGTGTTCTTTTCGTAATATAATGTATATTTTAGAGTCGTGTTTCCCAACCTCAGATACATGCAAAAATTTCAGTATTGAAGAATAGAACTCATTTAAATTCGTTTATTAAACCAAACATAATTTTTATTAATACATTAATGACTAAAAGTACATTCATATTTTCAAAATTTATTTATATTCCTTTTTTTAAGGTTGAATAACGCAAATTTTAATCAAAAATTTTCTTTTAAAGTAGTCAACATTGTAAAATTTATACTAATTTGGGAAAATGCACTTCTTTCTTGAAACATTAGTTCAGTTCATGAAGTTCCATTATGTAGGATTTTTAAATCTTAAAAGACGAAAGTACAGTGTACTTTTTATTCATTTCATTTCACAGCAAGTTATTTGTATCTTTATAAATTTTCTAATGATGTTCTTGTAATTTTTGAAAAATCGAACAGGATTTAATCTCGCACATTTTATATTAATTAAATTTTATTACATTACATTTTATTACATTACATTTTATTAATTAAATTTTATTACATTCAAACAATGGGGTGGGGGAGAACGATTTAAGAAAATAAACAGGCGCGGATTTTCAAGGGGATAAAGGTTGGGAACCGCTGTTTTAAATCAGATTGCAAGTTGTGTACATGTATGTGCATGCAAATTGTGTACAAAATTGTGAACAAAATTCATATAAATTATAGAAGCATCACTTAAATCGTTTACTAGTTAGGCATAAGTACACCCCCCCCCTAAAAAACTCTTAGTCTTAGCGTTTTAATTATCGTTTTGATTTTCAATTATTAGAGATAACATAATCGAAAATAACTTTATTTATATGCATTTAGAAAGAAATTACGCAATGTTTATTTGTGTATAATGAAAATTTTAGAATGATTGCTTGTTTAGAAAACTTTCCGAACATATTTTTGTAAATTCACGTATTTAAAACAAAAGTCATATACATTATAGAAGCATCACTTAAGTCGTTTATTAGTTAGGCATAAGTACATCCCTCCCCCCCCCCTAAAAAGACATAAAACTCTTAGTGTTAGCGTTCTAATTATTGTTTTGATTTTCAATTATTAGAGATAACATAATCGAAAAAAACTTTTTTATATGCATTTAATAAGAAATTACGCAATGTTTATTTGTGTATAATGAAAATTTTAGAATAATTGCTTGCTTAGAAAACTTTCCGAACGTATTTTTGTAAATTCGTGTATTTAAAACAAAAGTCATATACATTATAGAAACATCACTTAAATCGCTTACTAGTTAGGCATAAGTACATCCCGCCCCCCTAAAAAGACATAAAACTCTTAGTGTTAGCGTTTTAATTATTGTTTTGATTTAATCTCGCACATTATATATTAATTAAATTTTATTACATTACATTTCATTAATTGAATTTTATTACATTCAAAAAATGGAGGGGGGGGGGGGTACGATTTAAGAAAATAAACAGCTTGCCCGTATATTTTTCATCATGAATCAATATATATATATATATATATATATACTAAATACATTTAATTTACTATTCTGAAAGTATATCATAGTGTGTGTGTTAAACGATTAGTTTCTATATTTTTATATGTTTACATTGAATTTCGATTTGATATAAATTATCTTTTTGATCTAAAAAAAACTAATAAAATCAAGTGTTTAGCAATAAGTTCTTCACTATAAAAGCATCACTTAAATCGTATACTAGTTAGGCATAAGTACATCAACATTGACTGGTTTCAAAAAGCGAAACGAAACTTTCAGATGATTTATATTTTTCAGAAAGGGAAATACAGTTTTTACCCTTCTAAAAAACCCCTGTACTGCATATTTAAGTTGTGTTCAAGTAAAATTAATGTTACTTGAATATTTATTTCATATTTTAAATTAAACAAAATGATTAAATTAATTTTGTTAGCATCCTTTAACATTGGAGACTACCGGGCCGTTCCTGACATTTAACTCCAAGTGACGTTGCGTCTTTATGTGCTCTCATTGCCTAGAGCTGAAGTGGCGCAACCATTAACATAGATAATGATTTTTAAAAAGTTTTTTTCCCCGCATTATTCAAACATTTTAAATTTCCGATAATTTGTTGTCCGATCATGCAAATAACAAACATTTCAATCTAGTTCTAATTTATACGCAATGCATCTACTAATACCAATTCATAACGATATGTGCATTCATTTTCAATGTTGTCGTGTCTGTATTTTACAAAGATAGACACATGCACATTCATGCACACAAGCATGCACCCATACAGATAAATGGGCAATTTTTTGTAGTGTTCGAAAAACATTTACAAACATTTTGGTAGAAATTACTGTCATTTCGATCTACGTTGAACTTGCGCGGTAGCCCATTGGTTAGCGCGCTGGAGTTGCACTCGGTAGGCCCGGGTTCGATTCCAGTCACTGCCAAAAACTGCCGCCGTGTTCACGCGGAGTACGATCACGTTAAACATGTGGGTCCGTAAGTCCTTCCGAGAGGTTGGTGGTAGGGGAAGGAGGGTACGGTCCCTGTGGATGTATCCCCCACTGGGTTCCGGTCTAAATTGGGTGGCACTTCCCGGCCATCCAAACAGTTACCTTACACCTTTCTGATAGGTCGGACGGTCTGGGTTTCAACAACAACATAATGTATCTATCCCGGCCACACAAGCAGCAACCATAAGCCTTCGGGTTGGTCGTGTGGTCTGGGCTTTCTACATAATGTATCTACCGGCCATCCATTAAATTTCTCTATGTCTTTGGATGAGTCGGATGGTCTGGGCTTTCGACATAATGTATCTACTCCCGGCCATCCACTTTGCTGCTCTAAGTCCTTGGACGAGTCGGGTGGTCAAGGCTTTCGACATAATGTATCTACTAATACAATTTCAAACATTTACAAACATTATAATACATATTAGAAATATTTTAATCTACTTCTAACATTTTACATAATGTATCTGCTGATAAAATTTCATAACGATATGTGCATTCATTTTTAAGTAATCATGTCAACATTTCACAAACATAGACACAACCAAAATACATACACAGATGAATTAGGCAACTCTTTTATAATATTCGAAATGTGTTCAAAAAGTCATAAAATTTAACGTTTCTTCAAAGTACCGAATTCAAAAATTTTCTGGAAAAACAAACATTATCTCTAAAATATTGTAAAAAAGTAATAGTGTAATAATTAAAAATATTCATAATTATTTCCTTAAATTATAACATTCAATTAACATGTAAGCAATTCTTAAATTTCAAACAGAATCTGTGACTGTATTCAGAATTGGATTCAAATTAATAATGTGAAAGTGTAAAGGAAAATTTCTAGTGGTATGTCCTCCTTTTCGAAATCGATTAAGTAGATTTTGATTCAATTTCTTCCTTTTATTCCAAGAGAATGCCCCAAAGCAAAAACAGATAAAAAAGGGGGAGAGAAGGAAAGCATATACAACAAATCCGTCGATGAATATTTCCGTATTTACCGTGCAGTTATTCAATAAATTAATGTTTCATTTTACCTACCTTTATATTTCACATATCTTAAATTCAGCTTTAAATAATTTTTATATGTTGAAGCATCCGTTCAAAACGGATTTAATATTTTAAACTGAAAACATTCCTACTGCATTTCATTTGGCCCGTTGAATATACATGGCCGATTCTTTTTTTCAAACTCCTATGCGAAACTGTGCCGTAAAGTTCCGTCCTCCCCGGGAAATAATTTTCCTCTCCCCCCCCCCCCTCCTATTTTCTCTCAATTCGAAACTCTGAAAATTTAGTGAAACAGCACCCTCACCCCCCCCCCCTTTCCAAAGATCATAAAAATTTTTGAAAAAAAAAATAAAAATAAAGAATTCTCTGTCGAATAAACAAAATTTATTGATAAAAGTATACTTTGTTTCTTAAAGCTGAAGATTCCAAGAGTAACTCCTTCACCTACATATTCCGAGTGTTTTCGTTCCATTTATGTGGACGGATCAACAATGTTGTTAAATATATATACTTTTTTCTTTTGGCAGAAAATTCCCAGTAAACGCCCCCCCCCCTACATTTTCTACGATTTTCAGTTGCATGTGAAGAGTCGAATCTATGAAATTCTATACGGTAATGCGAAATAAAATCATTTTGTAAGCTTGCCTCAACACTTTCAATCCTATAATCTCCTGATACTCGTACATGCCCCTCGGAATATTATTACTCTTGACGTGTAAAAACCTATGTCGGTATATTCGCCTTATCCCGAAACCAATAATTAACCTAGCACCGCGCGGTTTTTAAAAAAATATACAGCATTCCCTCAAAGGAGATGCAGATAACTTTCAAAAATTCGAGAATTTCAATAGAGTTTGAAGCATTTTCGAAAAACCCCTAAAACAAGGGACAAAAATCGACCCAGTTCTTAAAAATGTATCTTCTTCCTCAAATTTCGAACGACATTCTGGAAGTTTCTTAGACGAGAGCCAAAGGTGTTTCAAATTCAGCTCTGAAGACCCGAAATTTCGAAGAAGTCGATAGTCCTTTTTTGTTGCTGTTTTCTCTACAGATTTTTTTTAAGAACAGAGTCCAAACATTACATTGAACTTCGATTTTGAAATTTTTTTTTCTGAGCTTTTTAAGTTAGAAATTGATGGATGGTCCCCTAAAAACTTTAGAATGGTGTAGTTTTAGATATAGGTCTGTGTTTCAATAAGTACTGAAACACAGACCGTTCTTTTGCAACGAGATGAATATTGTGTAAGGGAATGGTTTGAGATTAATCATACTTATATTGGGATGTCAGTAGAATATTCCATTGTTATGATAATCATTGTGTAAATAAATATTGTTATTGTTTTATAATATGTCCCCTGTCCTCATTTTCCATTCAATTGATTTATATGTATTTTTATTCGACACGGCCAATGTTGGAGATTACGGAGATTACTTCATTGGGTATTATTAATAATGATTTTCTGCGTTCTGACCGAACGTGTGGTGAAAATCCACGCATCAGTCGATAGTTCTTTTTCGTTACTGTTGTTTTTCTCCACAGATTTTTTAAGGAACAGAGTCCACACATTACATTGTACTTCGATTTTGAAATGTTTCTACTGAGTATTTTAAGTTAGAAATTGAGGGATGGTCCCCTAAAACTTTGGAATTGTGTAGCTTTAGATATAGGTCTGTGTTTCAATAAGTACTGAAAGAATGAATTAAAATTTTGCACAACAAAGTTTCCAACAGTGCTAAATCAATAGTTGTTAAAATTTTCCCATGTTGCAATTAATATTTTTTTCACATATGATATACATAATTAAGAATTAATATTATGAATTTGTTTGAAAATTAATATGATATGAATATTGTTTTGGTTATTTTCTATCACAGTGAAAATAGGAATTAGTTTGATAGACTAAATATTTTGTAAAATATAAAAAATATATACAACACAAATTTAATATTAGGAGCTCAAATTTCAAACAGTCATAACTCCCCAACAGCTTGAGTAAAGTATGCAAATTTTATAGGAATTCGGGGTACTTTGACCTAGATAATCAGAATCTGGTGTTGTCCTTTTAAAAACTCAATTTGATGCAAAGTTTAATATGAAGATGACTCCTCGTGCAAATTAGTTTCTCATATGTTTATTGCAGGCATTATTACGAGTCTAATGATACATTTGGTTTCACTATTCGACTCGAAGGCCAGTATACCGCGCCGTGTTCGAATTTTCTTTTACCGACTGTACATAAATATCTTTTTAAACTAAACAATAAATCTGATTTAAAATTTAAAAATTTGAAAAACATAAATAAATGACATTCGGTAGTTAGGAGCAATTTGCAATACCTGCTATATTTTGTCATATAAACTTATTAATATATCATTTTGTTTTTGGCACCTCGTGAACCAAAAATTAAACAATAATATATGAAACAAATTATTAAGAAATTTTTTGAAAATATTTTTCTCCCTTGGATCGGAGTGAAATCCTCGATCGCAGAGGGATAGATGCCATTTTACTTTTCGAAAAAATAAATGTTTTCGTACTTTCATTTAGAAAATCAAACAATAAATTAGCTTACTCATAACCTACTCAATAAATTAGCCTACTCAGTATAATAGGAGCCACTCATTTTGTTGTAGGGGAGTGGGTATTTTGGGATGCGATGGATATTTTGAGACAGTGCAAGAGGATTTCCAAGGTATCGCCTAACCGCCTGTTTCATGAGCTCTGTTTTAAAAAGTCTGACGTGAACAGCACATGACTTTCCTTACAGACTCATATTCACGTTCCCTTTATTTAGTCAATAATTCATTAAATTGAGTTTAATTGCACAAAATAAGACCCATAATTATTTTAAATTACACTGAATTCGCACTTTTAATTCGCCTTTTGTTTTCATTTGGTAACTGGACTTATTCTCAACAATGGTGTAGCAAAATGCGAAAAAACTAAAAGATCTCAAGAGCGGCTATACCTAGAGTAATGGAGTTGGTCATGTTCTTTTTATCGTCAAAAATTACGTGTAAAACAAGCACTAAATTCATATATTTGAGCACACATAGTCTTTTATTTTAAATTTTGATAGTTTTTGTGGATCATTTCCCCCCAAAAAAGCAGATTCTGTTTTAGCGAATCTTACCAAAATCTAATCAGCATCAGGGTTACCCAAAAGTGACTTGCCTAATAGTGCCCAAAAGTATTTATGACTTTACCCAAAAGTGACTTACCTTTTATGAAATTTGATCAATTAGATTCTGAGGTAGAGTGGATGTATTCATTCTACACACACACACACACAAAGAGAGAGACGTCACGACAAGTGATCCCGAAAAGTGACGAGATCCCGAAAAGTGTAGATCTGTCGAAAACTCGAGTTGCGATTTTCGGCATATTTCCGATACTTTCCCTATGCATTACCATGTATTGCAGGGAAAGTATCATACGGTTAACTGTGGTTCTCACTTTTTTTTTCTTTTTTTTTCGGAGAGCTCCTGCAATTTGATTCGTACAATTTTCGGTTTGAAGTCATTTTAAAATGTATTTAAATGTATTATTTTGTCAGCGAGTGCTTATTTAATTATTTACACATAATGGACGTTTATTTATCGTTCTAGTTCATGATAAAAGAGTGAAACTATATTTTAAATAAAGCATTCATTCTTTCCTCTACTTAAGGAAGACGTGATTAACATACAGGCGAGATGTGACGTATTTACAAAGAAATATATGGCAATTGGCTTCTCTTTGCAATTAAAAAGGAGAGGACATATTTTGGGTGGACATATTTTGAGGTGCACATATTTTGTTCACCTGCATGGTTGTTATGCAAAATAAGTTAAAAATCATGACAGGCTTATAACGAAGTTACCACCAGTAACATCAAAGGAAAAAAATCTAATGTGGGCAACATATGACTTTCCCTGCAGATTCAAATTCGTGTACTCATTATTTCATTAATAATTCATTAAATTAAGTTTGATTGTGCTAAATAACACTCATTATTATTTGCAATTATACTGAATGTACACATTTAATTCAGTTTTCGGTTTTTATTTGGAAACTGGACCTGTTTTTAAACCGACGTAAAAAAATGCAAAAAAAAACTTTAATATTTCGAGAACGACTAATCCCGGAGTAATGAGGTCGATCTTATTCTTTTCATCGTAAAAAATTACGTTGCATTTAACGGGCATTTAATAGATACATTTGAACGTACAGGGATTTTTATTCTAGATTTGGCGATTTTTACGGGCCTTTTCGCAAAAAAATTTAAGTTCTTTTTTTTTTCGAATCAAAACAACATTTTATCAGCACCAGGGCAACGAACAAGTGACTTATCTTTCAAATTTTGGAAAATTTGGTCAATAATTTGTTTAGCTAGAGTGGCTACATGCGAATTTTGCAGACCATTTCACAAAAAAATGCGGGTTCCTTTATTCCGTATCGTGCCAAAATCAAATCGGCACCAGGGTCACTCACAAGTGGCTCACCTATAATTTTTTTTTTTAATTTAGTCCGTTAGTTTTGGAGTTAGAGTGGATAGATACATTGCACATACAGACACACACAGAAGCACATAGACACACACTCAGACACATATTCAGACGAAAATCTATGAATAGTTTTTTCGCGTTCAAGAAGTCCTAAAACGTGTGTATTTCCGTTGAAAACTCCACTTGCGACTTTCGACACGATTCCGATACTTTCCCTATACATTGTCAAGTATTGCAGGGAAAGTATTGGACGTACTAGCCAAGCGTAACTTAAAAGCGTTACTTAAGTTACTTTAAGTTACGCTTGGCGACTCGTTCTCGACTCTATGCGTGTCAAACCTCTACACAGTTTCCTGTGACGTTTCGATTTATTGTAATTCTTAAGTTTGGCTGAAATTTGGGCATGTTTCATTGCCTTTTCTTTTGTATCTGTATTTAATACTTGTTTAAATTTTAAATCGTTCGTGTATAACACATTTTATTGCAATTTTGTAATTGTTTAATCTTTAATAGCTTATTTATAATACCATTTAATTATCATTATTCCGTAGCTTATTTCTGCAAATTTTGTCTGCCAATTTAGTTTATATATCAGCTTGTTTCCACGGTAATTTTTTATATAGCCACTGATGAAGAGTATGGTGAAGCCCGAAAACGCTCTGTTCTTTTAATATTTGTATGTCTTATAGGTATAGGTTTTTATTTGATTAAATGACCTTTTTATCTATGATTTTTGTCTTTAATTTTATGCTTAAATTATATATCGATAATATTATATTGATATATATTATTTTAAAAAAATGTATTCTGCTTCAAGTAAATTACATTATCATCTATTCTCTACAGCGCTGTATTAAATAAATGACGCAGCTGTCCTGAATAAGCAACAGAGTCATACTCTCTTTCATTGAATCAAACTTAAATAACGTATAAATCAATGATGAAACATTCGCGCTGGATACCGTTTTATTTTTTATTTTTGAGGATACGCGTTTTTGCATATATGACCCGTGAGTCATCTAACTCAAATATGGTCCATGGTTCGACAGAGGTTGATGACCACTTAGTTAGAGCCCTCTAATCATTTGAAGTAGACTTCACATGAAGATAAAAGTTTTGTTGCAGTGATTACCAATCCCAAAGTGGTGTTTCAAGAAACGCTCACACGTTGCCTGTATGTATTTTAATGACTTATGGACCTCTGCATAACTTATCCCAATGATTGAGGATAAATCACAACTCAAATATGATTTTAACTTTTTTTGGGTTTGCATTTTTACTATTCATTAATTTGTTGTTTACTTTCCAATTTTTGTATTTACTTTCAGACTTTTGCATTTACTTTCAGATTTTTACACGAACAGATTTTTACCATTACTTTCAGTTGCTCAATTATGATTGTCATTTGTTATATGTACTGTTTCTCTTGTAATTTGTTAAAACTCCAAAGTAAGAACATATGAAATAAATTTTATATTCCCATTTTATGCGATTGCTGATAAATACCAAATTATTATTGAAAAAATATCAACATGATAAAAAATATTCTACTAAAGCAAAATGATATATAGGGATTCCCCATATATCTTGGTCACAAAGTGGCGACACGTTTATGCAGCAAATGGTGCCGCTGACAATTTTTTTCGTAATCAAAACTAAAAATTCAGATTTAGCCATATAATTTAGCAATCTAGACATCTTTCTCGATGAATCTGGCTATAAGTTATATTTAACTGTGGCAACCCTGGTCGCACTTCCACACGCACAGCTTTTGCAGTGCTGAAAAATAAATATTGCGTCAACATCACATGAGGACAATATACAAGCGTAGGAAACTGCTTATATACAATATAATCGTTTATTTCGAGTGGAAACTATTTAAACAAAAATTGACAAAACAGCGAAAAGCTTTCATATTGGAAAACCGAACTATTCGCGTAAAATCACTTGTGATTTGACTAAAATACGTAACACCGATTGTCCCGAAAAATAGAAAAAATGCATATCTTTACTTTCTGGGTAATTGCAAGTACCTCCTTATTTTTAACTGAAGCGGAATTATTTAAACAGGACATTCCGGCATCTCTGAAAAAATTATACTATGTAACTTTTAAATAAATATTTGAAGAATGTGGTTTTCTTAAATTTTTATTTCATATTGTATTTATTTCATATTGATTGATTAGTGGTATATTCAGTATGAGAATGAAAAAATGTATCCTTCTTCTAAAGTTCCGTTTCCAAATTAATCTTTTTACAAAATTTCTTGAAAATTGATAGAAAATTCATAAATTTGAAATCGATTACAAGTCTGTCACACTAATTAAATGAATTTATTCTATAAATATTTGTTAATATGCAATTGCTTGTTAATATATATATTTTTGTATACAAGAACATTATTACAATAGAGCTACATCACAACGCGTGTGCAGGCAGCACCCTGAAATACGATTGTCCGAAAACTGCGGATAAATGTCGGAGGCTCGATTATAAGAGCCAGGGTAAAAGCGTTGCGCATGCGCCATATGCAAATCTAGAATCTCTGTCGAGAGCAAAAAAGTTTTATGCTAATCGCTTGATCAGCATCTTTATACAAATCGCTGGAGGATTGTCGCCAAACATTCCATTACAAAAAAAAATATAAATAAATAAATAAAATAAAATAAATTAAAATTTAAAATTTAAAATAGCATTATTTCGGAACGACTAGATTTAATTTTAAAAAGCCGGGCAAGCGTGTATCAATAGTTTATTTGGACACGACTGTATTTCTTTCGCTCGGAGTTCTCTTTAGGTTTTGAAATAGAGTTTATTTTCAATAAATATGCAAAATTTCAATTAGATTAGGTAATTCCAAATCACTATTTCAGAAAGGGAAAATCTAACGTGGGCAGCACATTACTTTCCCTACAGATTCAAATTAATTTTATTATCTTTTATTTCATGATTAAATAGAGTTTTATTGCAGAAAATAACATAGGTACTTATGTAATGTTATATCCAATTTACATTTTTAATGCTTCTACGTTTCATTTGGTAACTTAATGTACTTCGACGCCTTCAGCTACTCAAAATTTCATAAAACTAAAATACCAGAAGAATGGTTCAGTGTCATGGAGGGTATCAGGCTTATTGGCTTTACTGTCATAAATTACATGAAGAACAAATATTTAAGTAATGTATTTTAGCAATTTTAGTCATTTATTTCAGATTTTCACGATTTTTGAGGGTTATTTCGCAAAGAAAGGTCGGTTATATTTTTCTGAATCTTGTCAAAATCTAATCAGTATCAGGATAACCTTCAAGGGGCTTATCTACTAAATTTTAAGAAATTTCTTTAAATAGTGTTTTCACAACCATGAAAAACGTAATAAAAAAAATAAATATCACAAGAATGGTCCATCTTAGAGTGATGGAGTTGGCCTTATTCTTTTCATCCTCAAAAATTCCGTATAAAACAAGCACTTAATTGATATATTTGTAGTATTTTATTTGAAATCTTGAAGATTTTTGCCGGTCATTTTGTAAAAAAAAATATATAATAATAAAGCAGATTATTTTTTTAACTGTACCAGATCTAACTAGCACCACGTTAACCTACAACTGACTTATCTATCAAATTTCGTATAATTTAGTCAATAAGATGAGTGGATACATATGATTTTGGGGGCCATTTTGCAGAAAAAGGCAGGTTGTTTTCCCCCCGAATCGTTCCGAAATCCGATTAGCACGAAGGTAACCCACAAGGGTCATTGGTCCATCACCAGCAGTCATTTAGACAGTCAGTTAAATCCTAAATAAATAACAATTATTACCGCCCCACAGGAGCATGAGACTGCTAAAAATATAAAAAATGAAATATTTATGTGGACCGTTATTATCTATCGATAATGTTTTATTGGTAAATACTATAATAAAAACGTTTTCCTAAAACGATGCAGTGCTTATTCTGTAATCTATTGTTTTCAAGATCGCTGCGCCGGAGTGAAGGTACAAAATTTCTTGAAAATTGTTAGAAAATTTATAAATTTGAAATCGATCACAAGTCTGTCACGTTAGTTAAATGAATTTATTCTACAAATTTTTGTTAATATACAATTGTTTGTTAATATATATTTTGTTGTATACAGGAATATTATTTCAATAGAGCTGCATCAAAACGCGCGTGCAGGTAGCACACCGAAATATGAATGTTCGAAAGTTACGGATAAAGGTCTGAGGTTCGCTTATAAGAGCCAGGGTAAAAGCGTTGTGCATGCGTCATATGCAAATCTAGAGTCTCTGTAGAGAGCAAGAAAGTTTTATGTTAATCTCTTGATCAGCGTCTTTATGCAAATCACTGGAGGAGTATCGTCATACGTTCAATCTCAAAAAAATAAAAATAAAAAATAAATAAAATAAAATGAATTAAAATTTAAAATAGCATTATTTCGGAACGACTAGATTTAATTTTAAAAAGCCGGACGAGCGTGTATCATTAGTTTATTTGGACACGACCGTATTTATTGCGCTCGGAGTTCTCTTTAGGTTTTGAAATAGAGTTTAGTTTCCATAAATATGCAAAATTTTTATTAGATTATGTCATTCCAAATCAGTATTTCAGCAAGTAAATATCTGACGTGGGCAGCACATGACTTTCCCTGCAGACTCAAATTCATTTTCGTATCTTTTATTTTATGATTAAATAGAGTTTTATTGCAGAAAATAACATGGGTACTTATTTAATGTTATATCCAATTTACATTCTTCGTTTCATTTGGTAACTTAATGTACTTCGAAGCCTTCAGCTATTCAAAATTTCATAAAACTAAAATATCGGAAGAATGGTTCATACTAGTGTCACAGAGGGGGGTCAGGCTTTTGGCTTTACTGTCATAAATTACATGAAGAACAAATATTTGAGTAATATATTTTAGCAATTTTAGTCATTTATTTCAGATTTTCACGATCTTTGAGGGTTATTTCGCAAAGAAAGGTCGGTTATATTTTTCTGAATCTTGCCAAAATCTAATCAGTATCAGGATAACGTTCAAGGGGTTTAACTACTAAATTTTAAGAAATTTCTTTAAATAGTGTTTTCACAACCATGAAAAACGTAATAAAAAAATAAATATCACAAGAAAGGTCCATCTTAGAGTGATGGATTTGGCCTTATTCTTTTTATCCTCAAAAATTCCGTATAAAACAAGCACTTAATTGATATATTTGTAGTATTTTATTTGAAATCTCGAAGATTTTTGCCGGTCATTTTGTAAAAAAAAAATATAATAATAAAGCAGATTATTTTTTTAACTGTGCCAGATCTAACTAGCACCACGTTAACCCACAACTGACTTATCTATCAAATTTCGTAAAATTTAGTCAATAAGATGAGTGGATACATATGATTTTGGGGACCATTTTGCAGAAAAAGGCAGGTTGTTTTCCCCCCGAATCGTATTGAAATTCGATTAGCACGAAGGTAACCCACAAGGGTCATTGGTCCATCACCAGCAGTCATTTAGACAGTCAGTTAAATCCTAAATAAAAAACAATTATTATCGCCCCACTAGAGCATAAGACTGCTAAAAATATAAAATGATATATTTATACGGACCGTTATTAGCTACCGATAATGTTTTATTGGTAAATACTATATTAAAAACGTTTTCCAAAATAAAACAAGGGTGCTTCTCACATTATTGTTTTCAAGATCGCTGCGCCGGAATAAGGGCGCAGCTAGTACTTAAAATAGGGCAGAAAAATCATACTTGGATTTAATTAGTAAAAAGTTAAACACCGCAATTAGGACCGCATGTAGGAAATTTCCAGAAATAGCTAATATCTCGTAGAATAATCGTTATTTGGCGAACTTTTGGGATTTCGCCAAATGTCACCGAATAAGCGATAAATCGTCGAATATGGAAACACTTCTTCTGACTCGAAATTCTGGCAACCATTGAGTGACGTCAGGGAAAGAATGTTCTTTGGAGAAAACACTCCGATAGCACCGTTTTGCCTGCGATAGAGATGAAAGACAAGACGGGGGGCGCCAGTGAAAGAATATTACATGTTCGCAACAATACTATAGGCGTGTTGCTTGAGTACGAACTGGTTTGTTCCGGCCTCGTGCAGCCTGACCTTATTTTTTAAAAAAATTAACCTCAGCTGCATGGTTACGTCTGAAATTGTTCGTCTCTGTATAAACTGTTGCAAAATTGTAGCATACAGCCAAGTTTTCTTGTTACTATTATAGGTTGGTTTTGGCTTTTGCATACTGACTAGCACATAATAAAAGCGTGACTAATATGCACGTTTATATGATACATTATAAGATATAAAAGTGAACTGGAAACATGACAGAAATCTAAGATTTAAGCTATATTTAAGACAGGATACCTAAGTTTCGTTCAAGAGATTTCAGCCATCCTTTAGTTCTTATCTCATGTATGGATGTCGAATTACATTCTCTAAGAGATTCTGGTTATACTTTATTTTGGTGATAATAACAATATATTTTCTTTTTGATGATAAACTGTCAACTTGAATGATAGTATGTATTTTCAGTTAACATTATAATTGTTGAGAATACCTAGGTATTGAATTTAACTTATGCCTAGGTATTGAATTTATTTGAAGACAAGAATTGGGCTCTCAACTGCATATGTTTTAAAATCATACAATTTAAACTGGAATATTTTAGAACCATTTACATAGATAATGATTTTTAAAAAGTAGCTTTTCCGCATTTTTCAAACATTTTAAATTTCCGATAATTTGTTGTCCGGTCATGCAAATAACAAACATTTCAATCTAGTTCAAACTTTATACGTAATGCATCTACTGATACCAATTCATAACAATATGTGCATTCATTTTCAATGTTGTCGTGTCTGTATTTTACAAAGATAGACACATGCACATTCATACATACAAGCATACACCCACAGACAGATAAACGGTCAATTTTTTGTAGTGTTCCAAAAGTATTTACAAATATTTTGGTAGAAATTACAATCATTTCGATCTAGGTTGAACTTTTACATAATGTATCTACTAATACATTTTCAAACATTTAAAAATATTCTAATACATATTAGAAACATTTTAATCTACTTCTAACATTTTACATAATGTATCTGCTGATACAATTTCATAACGATATGTGCATTCATTTTTAAGTAATTATGTCAACATTTCCCAAACATAGTCACAACCAAAACACATACGCATATGAATGGGCAACTTTTTTATAATATATTTGAAATGTGTTCAAAAGATCATAAAATTTAACTTTCCTTAAAATTGCCAAATTCGAAAATTTTCGGGGAAAACAAACATTATCTTTAAATTATTGCAAAAAAGTAATAGTATAATAATTAAAAATAATCATATTTATTTCCTTAAATTATAATATTCGATTAACATGTTTATAGGCTATTCTTAAATATCAAACAGAATCTGTGAGTGTATTCAATGTTAACTGCAACAACAAACAGAATTGGATTCAAATTAATAAGGTTAAAGTGTAATAAAAATGTCTACTGATATGTCCTCCTTTTCGAAATCAATTAAGTAGATTTTGATTCAATTTCTTCCTTTTATTCCAATAGCGAAAACAGAGAAAAAGGGGAAGAAAAAGAAAATATATGCAACACATCTGTCTATAAATATTTCTGTATTTACCTTATTATTCTATAAATGAAAGTTTCATTTTACCTTTAAATTTCACATATCTTAAATTCAACTTTAAATATAATTTTTATATGTTAGAGCATCCGTTCAAATCGGATTTAATACTTTAAACAGAAAACATTCCTACTACATTTTATTTGGCTCGTTGAATATACATGGAAGATTTTTTTTTCAAACTCCTATGCGAAACTGTGCCGTAAAGTTCCGTCCTCCGGAAATAATTTTCCTCTCCCCCCCCCCCCCCCTATTTTCTCTCAATTCGAAATTCGAAATTCGAAATTCTTCTTAGTGAAACAGCACCTTACCCCCACCCCCTTCCAAAGACCATAAAAATATCGGGAAGAAAAAATAAAAAATTCTCTGTCGAATAAACTAAATTATTGATAAAAGTATACTTTGTTCCTTATAGCTAAAGATCCCAAGTCCTTCACTTACATATTCCGCGTGTTTTCGTTCCATTTAAGTGGGCGGATCAACAATGTTGTTGAACATATATACTTGTTTCTTTTGGCAGAAAATTACAAGTAAACGCCCCCCCCCCCTACATTTTCTACGATTTTCAGTTGTATGTGAGGAGTGCGATTCGATGAAATTCTATACGGTAATGCTAAATAAAATCAGTTTGTGAACTTGCCTCAACACTTCCAATCCTATAATCTCCGGATGCATGCCCCTCGGAATATTATTACTCTTGACGTGTAAAAACCTATGTCGGTATATTCGCCTTGTCCCGAAACCAATAATTAACCTAGCACCGCGCGGTTTTTTAAAAAATATATAGCATTCCCTCTAAGGAGATGCAGGTAAATTTCAAAAATTCGAAAAGTTCAATAGAGTTTGAAGTATTTTCGAAAAACCTCTAAAAAAAGGGACAAAAATCGACCCAGTTCTTAAAAACGTATCTTCTTCCTCAAATTTCGAACGGTGCGGCGGTCTCGAATTTTCTTCTATGGAGCCAAAGGTGTTTCAAATTCAGCTAGCTCTAAAGACACGGAATTTCGAAGAAGTCGATAGTTCTTTTTTGTTGTTTTTGCTTTTCTCTACAGATTTTTTAAGGAACAGAGTCCAAACATTACATTGTACTTCGATTTTGAAATGTTTCTACTGAGTATTTTAATGCTGTAGTTTTAGTTATAGGTCTGTGTTTCAATAAGTACTGAAAGGATGAACTAAAATTTTACACAACAAAGTTTCCAACAGTGCTGAATCAATAGTCGTCAAAATTTTCCCATGTTCCCATTCATATTTCTTTCACATATCATATACATAATTAAGAATTAATATTATGAATTTGTTTGAAAATCAATAAGGTATTAATTTTGTTTTGGTTATTTATTATCTCAATGAAAAATAGGACGTAGTTTGATAGGCTAAATATTTTGTAAACTATGAAAAATACATATAACACAAATTTAACATTAGGAGCTCAAATTTCAAACAGTCATAACTCCCCAACAGCTTGAGTAAAGTATGCAAATTTTATAGGAATTCGGGGTACTTTGACCTAGAGAATCAGAATCTGGTGTAGCCCTTTTAAAAACTCAAATTCATTCATAGTTTAATATGAAGATAACTCCTCGTGCAAATTAGTTTCTCATTTGTTTTTTGCAGGCATTATTACGAGTCTAATGATGTATTTGGTTTCATGTTCAACCCGAAGTGCCAGTATACCGTTCGGTGTTCGAATTTTGTTTTACCGACTGCACCTAAATATCTTTTTAAACTAAACAATAAATTTGATTTAAAATTTTAAAATTTGAAAAACATAAATAAATGGCATTCGGTAGTTAAGAGCAATTTGCAATACCTGCTATATTTTGTCACATGAACATGTTAATATATCATTTTGTTTTGGGCACCTGATGAAGGGAAAAAAGTACTAATAGATGAAACAAATTATTAAGAAATTATTTGAAATAAATTAGCCTCGAATAGGGGATTAAAATTTCGCACAGAACAAGATTTATTTTCCAATTTAGTAGTGATTGTAATAATTAGTTCCAAATCATGAAATTCCCATTTTGTCTGCTATGTTTATTATTCGAACATAATTTTCATTTTCTCGTATCATTTTACGGGTTATATGACCTTTATTTAACCATACGCAAAGTAGGCGAATGCTGGGGGGTCGTAATTATTATAGGGTCCATTTACTTTACCTCATCAACATTTCATATAATTTTTTGAAATAGCTTTATTACTCCTTGATGTCTCTTTTGGACCTTTAATTATATCTTGTTTTGCCAAATTTAATTGGCAAATATCCGTCTAAGTCAAAAAGCATATAACAGTTTATATGAGATTTGAATGTTTTGGGACCATATTCCTATTAGAAATGAAAAATCTAAATAATTATGTTCAATTATCAACAGTATTAATTAGAAAATATCGGCAAGATTTAATTGTAGAAAGACTAACATCTTGCATCAAAAGTTTATTTGATCACGCCCATTTTTTCATTTGGTTTCATTTTCATATTTTTCATTTGGTTTTATCAATATGTATCAATAGTTTATTTGACCTCTTTAGACATTACATTTAAGTAGATGATTTCATTCCAAATCACTATTTCAGCAAGTAAAATTTGTGACTAGGGAAAATTTCAAAGATTTTAATAGGTTTTCGGTGTACTTTTCGTATTGACACGAATTCTGACATATCAAGTATAAATTTTTAATTACTTTATTTATGGCCGAAATTAATCTGTCAAATTTTTTGATCGAGATTTGGATAATCATTTGTCAAGCACTAAAATGTATAACAGTTATCTATTGTCCCACAGAACATGAAATTTCTAAAAGCGTAAAATGAAATATTTATACGGACAGTTATTTGACACCGGTAATATTATATTAATATATTATATTAAAAAAATGTTTTCATCTTTTGACATCATGTATTTCTTTTCATTCTCTGAAGGACTGTATTAAATAAATGACGCAGCTAGCCAAATTAATCATACTCTCTTTCAATGACTTTTTAACACTTAAGAACATAGTTGAAAAGTGTTTGTGACTGTTCATTCTGTCTGCCTATCCGTTCGCACGATAACTGCCTTAAAATAAAATTAAAAAATTAATTAAATTAGTATCAAACTAAAATTTTAGTATGTTGTTGAGACGGTCTGTGGGGCGTATGAGAATGTAAATGAATAATATCACCCAATTAGTTTTGGATTGAACACGAGTTGAAAAAATGAAATACATTGAACTATGGGGACTAATTTTTCAAACATATTTTAAGCGAATTTAAAATTCAGAAATTGCTTTGAAAATTTTATGAGATAATTAAATTACCCCATAAAATATATAAAAAAAATTTCAGCAAAATATGTTCGGTAATTTTTAAATAAAAATTTAAATAATAATTGCACCCATATTACATGAAAAGATCACGTGAACCACTTCAAAATAAAATATGGCATCCATCTTGTGTCAATACCACGATTTTTAAAGTTCTTTTAAATTTATATTTAGTGTTGCATTCGTCCTAAAACCGCTTTATTTTTTTTATGTGCATCTTATATACTGCGCCAATTCAATTACAATATTTTGGAATTTAAATGATCATCCAACTTTGATCATTTCTACAGCGAAGCCAAACTTTTACGTATGGAGAATGTAAACACATCAAGCTGTAAGATGAGTTGTATAAGAAATGCTGAATTTCTTTAAAGCAATATTATTTCGCTCTGGAGTCTGCAATATAGCTGATATGAATAAAACATTCATTGGCTTTACATAGAAAAGTAGACGATTCCATGTTACTGCTTTTTTGATGAAGTTTTAAGCAGAGTTAGAAAGTAATTTTACCTCCATGGTTTTACATTTTTAAATAAAATATGCTAGCGAACTGAGCGTCAGCGGGTAGGGAGCGAAGCCTCCCGATTAGCGAATCCAGTTAAGGGGCATAATGAGCGGCAGCCAATGGTGGGTGGATCCCCGGGGTTCTACGAGCGTTAGTGAGCCTCAGCGGCGAAGCCTTCCGACTCGTGAATCGAGTTACGGGATTATTGACCGCCAGCCAATGAAGGGCGGAGCCTGGAATTCTGCGAGTGTCATCAAGCATGGGACACGTAGACGGCCGTATGCGCCGGCCAGATTGGAAGACAACATTTCTAGGGCTTTCATTCGAAGCGAGTTCTATGGCTGTTGAATGTCAGTTAACAAGGACGGTACATATTTGCGTCGTGATATGCTTATGTAGCAGGCGGCACGAAAGTGCTTGCTAAGCGACCTCGGCGAGCGTCAACGAGTAGGAAGCGAAGCCTCCCGACTGGCGAAGCGAGTTACGGGGGTTGGCGAGCAGGAGGCGGAGCCCCTTAGTAAAATAAATGATTGTAGTAATGTGATAATTCTAAAAATATCGTCGCTGAATGAAGGAAATGAAAAGAAGTTTATTCACTGCTTTTATATAGAGAGCCAAGCGTTTTAGATTTCGAGAACGTTATTTGAATAAAGTTCATTTGTTTTCGATAAAGTAATGTAATAATTTTAAATGAATTCGAATGTAGTATTGTAATAATTTTAAAATTTTCACCGCTGAATGTATTGCATTTTAGAGATGTTTAAATAAAATTGCATTTCAGTTGGAAAGTGTTTCATAATCAATGCTTTATGCATGATTGATCTTTCTTGTTGTTTTGTTTTAAAGGATACGCGTTTTTACATAAGTAATACGCGAGCCTCTGACTAACTCAAATGCGGCCCGTGATTCGAGAAAGGTTGAAGACCGCTTAGAGCCCTCTTATCATCTGAAGTAGACTTTATATGAAATTAAAAGTTTTGTTGTAGTAATTACCAGTTCCAAGGCCCCTCGAAATATTATTTTACTATTAACGTTTAAAAACCTATATCGATATAATCGACTTATTTTGAATGCAAGCCGACGCGGTGGCTCAGAGGTCAAGGCAAGCGTTTTCTGCCGGGTTGCGGGTTCGAGTCTCACCTGCAAGCACGGATGTTGTATTGTTGGACGTAGTGTGTTCCGTCCCAACTGGTACGGCGGGGCAGCGTCTTGTGACGGCAAAATGGTTCACGATTTATGGCCGATGTATGGGCGAGTGATTGTATGTATCTAGTGCTTAAACAGAAGAAATAAAAAAATGTAGGATTTCCTACAAGGAGATGCAGGAAGTTTTCAGAAATTCGAAAAGTTCAATAGAGTTTGAAGTATTTTCGAAAAACCTCTAAAAAAAGGAACAAAAATCGACCCAGTTCTAAAAGACGTGTATTCTTTCTTAAATTTTGAACTGCGGTCTCAAAATTTTTAGACAGGAGCCAAAATTGCTTCAAAGGAAAAGAACTGGAAATTTAAAAATGTCGGTAGTTATTTTTTGCTACAGTTTTTTTACTCCGGACACATTTAAAAAAATCTGGGGTTAACACCTCAATTTCAATGCTGCTAAGTCTTTTTTTTTTCATTGAAGCTTACGATTTCAATTTTTATGCTCATGTGTCGAAAATTTAATGAAATTAATAGTTTCTTTGTTACAGAATTTTCAATTCCGGACCGATGAATAAAACGCCTTTAAAAAATCTAGATCAATAGAAAATCTATCTTCTAACACAATTTTCGTGATAGGATCTCCATTGCTTTTCTTTTCTTCAGACTACAGCTAAATATATTTTAAATATGCCCATGTGCCAACATTCTGAAAAAGGCCTCAGTTTTTTGTATGAATTTTCAAATTATTTTTAAACAATTAAAGTTAAAATTTTATTTTTTGCCCCGTTTATCTTTAAAATCTAACCTTTCATTATTACAAACACTGTTGTCATTTCAAAAGAAGTAATATTTAAAGGATTTAAACAATTAAAAATAAATGTATTATTCACACATCTAATACTGAAGCTACCATTGAGACTTTAGTTTGGTTATCGTTGACCAACTCTATAATGGACCCACTCGACCTGTTCATGCTGAACTTATTCGTATGCAATTTTTGGATGGTTTTCCCATCAAAATTCATTCCTCTTTGAGAAAAACCCAACTTGCACAGTACCTCCTCTGGACTTAAACTGCACTAATTAAGTGCATTTTAGGTACTCCCTATTTTTTTATTGTCTTATATCTTAACTATATATTGTCCGTTTTAAACGTGTCTTGGACCTACGTAATTGCCTTTTGTGCATGATAATTTGTGACAAAAAGTTGTATTTTCTACACTGCAACGGACCCATACGAATAATTTACTCTGATTCTCTAATTCCATCCGCTGATTGTCTGCTCCCATATTTGTCTGCTCCCATACACTGGTTGTCTGCTCCCATACGCTGATTGTCTGCGCCCATACGCTAATTGTTTGCTCCCATACGCTAATTATCTGCTCCCATATGCTGATTGTCTGCTCCCAAAAGCTGTTTGTCTGCTTCTGATAGTTTGCTCCCATAGAATATTTTAATGACTTTCCCGTCAAAATTACTTTTCATTTTAGAAATCCCCCCAACTTTTGCAACACCTCCCCCCTGAGCTTAAAATGCACTTAAGTAGTCCCTATTTATTTATTCTTATATCTTGGCTATCTATTGGCATTTGTCATACTGCTTGGACCTACGTGATTGTTTCATATGTTTGCTGCTTTGTAAAAGAATTTGTACTTTTTAGACTACAATGGGTCCACTTGACATGCTCATGCTAAACTTGCTTCCATAAAATTCTCCTACAGTTTTATAAGATTTATGACTCTTTTTATGTGTATGAAAATGTACCATTACATTTAATCGAACGTATAAATTATATCCTGAATCCACTTATTCCTATCAGTTATTAGACCCACTTTCATCACTTTGCGAATTCTGAGCCCGTGTAGCGGGCGTGTTTCTTTGTTATCTTGTAAGGTTTAACAAATCCTTCAATCGACTTCGTCTCTTTCAATGCCGTGTCCTTCCTGGGCAAAGAAGAGATAAAATTTGAATAACAGTTTCTCAGAATGCGAAGTGTCAGTGAAATTGGCAACCGTTTTATCATTCTATTTACAATCATGATGGTGCGCAGTGACGAATCTTAGTTTGGAGAGCAAGTCATGTGGACGGAAATACATATTATATCCTAACTCCCCCGCGTTATCAATCGCACCATAAAATGAAGGAATTTAATGGCGATAATAGTAATGATAATTAATAATGTTCCTGCTATTGTGTTATATATTGTAACTAAGGAAGGGCTTTTGTCGAAAAATTGATATGGCAGAGCCATATTAAAACCTATGGTAGCATTCAACACTGATGGTACGTTACATCTATGTGGCAGAAGCTTAATGGAGAAAATAGAATGCTGGAGCAGTTATGAGATGTTATATATAAATATACATATAATAAATATAACCCTGATGCCAGTGGCGTCCGTTCTAAAAGAAATATGTTATTTGTACTTTTATCTAAGCCTTTGGAAGAAAAATTACTGTGAACATAAACTTATTAAAGAAGAAAAATTGAAAATAATTTTAAAGGAGAAAATATTTGCATTTATTGTTTTCGACAATGCAATCACTCTGATGTGAAAAGGTTTAACGGAGCAATAATTTACATTTGAAATATTTCTTTGAAGAGAAAAGAAAACGAACCGCGTTCAAGAAAATTTAATTAGCTAAGAAGAATGTTCCAGTTTCTAATATGAACACTGAATTCAAGCAGTGTTTCTTTCAGACATACCTCCGGGGGCTTCGGCTCCCCGGAGACGAGTTATCGCCCTCCTGGAGACATGTTAAGCTAACCTAGTTTCTATTTATATGATACAGCATTTAGATATATTTATATAGGGCAAATAGAAAACAAGCCCCCTAAAATATCATTCGCCCCCCCCCCCAACCAAAAGGTCTTGAAAGAAACTCTGAATTCAAGCAGCAGTGAACGTGGAAAATCCATGGGTGATTGGAAAAATTTAGTGTTTACATGAAGGGGTATGAAAATGCTGATGGTCTGGATTTGTATCTAAATTGAAATGCTTATCCGTGATTGAAACACATATGGCAACACACCCACACACACCCACATATATATATATATATATATATATATATATATATATATATATATATATATATATATATATATATATATATATATATATATATGTATGTATATATATATATATATATATGTGTGTGTATGTGTGTGTGTGTGTGTGTGTGTGTATGTAGACATATATATATATATATATATATATATATTAATAGTAATATAGCACATTTATCATTTGTTTCAACGTTAATTGCAATTTGTTTTATGGTTTTGTACAATTTAATAATAAACTATTAAATTTTATTAAAAAGATAGATGCGTGCATCATTGCAAGACCTCACAATCTTTTATTTACTTCATGCACTAATTGCAGTAAAACTGATTGCTATAAAAACTGTCTGTTATATTTAGTGGTCGCTAGATGCGGGCACCACAGCTGGTTATTGTATGACATCCTAACAAAACACAATCACTTTACGGCCGTCCCTCCGCCCGCTAGATTATATAACACCTCACTCAATAAGTCTCCGGTCTGGCACATATATGACAACACTGTTGACAGATCCATACGATTTCTGGATAGTGCCAACCTTCAAACGACAATAAGGCCTTCAAAGACAGGCAGACAATAATATTGGCTTATTTTACATATATTTAATATATAACTAGGAAATTGCGCAAATCTTCATCTTAAATCTACAAGGTGTTGCAAAAAGTTAAACAATCTAGTAATCACTAAAAAATTCCTAACCATGAAAATGCACTCCCAAAGGAGACGTTAATAAGTAGGTTAACTTAACCAAACAATGATAAATGTCAGCTCGTCGCATAAAACACGAAGTTTATCTAGTTCAAAGCCTACTGCGCACAACAGATTTCAGTATTTAAGCATTTAAAGTGTCGTAAAATAAGACTGAAAAACTTCCATTTATAAAATTGCATCAAAATGCCAAATCAAATTGAGCAAGAAAACACATATCATGGAAGGATGATCGGATTATAATAGTATATTATATTTTTCTTTGAAGAAAAGTTCAAATAAGCTAGCTGGTCCAGAAGGGTACAAACATTTCTGTCACGATTTATATCAGGAACCCAATCTGTTCAATCTGACATTCTAATACATCTTTCGTAATGGAAGTAGTTTAGATTTGTTCTATATTTCAAATGGCTGAGATCTCTTGTGAACTGTAAACTCTGAACGAAAGAAACATATTTTTGTTTATAATTCAGAAAACTCATCTTGATCTTTGTTTTGGTTAAGTTCACCTATTTATTATAAAGTCATTTGGAAGTGCGGAATGTCGAACGGCACTCAGCACGAGCATGGGGCATTATGGCCCGGGATCTATTAACTATGATAGCCATGCCATTCTGCTATCAATTGAAGACATTTTAATAGTTCGACATTATTTTGGTGAAATCTTAAATACCATAGCAACTGCTTTTATATCTGGTGTAAATAACGTCTCATTTCAACACGATAACGTCCGTCCACATAGAGCAAACAACTCAGGAGAATGTTCGCAAAATACCAGCATGATGCCAGGGCATATCACATTACCAGGTTTATCAGCAATTGAAAATGCTTAAAACAGACTGTTAGAATGGGGCGTCATCCGGTATCTGACACCACTACCTCAAACAACAAAAAATATTCGTTTCCAGGTTGGAAAAACATAGCGAACTGTATACGGCAAAACTGTATACGGCATCTGTAGGACTCTATCACGATGAGTAGCGAAATGCATCGTTAACAAATGAGGAGCATTTCCAAACTAGTATGGCCATGTAAGCCATTTTTATAAATGCCATTTGTTTTCAATAAATGTTTTCTTTCACTTTGGGAATTTTATCCTGTGTTGTTTAATCTTTAACAACCAGTTTTCCATAAGCATCAGATAAATAGCACTTTCCCTTCTTGGTGCTGCAATTTCAATTTCACTTAGTGTATATTTGGTGCTTTAGAGGAAAAGAGGCTAATTGTCCGTAATTTTACTTCTGAGACAAAGAGGTTTATAGCTATTATACCGACAACTGTAGCCTTTTCGGTTTTCAGCGGATTTAGGTAGGCCACATACTTCTCAAACATGAAAAATTTGTTTAAATAAAATGCCATGGTGTAAACCAAAAAAATTGTTTAAACGAATAAAAACAAACCACAGTTTAAATCAAAGAAATTGTTTAAACAAAAAAAAACATGATTTAAATCAGCCGATCTTGCTATAAAGCCATAAAGCCATAAAGCCAAAACCTTCTATGCTATTTTTCTCTGTTTTAATGTACCAACTGTTTAACAATGAGAAATTTGTAAGATGAGTTATAATTATCGCAAAGAGATGTGGCTTTATTTATTTATTTATTTATTCATTTAGAATTACCATGACAAGCTGCACTCAACAAAGCCTTAAACTCAATTTTGAAATTTCCAACAACTGGACCCTTTTCCTATTAACCATCGGATATGTAATGACACCTTTTCACTTTTCATATAATACTAAAATAATAAAAGAATTGAAAATGAATATGAATAAGCCAACAAGTATACTTGTCATGGAATTACAGAGAAGTAGATACAACTCTTATGGACGAAACGCTTGAATTACTTTGCTTGAATTGCTTTGCTTGAATTTCTTGAATACCTTTACCTAATACTTTGAGAATTATGTCTAGGTGGCGCTAGTGTTAGTAAAGTATCATTTGCTGTCATTTGAGAAAACAGGATGGCGTAGTATTTAAAATATGTATTTTTGATAAATTTTAAATTAAATTTCACTAATTTTGAGTACAATTAATCATAATTTTCACTTTCTCACACTATGTAGTATAGAGAATGTATCGTTCTCACGAATATTCGAGATTTTGATGCCAATATATGTTTTGGGACCTCCTAAATACGTTTTGAGTATTTTCGAGAGACGTCCGTTTATATATCTGTGGTCGATATTTTGTGTACGGGATAGCTTACACAAATATTAATGGATCTTCACTAAACTTCATATCCGGCTTTGTTATCAAAAAATCTGAAACTTGATAGAATGTTTTTAAATGCGAGCGAAAGCTTTATAAACATTTTATATGCATTTAGCATGGTACCATGGGACAAAATTCGTCACAGTCATGCATAAAATGAGTTATTTAAGGCTCAATGATCACTATATTCAATGGTTTCCATCATTATTATGAAAAATAGCCGTGATATAGTTTTAGCGTTTGTGACGTCATTACAAAGTACCTCCAAGAGGTACATTTTCAAGTATAGCATCAATCGAAAAAAAAATTTCATGGCCTTTAAAGTGAATGATATCACGCTATAATTGGCCGACGATATCAATTTTGCAAAAGTTTTCTTGTAAAATTTGAAAAATAAATTTGAAAACGTGTAAAATTCTTGTAAAATTTGAAAACAAAACAAATAATATGCATACGCTACTTGAAAATGGATTCTTAAAAATGGTATGAGAAAGTCGAGTGGAGCCACGTTCCAAATTATTTACAGTTGTGGTACAGGCAAAATAATCTCGAATATGTAGGAATATTCTTCATTGTTTCAGATCCAACTTGCAGTGCTCAAATAATATATTTCCACAGAATTAACAGTTTAAATAAATTACTTTAATCTATTCGTCATAGAAATACATATAATGTAGGGGCACTTATATTACCCTAATACTACCTGAATTATTATCTCAAATGATATTGACGTTTTCTCAATATGACGTTTTAACTCATGGAGATAAAACTCCTATGAGTGAAACGCTTGAAAATGCCATAATGATTTGAGAATTATATCTAGGTGTCTCTAGTGTTAGTAAAGTAGCTGCTATTGTTAGTTGGTACAACAGAAAAGCGTAGTATTTAGTATATTTATTTTTGATTATTTTTAAATTAAGGGTTCCCTCATTATGTGTATAATTTACCAGTATTTTTCCATAGTTGTAGGATAGAGTACGGAATATATGGAGTTAAAGTAAGGGTTCCCTCATTATATGTATAATGAGCCAGTATTTTTTCATAGTTGTAGGATAGAGTACAGAATATATGGAGTTAAATTAAGGGTTCCCTCATTATGTGTATAATGAGCCAGTATTTTTTCATAGCTGTAGGATAGAGTACAGAATATATGGAGTTAAATTAAGGGTTCCCTCATTATGTGTATAATTAACCAGTATTTTTCCATAGCTGTAGGATAGAGTACAGAATATATGGAGTTAAATTAAGAGTTCCCTCATTATGTGTATAATTAACCAGTATTTTTCCATAGCTGTAAGATAGAATACAGAATATATGGAGTTAAATTAAGGGTTCCTTCATTATGTGTATAATTAACCAGTATTTTTCCATAGCTGTAAGATAGAGTACAGAATATATGGAGTTAAATTAAGAGTTCCCTCATTATGTGTATAATTAACCAGTATTTTTCCATAGTTGTAGGATAGAGTACAGAATATATGGAGTTAAATATAAATTGGAAGGTAAAATAATTTTGAATACATAGGAATATTATTTATTATTTCAGTTCCACTTTGCATTGCGCTAATAATTTATTTTTACAAAATGGACAGTTTAAATAAATATTTTCGGCCTTTCGCCATAGAAATGCATACGATGCAGGACTACTTATCTTATCCCTGCGCCACCTGAATTATTGTCTCAAACGATATTGGCCTTTTCTTAGTATAAAATTTTAACTCCATACTTTTACCTCCATGTTTTGACTCCTCTTTATCTCCATGATTCTAGTGATCGCCACTAAAGCAGATGCGTCTCCACCGGAATGATTCCATTCCAGAAAGTAAATTAATTTCAAATTACGCGAATAAATATTTAAATCAGTCAGACGGTTAAATTGTTCACAAATAGTTAATATCTGAAACCATGCATTGTCAAATTAATATATAGAATCGAATTTGGTACAGTAAAACACATGATTGTGTAGAAAGTGGGGAATAATAATAGAGATGAAAGGATTTAAAGCGTTGAAGGGTGTACTTAAATATGATTTAAAATTTAAAAATTGTATTTTATAGGGATAAATTATGTGGATTATTTAAAAATATTTATATCTTTTCTAGTACAAATGCAGGATATTTTTATTGCGGATTAGCGTTAAATTATTTAAGTGGCAGTTGAGTGATTAAATTATTTGAGTGCATACCTTCCAATGGAAATCCGATGTTTAAAAATTGCTTTAGTTATTTCGAAATAGATAAACCCGGAAGCATTAAACTTTAGAAATTAATGAAAAGCTTTTTAAAATTAAAATTTTATTGATCATTTTATCATATAAATTATTGAACTATTGTGGGGATTCAATGTTACATTTATATATAAATCATTAACTCTTTTTATAAATATTTAATAATTTGTTACTCATCTAAACTGCTAGGAAAAAAATCAATTTGTATACTATTATATAATTCGGTGAAGCTATTACAAATGTATATTAAACTAGAAAATGCATCAGGCATTGCTCTGAATTTAAAACAGGGCAGTTATATAAAATAACAAAATAAGTAAATTATATTCATATATATAAAAGCGTACATTACATGCAATCTGTGTACATCGGCGCAACTGGTGTAAACGAACCCTCCTCCCCCTCCCCCTCCTCAAATCACATAACTGAAACCTATCACTTGCGAAGTAATTAAAATCCGAAACGGAAAAAATGGACATTTTACAAATAAGTTTCAATCCCTCTCTGTTTTAATGAAATCCTCACGAAATACGAAAAAATCCCTAAAAATCCCCACCAAAGAAAAAATGAATTAAAAGAAATGTACAGGCGATAAAGCATGGCTTTAAATGTCTCAGTTGAATTCTTTCTTCGGAAGAGAGCTTCAATCGCATGCTCGAGTGGCCTACAATCGACCGCAGTGGGAAAGGGACTCAAGATCCAAGCACGGCATCAAAAATTTTAACAGTTCGCTTGCTTTAAAAATCATAATTGATAATCGGATAGCTTCAGGAAATTATTTTTTTTTATTTTAGAGCAGTGTGTAATATTTAAAGGAGTTGATGTTAAATTATAAACTTCTGCTTGCAGGTCAAAATTTTTATATCACAATACAAAGTTACGTTTTGAACCCAACAAACAGTATATAGTTTTTTAATTCACGAAAACTCATTTATTAATCCTACGGATTTCGTTGTTTGAAACAGAATTTTTCGATTTTGTTGATAGTATCAAGATTAAAAATTATATGATAATCTTTTTGGTCACTAAAGAACCGGTTTGACTCAAAATCGGGTAAAATCCTGATAAAAAGTAACTAAAAAACTAACTCGAATTGAAAACGAATAACACCTAGGTACACTTTCTCGGATCCTGAAGTACCTATGATCCAACTTCCATGGATCGCTTAGATTATGCGATCCATGCATAATCTAAGTAGCAAGAAATCGCTTAGATTTCTTGCTACGGGCTGCACAGACACATTGACAAACACGCAGCCAAACATCTTCCTTTATCATATAAGGTCGTCCACATTAGTATATATGACATAATCAGTAATTGTGAATGTATATTCTTAATGGAATAGATATGTTAGACAATAAATTACTGCTACAACCACCTAACCACCTTGTGGTACACCTGATATTTGTATATATATATATATATATATATACAGGGTTACAGGGTATCCCAAAAACATTGACTTCGTCTTTTATTCCTCAAATATCGATCTTAGACATATATAAATATATAATATATTACAAAGTTGCGTATAAAAAAAGGTGCAAAATTTTATGATATCGATAAAAATTTTCAGGGGAATAAATTTAAAGACATGCAAAATTTAATTTCGCTACAGACATATGCCTAATAAGGTGATGTTCAAATTTTCAGCATTTTATCATAAATAGTTCCAGAAATATATTAAACAAAGTTGGTGAGGGATTAATCACAAATTAAAATGTAAATGTTTACAGCAAGAGTGCAAATGAACGCAGTAATGCAGCATAGAAAACGCAGTAATGCAACATAGGCAAATAATATCTGCATCTTATCTTTAATAGATTTTTGGCATAGATGGAAAACATTTTGAACAAGCTTTGTAATCTTTGTAAAGTTATTATTTTTACACAGTGTAGATACTTTTGTACCAATAAATAGCAAAATTATTATTTATTTATGTAATCATCGTTTTCTATCGTAATTTGTGTATGACCACTGAAACGCGATCTGGCGACATGATTTTTCCCCTCTGAGAACCCATGTCTATGCAGCGAAAAGTGGTTTAGGTCAGCATTTTTGCCTTTTCATATCTCTGGGACTTATGATAAAATGCTGAAATTTTGTACATATTATTATTAGTGTTTGGAGCACATTTTACTGATTGGAAATGTTTTTGTACGGGGGCCGTATAAAAATTTAAATTTTGTATTTCTTAAAATTTAATTTCCTTGAAAATTTTAATCGATTTCATAAAATTCTGTTCATAAAATTTTCATAAAAATTTTTTACGCAACTTTGTAAATTACAATATATGTCTAAGATCAATATTTAAGGAATAAAACCGGAGGTCAATGTTTTTGGGACACCCTGTGTGTGTGTGTATATATATATATATATATATATATATTAGATAAAATCAAAACTAAAGTGCTAAAATTATATACACAATAAAATATTAACTGCAAATTTTATACATTTCCGTATATTACTTTAGTTCCAAAATTCCACAAATCGCCTCTCAGTTTTAGAGCGGTCACTTGTGGACATAATACCTTTGACACTACTGCTAGTAAGTACTTGCTAAACTGTTTAAATAGAATTAATGAATCTCTTAAATTTGAGAATTCGGGATATTTCATTTTGAACAATTGTTTTGATTTAATTAATCACTTTAGCAAGCTTCCACATATTCTTGGTTTCCATACCTTTGCTTTTAAAGACCTATTTAATAATATTGATATTAAAGATTTATATAAAGTAATTATCTCTCTTTATCATGATTATCAATCATTCAATAATATTCCATTTAATGTCAAAAACTTTCCAATACTATTGCACTTTGTGTTATACAACCATTATATTATCCAAGGTGATTACATTTATTTACAAACATCTGGTGTAACTCCAGGGGACTGCAGTAGTAGTATTCTAGCTAACTTATATCTTTATTATTATGAATATCATTTTTTCTCTAATTCATATATTATATATCGATATGTTGACTACTTAATTTGTATTATCACTGATAATTCCTATCCATTTAATATATCAATTTTTACCCCTCTAACCTAGAATTAATCCATAATAAGCCTAGTGGTAGTAAAACTGTAAATTATTTAAACCTAAATTTAGATACCCTCCTTAATCATGTGATTACCAATCTATATGATAAAAAATATTCTTATAACTTCACTATCATTAAGCTGCTATCATATAGATCTTGTAATTCTATTCAATTGTTTAGAAACATCATTTAAAACCAGCTATTTCGAATACATCGACTTTCTGATCCTCAGTTTCACTATCTTCACATCAATAATCTTAAACGCATTTGTCAAAATTACCACTACTCGGAAGTATTCGTAAATAATATTATTAATAATTTCAAATACACCACGTAGTAATTTTACAATTGCATTATTTATCCTTAACTGGATAACTCATTTTTGTGAATTTCACCCATTCTTATCACCTAACTTTCCACTAGGCCTGAGTCTGATACTGTTTACTATATTTGAAAGATTACTTTCCACTTGTCCTGAGACCTATACTGATTACTATTTCTGAAAGTCTTCGTCCAAAAAAAATTTTTCGTTCACTTTCAATTGTATATTCATTCAGGTATCCATTGGCTTTAACGAAGAAATGTAAAATGCTCTGTCGTATGTTCCCCTGAAAACAGTTCGACTCACACATGATGACTATACTGGTAAGTTTATATTTCTGTTTTCTATATATTTCTGGTTTTTAATTCTTTTGGTTTCTATTATTTCTCCTTCCACTTGCCAGAAGACAGTTCCAATCGCATCCATAGTCAAATATAATCGCCATGTTCAGAAACTGGCTATTCCATCGGTTTTAATTCGAATTGTATGGCTGTCCTGATGAGAATGCAATTTCGAACTAACTGCTATTTTCATGTAGCTTCAACTAATTGTTCTCCATGTCTTGATCCTTAATCTTGAGCTAATTATTATTGCCTTTTCTCATTTCTGCTTTGTTTGTCTTTTCATTCTATACATATTTATATATACACCTATTTAATTGTGATTTATGTATACTAATATTCCCCTCATCCCCATACCGTGATAGTGATAAGTTACCTACTATTTTTAACACTTTACAACAAAGTTGAAAAGTGTTTATGACTTTGTTCATTCTGTCTGTCTGTCTGTCTGTCTGCCTATCTCTCTGTCTGTCTGTCTGTCTGCCTGTCTCTCTGTCTGTCTGTCTGTCTGTCTGTCTGCCTGTCTGTCCGTTAGCACGATAACTGCCGTAAAATTAACTTAATGAAAATGAAATTTTAGTATGTTGTTCAGACGGTCTGTAGGACCTATGGGAATATAAATGAATAATATCACCCAATTAGTTTTGGATTGAACCCGGGATGAAAAGATGAAATACATTGAGCCCTATGGGACATAATTTTTCAAACATTTTTAAGCGGATTTAAAATTCCAAAATTGCTTCGAAAATTTTAGATAATATTCAAATTGTTCCAAAAAATATATAAAAAGAAATCTGATGTGGGCAGCACATGACTTTCCTTATATAATACAATGAATTTTTCCTTTTACAGTAAAAAAAACCTGATGTGGGCAACACATGACTTTCCTTATATAATGTAATGAATTTACTACTTTTACAGTAAAAAAATAGGTTTTTCCTATAGTAGATACTAATATTCTTTCCAAGACATTGAATTTTCGACAATTAGTCGTCATTTTCATTGATTTAGCGTCATTTTTATCCATTTGGCGAGATTTTCGTTAATTTTGCAACATTTCAAAAAGCCGCCAAGTTGGCGACATTCCGCCAAAATCGTCGCCAAAATCTCGCCAAGCGTTATGCACTAAGAAATAAGTTATTCTTACAGCAGATAAATGATTATTGGCGTTCAAATACAAAAGTATTACTTTGAGTATCTTTTTTCATGAATGAAACGAGCTAGATCCACGAGAATGATGTCACCCAATTTATCGCATGGTATTACATATGAAAAGTGAACATGTTTATCAATAGGAAATTTTTTTTTTTATTTTATATGACTTTTTGATATTTTTTTTTAAATGTACAATATCTGGAGAACGGTTCGTGTTAGCGATCTAAAAGTTATGTCAATCGTTTTCTAATGAAAAATTACTTAAAAAATGTCTATTTGCGTAAGTTTATTAGTGGTTTTGATTTTTTGACGATTTTTTCAAAATTTCATTCGAAAATTTAGGGGGGTTCTGAACATTCAATAGCGTATAAAAACTATATTCTTCCAGTGTTTATGGATTGTAATTTTTGTACCAAATTTGGTTCAAATCGGTCCATTCGTTCGTCAGTTATCGTCTCCACAGACCCACTGACAAACACACACGCACACACACACACATGCTTTCACACACACACCACACAGACATCACTTCAAAAATGTTTGATTCATGATCAGGGATGCTTGAAACGTGCTCTCCCGTCGAAAACTCGAATTCGAATTTTCGACCCCGTCACAATACTTTCCTTATACATTATGTATATAAGGAAAGTAAAAATTCAGCGAAATATATTCAGTAGTTTTTTAAATAAAAATTAAAATAATAATAAACCTCTTATATGAAGCGATCACGTGACCATGATATGAAAAGATCACGTCACCCACTTCAAAATGATATATGGCATCCATCTTGCCTCAAAATCGTGATTGTTAAAGTTCTTTTTAATTCATATTGAGTGTTGTATCCGTCCTAAAACACTAAATTCTGCGCATCTACATACTGAAACAACGCAATTACAATATATTTGAGTTTAAATGCTCATCCAAATTTGATTATTTCTACAACGAAGCCTATTTTTCACTTATGTAAAATGTAAACAGCAAAATATGTAGAATGAGTTGTATTAGAATTGCTGTATTTCTTTAACACAAAATCATTTAGTTCATGGAGTCTGCATAGCTGATATGAATGAAATATTCATTGATTTTACAAATAGAAGGACGATTTTTTCGATGAAGTTTTACGCATAGAATTTTATTACTTGTAGCTCCATGGTCTTAATTTTAAGAAAAAATAAATTATTATAGTATTGCGATGAATGACATGAATGGGAAATCATTTATGAATGAAATGTTGCTTTTATAGAGACAGCCGGGCGTGTTATCTTTTCTATGACGTCATTTGAATGAATTTCAGTTGTTTCCGATGAAGTTTTCAAATATAATAAATTATCTTAGTATTATGATGATTCTAAAATTATTACCGAGGAATGTATCACATTTTAGAGATGTTTAAACCTGGCAATTTATATTTCAATGCCGTCATTTGAATGAAGTTCATTTTTTTCGATGAAGGTTTAAGTTTTCAAATATAATAAATTAATGTAGTATTGTGGTAAGTTTTAAAATGTTACCGAGGAATGTACTGCATTTTAAACATGTTTAAATAAAATTGCATCGAAGTTGGAAAGTGTTTCATAATCAGTGCTTTAAGCATGATTGATCTTTCTGGTTATCCTTAGTCTTGGTCTATAGTTACTTATTTGTAACAGATATGCTAGAGATGGGTTTTTTGTACTTAACATAGTTTATGCACTGTTTGCGATTAAAAAAATTTCAATTTATATGTGTGTGTGTGTGTGTGTGTGTGTGTTGCTATCTTGATAATATATAATCCCACAACAGCCATTTGGTGGCTGGTAGCAGCTGACTTTTGCGTCGTTACATCTCAGAATCCTCGCTCCTAGACTCCTAAAGAAGTAATCTATACAGAAAAATTCGAAATTTTTTTTACAAACTTTCTTGGAAGATATCGAACACTAGAACACATATTTCTCGTTAATGAATGTATGTCCGCCGATATCCCCCTTTGGTGCTAGAAGGCGCTGCTGGGCGGCTTGGAAATTGGCTATATTTCGCTAGGCTACCATTCTTAACACTGACATCTTAAGTGTAAAATGAAGAATTTCACGAACAGTGAGATCCCTGGTTCGATTCCCTCCGCTGACAAAACTGCCGCCGTGTTCATGTGGAGTATGATCACTTTAAACATGTGGGTCCGTAAGTCATTCCGAGAGGTTGGTAGTAGGAGAAGGAGGATACGCTGCCTGTGGATGCCTCTCGCTCTAGGTTCCGGTCTAAATTGGGTGGCTCATTCTGGTCGTCCAAACTGTTACCTTTCACCTTTCTGGTAGGTTGAACAGTCTGGGTCACAACAACGAACAGTGAGACGGCTGGCATATACCTGGCGTCACATAGCGCAATGATAGCGGAGAATCGTAGGGGTAGTCCCGTGTTCGATCCTCAACACCTCCCTAAACTACCCCCCTGTCTTTGCAAAGCATGGGCACGACAATCTGTAGAACCAAAAGTCATCTGAAATGTGATGGGTTAGGGGAAGAAAGTACGGTCCTGTATTCGTCATATCTGTGTTCCGGTTGCTTTCTCTGTATTATACCAACACTTTCCAAACCAACATTTTGCCTGTACTATATAGTATAAGAAAGTAAAAATACAACCTTAAAATAAATTGCATCGATATCAGAGCAACAGTCCTAAAAATAAATAATAAATAATTTTTAAAATGGGTCACCCTCCTTCCTCCTTGGTCACACCCACCTCACCCCCAAGCGTCAAAATAAGAGCAAAAATTGCATCCCCACACTCGAAGAAACCCTCCACTTCAAAACGAACAACACATATACTCCCACAGAGAACACTCTCTCTCCAGCAAAATTAACGCATCAAAGTTATCCATATAACATGCAATGAGCCGACTGACTGAATGAGGGGTGATATATTAAAATTTTCGAACACTTCCACTATAACACTATGGCTAGAATCTTGGCATTTTGTATCATCTGATCCGTCTCCGCTTCGAGGCCAATGGAAAATCTAAAATTTCAAAAATTCGAATTAATGCTGACGGTGAAAAGGAATAATCACAATACTTAAAACTACTTTGTTTAGTTATCGAGCCTTACCACTCTAACTAGAATATAGGTTTTGATCTCATTCGATCTGTATCAGCTTCTGCGTCTGCGCAGAAAAAAATCTAATATTTCGAAAATACGAATTAGAGGTGATGATGTAAAGGAACAACTATAAAAATTTAACGCCACTTGTCAAAATGATCGAACACTTCCATATGAGCCCTTATCTCAGTTTCAGTCTCAATCAATTCATCTCAGCTTCTAGACCAACGAAAAACTTAAAAATTTTGGAAATTTGTATTAAGGGTGATGATACAAAAGGATTTTCAAAAAACATACACCATTTTAGCTCCCAAAAATGTGCGCCATTTCATTTTTATGCTCAAATTCGAAATTATTATTGATATAACTTTTATTAAATGTAGTAGGTTATATAACTAATAGAACTTTTATTAAGCGTGACTAGAACTTTTATTAAGTGTGTAGGTTATATAATAGAACTTTTATTAAGTGTGTATAGGTTATATAGGTAATAGAACTTTCATTAAGTATATAGGTTATATGAGTAATTGAACTTTCATTAAGAATTTAGGATATATGAGTAACAGAACTTTTATTAAGTGTATAGGTTGCATAAGTAATAGAACTTTCATTAAGTGTGTAGGTTATATAAGTAGTAGAACTTTTATTAAGCGTGTAGGTTATATAAGAAACAGAACTTTCATTGAGTATGCAGGTTATAAGAGAGATAGAACTTTTATTAAGTGTGTAGGTTATATAATTAATAGAACATTCATTAGGGTTATATAAGTAATAGAACTTTTATTAAGCGTAACTAGAAATTTTATTAAGCGTGACTAGAACTTTTATTAAGCATGACTAGAACTTTTATTAAGTGTGTAGGTTATATAAGTAATAGAACTTTCATTAAGTATGTAGGTTAAATAAGTAATAGAACTTTCATTAAGTGTGTAGGTTATATAAGTAACTGAACTTTTATTAAGTGCGCAGGTTATATAAGTAATAGAACTTTAAGTATTTAGGATATATGAGTAACAGAACTTTTATTAAGCGTATAGGTTGCATAAGTAATAGAACTTTTATTAAGTGTGTAGGTTATATAAATAACAGAACTTTCATTGGGTGTGTAGGTTATAAAAGTGATAGAACTTTTATTAAGTGTGTAGGTTATATAATTAATAGAACATTCATTAGGGTTATATAAGTAATAGAACTTTTATTAAGCGTGACTAGAAATTTTATTAAGCGTGACTAGAAATTTTATTAAGCATGACTAGAACTTTTATTAAGTTTGTAGGTTATATAAGTAATAGAACTTTCATTAAGTATGTAGGTTAAATAAGTAATAGAACTTTCATTAAGTGTGTAGGTTATATAAGTAATAGAACTTTTATTAAGTGCGCAGGTTATATAAGTAATAGAACTTTAAGTATTTAGGATATATGAGTAACAGAAATTTTATTAAGCGTATAGGTTGCATAAGTAATAGAACTTTCATTAAGTGTGTAGGTTATATAAGTAACAGAACTTTCATTGGGTGTGTAGGTTATAAAAGTGATAGAACTTTTATTAAGTGTGTAGGTTATATAATTAATAGAACATTCATTAGGGTTATATAAGTAATAGAACTTTTATTAAGCGTGTAGGCATTACTAGCCATTGAGAAACTCACGGAGCGCGAGTGAAATGGCCAGTTATATAATATTTCTCCAATCATTCGTATTTAGCAAAGACTGTCCATCACTTTAAGAAGATTATAAAAGCAATTATTGAAATATCTTCTGTTGACATCGTACAATTTAAATATATTGTTTGTTTCAGATTTCTACCACTTTTTCGCCGTGCGTGACAGGAACAATTTGCCTTTGGAAAAGACTTAATGTTTTGTACTTACATAACTTGATTAATGAAAGTTGTTGGAATAAATTTTTGACAAACTCGTTTACACTTAATTTAGAATATTTTTTGCTCTCGAGAAAAAATACTTTTGACGGACATTCTTTATGCACATAAAGTATTTAAAAATGCATGTAAATAATATTTAACGATAATTTATCATTCCATACAATTTTCTTTCCGTGGAAAGTAATAAAAATAGGCCCGAAGCTCTTTTGGTGTTTTCTAACGGTTAGTGACAGCTGGAATTTAAACATTCTGACATAATTTACTTTTGCTACAATGCAAAAAATCTGATGTGGGCAGCACATGACCTTCGCTACAGACTTAAATTAATTTTCTCTTTATTTCTTTAATAATTCATTAAATTAAGTTTTTTGCACAAAATAACGCGCGTAAATTACGTATAAAACAAGCATTTAATAAATGCATTTAATTAATGTATTTAAACATGCATAGTCCTTCATCTTAGATTTTGACGATGTTTGAGGATCATTTCGCGAAAAAAGCAGGATCTTTTTTCCCAGCAGAGTAACCCACAAGTGACTTATTTATCAAATTTTGTAAAATCTGGCGAATTAGTAAAATTTTTGTAAAATCTGGCGATGTCTACCCATTTAAGCAATAATGTTCTACAACACTGTAATTGATATTCGTCACCTAACTTACTCTGTTGACATGTTCGTATTTCTAAATATTAAATTCTATTATTTATAAGACAATTCAGGAATTCGACGTACCAACAAAAATTAAAAAGCAAAATGGCTAACAAATATGGCAGAGGATGTCTGCTGAATGTGCCTGACATACGAAGACGGGAAACAGTGACTATTTTTCGCCTGCTAACTGGGCATGACAGCCTTGCTGTTCATTTGTGCCGAATTGGCATTTTTAGTGAGGCTGAATTCCCACTGTGTGATGCTAAGGAACTTATGGACAAACATCACCTGCTTCGCTGTAGAGTACTCCATGGTGCTACTGAGGCTTCTCCATATTGGGAAACGAATGAACTAATTGGGGCGATAAAGTTCGGTTATCTTTTACACGCTTGGCGTTTTACGTACTGTTTGTTCTTTTGTCTACTTTTGTTCTTGTTCTTTGTGCTTTTGAATTTTGTTCATGCACCCCAGGCATTGGAAATAAAAAAAATTAAATTCTTCATTAGAAATGCTACAATCGTTTCTATTCCATCGGACATAGTCACTTTACTCTAGATAGACCGAACGTATGTATTCATGGACCTTTCTTTACAAATTTATTGGGGTGCTTAAGGAATCTTCTAGAACCCCTGTGTACTTACCGATTTGGATACAGGTAGAACTAAACGTACTGCGTAATCTCATGCTCCAGGGATTTTAATTTATTGCAATAACTCTCGTCTGCTGAAAGCATCTTCTCACTTACTAAAATAAATGTCTGTCTATGAATATGTGCAGTCTGTAGCGGAAAATCTCTGCTTTCAACGACTATGAAACTTGGTACACAGATACTTGAAGACCCGAATAGGCGCACCTCAATGTTATTTTTTTATTTCGAATTAGTTTTTTCGTTATTTTATATTTTAGCCCGATTTAAAACGATTTTGGCCGATATTCACACAAATTGATTCCTTAGTGTCCTAAAATATTATCACACAGTTTTCGTCTTGACACCATCGGAAGGATAAAACTCTGTGCTTTTCAGAAATGTTTGAACCGGATCCGTAGGATAATTTCTGCATATTTGTTTATTTTTTTAAATAAATATATATGCAGAAAATATACAGAAAACAAGTATACAGAAAAAATTACATCGAAATTTACATAATCTGATATATATACACTAGTGTACAAAATTAAGTTTACAAACACAAAACATGTGATATCTCGAAAAATAATTGGTTTATTGTAATGAAATTCTGTACACAGATGCTCCATACTATGAGATAGCCAATAGTAATTTAACAAAATAAACAGGAAGTATATTTTTGCAATATGCAATGGAGACCAAAAACGACGATACTTTGATACATCATATCTCCAGAATGGTCCGATTAATTAGGAGTGTATCCACCCCGAACAGCTTTACAAGCCGCACATAACTGCAAATGAAATATAAATGACAGCTCCTCGGAAAAACCTCACATTGGGTTCAAGGGCCTCATCCCTATAGTGCTGGGCTGCCACAGTGCCCTCATCAAATATGGACAGTGGTCTACAGCTATCCAACATGATACTCTAAATGAATCTAAACTGTAAATGAGGCTATACTGTAAATAAGGCGGGTTCTCATGCTGAAAATGATGTACGGCGGGCCCTCAAACTGTAAATGAGGTTGTTGATCATAGCTTGTGGCAACAAATCTCATTCTTTTGAAAGCGAGGATTTTAACGCCTGGAAGGTCCTAGAAGGAGGTTGATGTCGTGAAATGGCTCTTCCTAGAGCATCCCAAACATGACGGATAGGATTTAGGTCCGGCGACTTCGCTAGCCACACCATGCGGCGAATACCCTCTTCCTCCAGAAAATCGTTGACAAGTGACTCTGTGAAAGCTCGCGTTAACATCCATAAAACTAAAGTCCTCTTCGACAGCTCCCCGGAAAAGCCTCACATAAAGTTCAAGGATCTCATCCCTATAGCGCTGTGCGGTCACAGTGCCCACATCAAAGATGTGCAGTGGTGTCGGCAGTCCAACTTGATGCCTCTCCACACCAGGATTCCACTTTCACCAAAGTGGTCGATTTCCCTTACGTTGGAGAGCACGATAGCCCGCCCCAGGCTTTCTCCAGATGAAGAATCGTCAGGAATCACCTTGGGTTGAATCTCGATTCATCTCTGAAAAGGACACGACCCCAATCTTGTTGTGTCCAAGAATGATTTGTCTGGCTCTACGAAAGATGGGCTCTCTCCTGCGATCTGTTGAGGAGGACACACACCGCTGGTCGCAGCGGTGTAAAGAGTCTTCTCTGCTAAGCGTCTGTATACAGTTTGCCTAGAAATTATTGTTCCAGACGCAGCTGTGAGGTTTTGAGAGAGTTCGCTAGTCGTCACCACTCGATGGAGTCGTGCAGTTTATGCCAAGTATCGATCCTCTGAGGTTGTTGTTGAGACCCAGACCGTCCGACCTACCAGAAAGGTATAAGGTAACCGTTTGGACGGTCGGGAAGTGCCACCCAATTTGGACCAGAACCCTGTGGGGGGAGGCATCCACAGGGACCGTACCCTCCTTCCCCTACCACCAACCTCTCGGAAGGACTTACGGACCCACATGTTTAACGTGATCGTACTCCGCATGAACACGGCGACAGTTGTGGCAGCGTGCAAATCCAGCGCGCAAACCACCGGGCTACCGCGTCCGAAATGTGCCAACAGCACGCGGTGTTCCCACCCAAGTACTAACCGCTCCCGATGCTGCCTGACTTCGGTGGTCTAACGAGAACCGGTGTTTTCAGCACGGTATGGCCGTTGGCCCGATACTCTGAGGTGTCGTGGCTCTTGGGTGGCCTTGGCCTGGCCTCCTGGTGATAGTGCCCGTTGTTTGGTATTGGTGTCACAACCTGGATACTGCCATTCGAGACATGTGTAACCATCGAATGACCTCCGCTTGAGACTGAACAGCTTCAAGCTGGCTTATGGCTCTCCATCTTAGTCCATCGTCTAAATGATTACGAGAACTCATTTTAACTGAAATTAATTGGTATCGTGATTTTTCCTACAGGAAACACACTTCTATAGACGAAATTCTCAGATTCGGAAAACGGTTTCACGTTTTCTTACCAGGCGTACCATTTTATCCATTTAACAAACACTGGATTCTTACATTCACCGTTTCCCACTTTATATACGAGAGAGATCGACGCATTCGATAAAGCAAAATTAGCAATATTCTATAATTTGTCTAAAACATCCCCATATATATAAGCGTTCTGACAAAAAAATTAGATTTCGCAAGAAATTTTAATTTTTGAAATTTTTACGTGATCGCATTTAGTATTTACAATGGATAGTATGCACTTCAACGGAGACGACCATCTACTCTTCCGAGTTTCCCCTCTCTGGATCAGATGCATTCTAGAGAATGATAATCGGTTGCATATAATGTGTAAGTTCTTGGCATTCGGGAAAAACTTTCAAAGAGAGATTTTAAATGTTTTATTATTTTCTGCCTTGCGGAAATAGGAAGCATCCTGATGTGTAATCATAGGTTTAAGCCATTTACTTCCTTTAGCGTTTTCATAAACGATGAAAATGAAGTATTTAAAATACACTCTATAACAAAAAAATCGACGCACCAAGAAGGAGTTGTCGATTTGTGATAAAAATTGGTGGATGTGAAGAACATACATGGAAAAAGAAACGCTTAAAATTTCAGAACAATTTAATGATTTAGAGTTTGACGGTATACAAAGGGGGGAGTCAATAAGACGTTGGTCCACCTCTGGCCTGGATGCAAGATGTCACCCGGCGTGGTATAGACTGATAAAAATTACGGATGGTGTCCTGCGGAATGTCTTGCCAAATTGTCGGGCTAAATCGTCAACACACCGGGATGCAATCGCCTTCCCATAACGTCCCAAATGTGCTCTATGGAGAGAGATCAGGAGACCTAGCTGACCAAGGAAGTGTTTTGCAAGCTTGAAGACAATTCATAGCAACACGTGCCGTGTGCGGCCAGGCATTATCTTGTTGAAAAGTAAGTCTGGGGTGTCGCAAAAGGAACAGTAACACAACCGGTCGTAGAATATTGTCTACGTATACAGCTGTGTTGTCAGTGTGCCACAAATGACTACCAAAGGTGTCCGTATATCAAAGGAGATAGACGATACCCACTTACAGATATACACCTGCCCAGATATACACCTGCCCAGATATACACCTGCTGAATGCTCAGTTCCGATTAGCTGGATCTCCCACTATTAATTCATTGGACACCAAATTTTATTCATTTGCATGTTCGCTCAAAATGTCTTTGCATACGAAATTTGATTACAAGCGAACAACTTCTTCTTGGTGCGTTGATTATTTTGTTATAGAGTACATAAAAATTACGTTGCTTACAGAAGATATGGGCAATTTTGATTCTTATATTGTTAATTAGAAATTTTATTTGTATTGTGAGCATTATTTTAGTTCAAAACAGGCGATTTGAAAATTGAGTATGATGTTACCTGTATCTGTATTATACAAGTAGCAGGCACTTATGCAGGATCAGGACAACGACGGCTGATTTGTTCCAGTTATTCATAAATGAAACCTCGATAATCTAAATCTTAATTTAACATCAATATTCCTTACATCGATTATCTGATTTGCAATCATATTTTTCCTACTCATATTACATTTTTTATGAGTCATTTATCTTGAAAAGGCGCATTGATGTACCAAGTTATTACGAGGAGAACGTATTTGAGACTCGAAATAAATTCTTCCAATCCCAATCCAGATCTTTCAAATCCCTTTCGAATTTCTCGTCCCGTATCGATTTTAACATCTGAACTTAAATGAAAAACACCTCAGAAGATAAATAGCTAATGGGAAAACTCAGAAAATCATCTGTTTCCTGCGCCTGTGTGCATTTCTTTCTAAGGCCGCCGTGTATTTTGAGACATTCGTCGATATTGTATCAGGTAGTTTTCGGTCTAAATTGCAATGCGATTCGAAGTTTTTATCTTTCTTTCCTAGAATCTACATAGTACGTGTAAAAGGAATGTTTTTAAAGGGAAACAACAATTAGAAGGACGATAATTTAAGGATTAAAACTTCAAGGTAAAATATTTAAAAGAAAATCTGATGTGGGCAGCACATGACTTTTCTTATATAGTGCAATAAATTTACTACTTTTACAACAAAAAAAAAATCTGATGTGGGCAACACATGACTTTCCTTATATAATGTACTGAATTTACTACTTTTACAGTACAAAAAATAGGTTTTTCTTATAGTAGATATTTATATTCTTTCCAAGATATTGAATTTTCGAGTAATAGTCGTCATTTCCACTGATTTAGCGTCATTTTCATTCATTTGAAGAGATTTTCGTTAATTTGGCAACATTTCAAAAAGTCGCCAAGTTGGCGACATTCCGCCAAATTCGTCGCCAAAATCTCGCCAAGAATTATGGACGAAGATATAAGTTATTCTTACAACAGACAAATGACTATTGGCGTACAAATACAAACGTATTACTCAAAGTATCTTTTTTCATGAATGGAACGAACTAGATCCACGAGAATGATGCCACCCATATTATCGTATGGTATTACATATGAAAACTGAACATGTTTCTCAATAGGAAATATTTTTTTTTATTTTATGACTTTTTGATAATTTTTTTAAAAAATGTGCAATATCTCGAGAACGGTTCATGTTAGCGTTCTAAAATTTATGCCAATCGTTTTCTAATGAAAAATTACATAAGAAATGTCTATTTGCGTAACTGTTTTAGTGGTTTTGATTTTTTGACGATTTTTTTAAAATTTCATTCGAAAATTTAGGGGGGTTCTGAACATTCGATTGCATATAAAAACAGTGTTTACGGATTGTGATTTTTGTACCAAATTTGGTTCGAATCGGTCCATTTGTTCGTCAGTTATCGTCTCCAAAGACTCACTGACACACACACACACACACACAAATACTTTCACACACACACACACACACACACACACACAGACACACACACACACACACACACACACATACACACACACACAGACATCACTTCAAAAATGTTTGATTCGTGATCAGGGATACTTGAAACGTGCTCTCCTGTCGAAAACTCGGATTCGAATTTTCGACCCCGTCACAATACTTTCCTTATACATTATGTATATAAGGAAAGTAATAGGTTATTCTTATAGTAGATGTTTATATTCTTTCCAAGATATAGAATTTTCGTCAATGAGTCGTCATTTTTATCCATTTGGCGAGATTTTCATTAATTTGGCAACATTTAAGAAGTCGCCAAGTTGGCGACATTCCGCCAAATTCGTCGCCAAAATCTCTCCAATCGTTATGGACAGAGAAATAAGTTATTCTTATAGCAGATAAATGACTATTGGCGTTCAAACACAAAAGTATTACTCAAAGTATCTTTTCTCATGAATGGAACGAGCTAGATTCACGAGAATGATGTCACCCAATTTATAACATGACATTACATATGAAAAGTGAACATGTTTCTCAACAGTTAATATATTTTTTTAATTTATGGAATTTTTTTGATAAATTTATTTGAAAAATGTGCAATATCTCGAGAACGGTTCGAGTTAGCGTTCTAAAGTTTATGTCAATCTTTTTCTAAGAAAAAATTACATAAGAAATATCTATTTGCGTAACTTTATTAAAGGTTTTGATTTTTTGATGATTTTCTCAAAATTTCACTCAAAAATTTAGGGGGGTTCGGAGCATTCGATTCGGAGCCTTCAGTATTCTGGTTCGGAGCCTTCAGTATTCACTGATTGTGATTTTTGTACCAAATATCAGTCGAATCGCTCCATTCCTTCGTGAGGTATCGTCTCCACAGACTCACTGACACACACATACTTTCACACACACACATACACAGAGACATCACCTCAGAAATGTTTGATTCGTGATCATGGATGCTTGAAACGTGCTCTCCCGTCGAAAACTCGAATTCGAATTTCCGACCTCGACACAATGCTTTCCCTATACATTATGAAGGAAAGTAACAAGAATGTATAAAGCTTCATATGATGATCCAATAAATTATAGCTGTGTTCTTAAACATTTTCAGAATCCACTTCGTCCATAAGAGCTTACAGTTTCGTCCCGGTAGCTCAACGGTAGATCGTTAGCTGGCCAGTTCGAAAATTCGGGGTTCAATTTCCGGTTGGGGCAGCAAGGTTTTTTTACATTGGCGACTGAACAAATTAACCCTGTAGGTTAGTGCAAAGATGCCCGAGGTCTGAAAGTGGCCCACACGAATTCAGTGGACTAGTACGGATACGGAGCGCCAATTTCAAATCGAGAGATCAACGACTACGCAGGGAGCTAACCTGGAGAATAAAAATGACATCAAGAGGCTAACCTGAAGTAAAAATCGCAAGAAGTAGTCAGTAGATTATTAGTTGCACGCAAATCTGACATTAAAGAGTGAGAATGCAGAGTCCACTTCGACAATAAGAGTTTATAATTCCGTCCCAGTATCTCAAGGGTAGAGCGTCGGCTGGCCAGTAAGATCCAGGGTTTGATTCCCGGTTGGAGCAGCAAGGTTCTTTACACATCCTCATACTTTTTTGCACACTTTTTACTTTCCTTATATACATAATGTATAAGGAAAGTATTGTGACAGGGTCGAAAATTCGGATTCGAGTTTTCGACGGGAGAGCACGTTTCAAGCATCCCTGATCACGAATCAAACATTTTTGAGGTGATGTCTGTATGTGTGTGTGTGTGTGTGTGTGTGTGTGTGTGTGTGTGTGTGTGTGAAAGTATGTGTGTGTGTGTGTGTCAGTGAGTCTGTGGAAACGATAACTGACGAACGAATGGACCGATTCGAACCAAATTTGGTACAAAAATCACAATACGTAAACACTGGAAGCCTATTGTTTTTATACGTAATCGAATGTTCAGAACCCCCTAAATTCTCGAATGAAATTTTGAAAAAATCGTCAAAAAATCAAAACCGCTAATAAAGTTACGCAAATAGACATTTCTTGTGTAATTCTTCATTAGAAAACGATTGGCATAAATTTTAGAACGCTAACATGAACCGTTCTCGAGATATTGTACAGTTTTCAAAAAAATTATAAAAAAGTCACATAAAAAAAAAATTCCTATTGAGAAACATGTTCACTTTTCATATGTAATACCATGCGATAAATTGAGTGACATCATTCTCGTGGATCTAGCTCGTTCCATTCATGAAAAAATATACTTTGAATAATACTTTTGTATTTGACCGCCAATAGTCATTTATCTGCTGTAAGAATAACTTATTTCTTAGTGCATAACGCTTGGCGAGATTTTGGCGACGAATTTGACGGAATGTCGCCAATTTGGCGACTTTTTTGAAATGTTGTCAAATTAATGAAAATCTCGCCAAATGGATAAAAATGATGCTAAATCAATGAAAATGACGACTAATTGTCGAAAATTCAATATCTTGGAAAGAATATTAGTATCTACTATAAGGAAAACCTATTTTTTAACACTTTACAACAAAGTTGAAAAGTGTTTATGACTTTGTTCATTCTGTCTGTCTGTCTGCCTGTCTGTCTGTCTGTCTGTCTGTCTGTCTGTCCGTTAGCACGATAACTGCCGTAAAAATGACTTAATCAAAATGAAATTTTAGTATGTTGTTCAGACGGTCTGTAGGACCTATGGGAATATAAATAAATAATATCACACAATTAGTTTTGGATTGAACCCGGGTTGAAAAAATGAAATACATTGAGCCCTATGGCACCTAATTTTTCTAACATTTTTTAAGCGGATTTAAAATTCACAAATAGCTTCGAAAATTTTAGGTAATAGTCAAATTGTTCCATAAAATATATAAAAAAAAATTCAGCTAAATATATTCAGTAGTTTTTTAAATAAAAATTAAAATAATAATTACACATCTTATATGAAACGATCACGTGACCATGATATGAAACGATCACATGACCCACTTCAAAATGAGATATGGCATCCATCTTGTTTCAAATTCGTGATTTTTTAAAGTTCTTTTTAATTCATATTGAGTGTTGTATCCATACTAAAACTACTTTATTTCTGCTTAAATTCTGTGCATCTACATACTAAAACAACACAATGACAATATATTTGAGTTTAAATTCTCATTCAAATTTGATTATTTCTGCAATTAAGCCTATTTTTCACCTATGTAAAATGTAAACAGCAAAATATGTAGAATGAGTTGTATTAGAATTACTGTATTTCTTTAACACAAAATAATTCAGTCCATGGAGTCTGCATGGCTGATATGAATGAAATATTAATTGATTTTATAAACAGAAGGACGATATTTTTCGATGAAGTTTTAAGCATAAAGTTTATGAATTGTAGCTCCATGGTCTTAATTTTTAAATAAAATAAATTATTATAGTATTGTGATGAATGAAACGGAGAAAGTTATGAATGAAATCCTGCTTTTATAGAGAGATCCAGGCGTGTTATTTTTTCTATGACGTCATTTGGATTAATTTCAGTTGTTTTCGATGAAGTTTTCAAATATAATAAATTATCGTAGTATTATGATAGATTTAAAAATATTACCGTGGAATGTATTGCATTTTAGAGATATTTAAACCACGCAATTTATATTTCAATGCCGTCTTTTGAATGAAGTTCATTTTTTTCTATGAAGGTTTAAGTTTTCAAATATAATAAATCAATGTAGTATCGTGATAAGTTTTAAAATATTACCGAGGAATGTATTGCATTTTCGACTTTTTTAAATAAAATTGCATTGAAGTTGGAAAGTGTTTCCTAATCAATGCTTTAAGCATGATTGATCTTTCTTGTTTACTCTTAAAGTAGTAAATTCATTACATTATATAAGGAAAGTCATGTGTTGCCCACATCAGATTTTTTCATAGGGTTCATTTTCAGAAAAACTGAAAGTGATCCCCATAACCAAAAGTGGATATCTTTAGTGACCCCCCCCCCCTGCCGAAATCCGATGCTGTATCCATAATAGTCATTATCTAAACTCTATCTATTGCCATTTCTAAAAAATAACTGTTTCAAGGAATATGTAAATTTTATAATCGAAAGTAACATCTCTGGAGCCGGAAATGGAAAACCTTAGTGACACGAAAATATGCCTTACCAAAATTTGATGCTGAATCCATATGTCACCGTCTAAGCTAGCCAATCTAGAAAAAATAGATAATTCAGAAGCAACGAATTTTTGATCTAGAAGCGGAAAAAACAAAACATTGAGGTCTTTCTTGAAAAAAACAATGGTATAAAAAAATTTCGATCAATAACAAGGGACTGTATTGCTTTCCAAATGGTTCTAATTTTCTTACTTTTGTGTAATACATAGTACATACAAAGAAAAGGTATTAAAAAAAAAGAAAAACTGATAGAAAAATATTTAAAACCGGACAAATTTTTAAAAGGAAAATATTTAGACGAGAACTAAAACCTCTATTACATTTCAATGTTTTTATAACTTTCTTATACGTAGTAATGAGAAACAAGAAAGATCAATCATGCTTAAAGCATTGATTATGAAACACTTTCCAACTTCAATGCAATTTTATTTAAAAAAGTCGAAAATGCAATACATTCCTCGGTAATATTTTAAAACTTATCACGATACTACATTGATTTATTATATTTGAAAACTTAGACCTTCATTGAAAAAAATGAACTTCATTCAAAAGACGGCATTGAAATATAAATTGCGTGGTTTAAATATCTCTAAAATGCAATACATTCCACGGTAATATTTTTAAATCTATCATAATACTACGATAATTTATTATATTTGAAAACTTCATCGAAAACAACTGAAATTAATTCAAATGACGTCATAGAAAAAATAACACGCCTGGATCTCTCTATAAAAGCAGGATTTCATTCATAACTTTCTCCATTTCATTCATCACAATACTATAATAATTTATTTTATTTAAAAATTAAGACCATGGAGCTACAATTCATAAACTTTATGCTTAAAACTTCATCGAAAAATATCGTCCTTCTGTTTATAAAATCAATTAATATTTCATTCATATCAGCCATGCAGACTCCATGGACTGAATTATTTTGTGTTAAAGAAATACAGTAATTCTAATACAACTCATTCTACATATTTTGCTGTTTACATTTTACATAGGTGAAAAATAGGCTTAATTGTAGAAATAATCAAATTTGAATGAGAATTTAAACTCAAATATATTGTCATTGTGTTGTTTTAGTATGTAGATGCACAGAATTTAAGCAGAAATAAAGTAGTTTTAGGATGGATACAACACTCAATATGAATTAAAAAGAACTTTAAAAAATCACGAATTTGAAACAAGATGGATGCCATATCTCATTTTGAAGTGGGTCATGTGATCGTTTAATATCATGGTCACGTGATCGTTTCATATAAGATGTGTAATTATTATTTTAATTTTTATTTAAATAACTACTGAATATATTTAGCTGAATTTTTTTTTATATATTTTATGGAACAATTTGACTATCACCTAAAATTTTCGAAACAATTTGTGAATTTTAAATCCGCTTAAAAAATGTTAGAAAAATTAGGTCCCATAGGGCTCAATGTATTTCATTTTTTCAACATGGGTTCAATCCAAAACTAATTGTGTGATATTATTCATTTATATTCCCATAGGTCCTACAGACCGTCTGAACAACATACTAAAATTTCATTTTGATTAAGTCATTTTTACGGCAGTTATCGTGCTAACGGACAGACAGACAGACAGACAGACAGAATGAACAAAGTCATAAACACTTTTCAACTTTGTTGTAAAGTGTTAAAAATTGTTTTCACGAAAATTTTTGATTTCAAAATTTTGATGCCGATATATGTTTCAAAAACTCCTGAACACGTTTTGACTATTTTTGGAGTGATTTCCGTCTGTCTGATGTCTGCTGTCGATTTCGTGTGTATACAATAGCGATCATAAATATTAATTGATTTGAAAACTTTATATCCGGTTTTGCTATCAAGAAATCTAGAAATGGAGAGAATATCTTTTAAATTTGAGCGAAAAATTCGAAATTTACTCGAAATTATATATTTTTTTAACATAACAGCATAGGACAACATTTGACATAATCATGCATAAAGGGATGCATTTTTACTTTCCTTATATATATAATGTATAAGGAAAGTATAGTGACGAGGTTCGAATTCGAGTTTTCGGCGGAAGAGCACGTTTCAAGCATCCCTGATCACGAATCGAACATTTTTGAAGTGATGTCGGTGTGTGTGTGTGTGTCAGTGAGCCTGTGGAGACGATAACTGACGAACGAATGGACCGATTCGAACGAAATTTGGCACAAAAATCACAATCCGTAAACACTGGAAGCCTATTGTTTTATACGCAATCGAATGTTCAGAACCCCCTTAAATTTTCGAGTGAAATTTTTAAAAAATCGTCAAAAAATCAAAACCGCTAATAAAGTTACGTAAATAGACATTTCTTATGTAATTTTTCATTAGAAAACTATTGATATAAATTTTAGAACGCTAACATGAACCGTTCTCGAGATATTGCACATTTTTCAAAAAAATTATCAAAACGTCATATAAAATAAAAAAAAATATTTCCTATTGAAAAACATGTTCACTTTTCATATGTAATACCATGCGGTAAATTTGGTGAGATCATTCTCGTGGAACTAGCGCCTTCCATTCAAGAAAAAAGATACTTTGAGTAATACTTTTGTATTTGAACGCCAATAGTCATTTATCTGCTGTAAGAATAACTTATTTCTCCGTCCATAACGATTGGCGAGATTTTGGCGACGAATTTGGTAGAATTTCGCCATCTTAGCGACTTTTTAAGTGTTGCTGAATTAACGAAAAACTTGGCCAAAATGGATAAAAATGACGCTAAATCAATGACGACTCACTAATGATGACGACATGGAAAATGACGACTCATTGACGAAAATTCAATATCTTGGAAAGAATGTAAATAACTACTATAAAAATAATCTATTTTTACTTTCCCTGCAATACATGGTAATGTATAGGGAAAGTATTGGAATCATGCCGAAAATCACAACTCGAGTTTTCGACGGATCTACACGTTTCGAGACCTCCAGAATACGAAAAATCTATTTTTAGCGTGACGTCTGTATGTGTGTCTGTGTGTCTGTGTGTCTGTCTGTGTGTCTGTCTGTCTGTCTGTGCAGATTTTGTATCCACTCTAACTATAAAACTAATGGACCGAATTTCACAAAATTTTGTAGGTAAGTCACTTGTGCTCGGGGCTGGTGCTGATTAGTTTTGGGTACGATTCGGAATAAAAGAACCCGCCTTTTTTGTGAAATGGCCCGTAAAAGTTTGTAACCACTGTAGCTGAAAAACTAATGGACAAAATTCGGTAGATGAGTCACGTATAGGTCACCCTGGTGCTCATTAGATTTTGGTACGATTCGGAAAAAATAACCTGCCTTTTTTAGCAGAATGGCCCGCAAAAATTATCAAAATCTAAACTAAAAAGCTACGTATGCTCAAATATATCCATTAAATGCTTGTTTAATGCGTAATTTTTAACGAAGAAAAGAATAAGACCAACCCCATTACATTAGGACTAGCCGTTCTCGAGATATATTAGTTTTTTTCGTATTTTTCCACGCCACCTTTGAAAATAAGTCCGGTTATCAAAGGAGAACGAAAATTGGAAATTAAAGTGAATTAAATTTAATTGAAATAAATAGAACGTGGATATAAGTTTGCAGGGAAAGTCATGTGCTGCCCACATCAGATTTTTACTTTCCCTGCTATACATGGTAATGTATAGGGAAAGTATTGGAATCATGTCGAAAATCGCAACTCGAGTTTTCGACGGATCTACACGTTTCGAGACCTCTAGAATACGAAAAAACTATTTTTAGCGTGACGTCTGTGTGTGTGTCTGTGTGTCTGTGTGTCTGTGTGTCTGTCTGTGCGTCTGTCTGTCTGTCTGTGCAGATTTTGTATCCACTCTAACTAAAAAACTAATTGACCGAATTTCGTAAAATTTGGTAGGTAAGTCACTTGTGCACGAATCTGGTGCTGATTAGTTTTGGGTATGACTCGGGTTCAAAGAACCCGCCTTTTTTTTGCGAAATGGCCCGCAAAAGCTTGAATCCACTCAAACTGAAAAACTAATGGACCGAATTTCACAAAATTTGGAAGATAAGTCGCTTGTAGGCCACCCTGGTGCTGATTAGATTTTGGTATAATTCGAAAAAAAATAACCTGCCTTTTTTTGCAAAATGGCCCGCAAAAATCATCAAAAGCTAAACTTAAGAACTAAGTCTGCACAAATACAGCCATTAAATGCTTGTTTAATACGTAATTTTTAGCGAAGAAAAGAATAAGACCAACCCCATTACACTAGGTCTAGCCGTTCTCGAGATATTTTAGTTTTTCGTATTTTTCCTACACCATTTTTAACACTTTACAACAAAGTTGAAAAGTGTTTATGACTTTGTTCATTCTGTCTGTCTGTCTGTCTGTCTGTCTGTCTGTCTGTCTGTCTGTCTGTCTGTCCGTTAGCACGATAACTGCCGTAAAAATGAGTTTATCAAAATGAAATTTTAGTATGTTGTTCAGTCGGTCTGTAGGACCTATGGGAATATAAATAAATAATATCACCCAATTAGTTTTTTATTGAACCCGGGTTGAAAAAATGAAATACATAGAACCCTATGGGACCTAATTTTTCAAACATTTTTTAAGTAAATTTAAAATTCACGAATTGCTTCGAAATTTTTAGGAAATATTCACATTATCCCATAGAATATATAAAAAAAAATTCAGTAAAATATGTTAAGTAGTTTTTTAATTAAAAAAAATATTTAATATAGGGAAAAAAACAAATTCAATTAAATTCTGACTTTGAGATATCTGCCAGAAAGAAAAGAAAGAGATATTATATAATAAAGATCTCTCCATTTGTTTAAGCGTTTTGCATATGGGAGTGGCTTCATATTTTAAAGTAAATTTGGTAGATAACAATTTTTCTTTTTTTTTAAATTTTATATAATTCTTCATGATAAATTTATTTGATGGCATTTTAAATGCACTTCCCTACGTCCTAGAGAGTTAAAATTTGGTACACAGCTTAAATTTGTTGAACATTTTATTCGACAAAAATTTGATGGATCTTTAAATATAGATCATACATTTTTTTCGAAATGGCCTGAAAATAATCCCCGTTCACTTCTATAAATCATTGTTGTAATATTGTTAAAAATTCTGATGTGGACAGCACATGTCTTTCTCTGCAGACTCATATTCGTTCTCTTTATTTATTCAATGATAATTTGAGTTTATCTGCACAACATAAGTATTTTAAATGACATTGAATTTACACGTTAAACTTAAATTTGGTTCTCATTTGATAGCTGGACTTATTGTCAAAGGTGGCGTAGCGAAAACGCGAAAAAACTAGAATATCTCAAGAACGGCTAGTCCTAGAGTAATGGGGTTAGTCTTATTCTTTTTGTTGTCAAAAATCACATATAAAATAGGAATTTAATTGATATAATTGAGCACACGTAGTCTTTTATTTTTATACATAACGATTTTTGCTGGCCATTTCGCAAAAATAGCCCATTCCTTTTTCCCGAATCATACTAGAATAACCTACAAATGACTTATATACAAAATTTTGTTAAATTTGGTATATAAATCACTTGTCGGTTATTGAAATATTATACACCAAATTTTGTTAAATTTGGTTCATTAGTTTTTAGCTAGAGTGGATAAAGGCAATTTCTGCGGCCATTTCGCAAAGAAGGCAGATTCTTTTATTACGAATCGTACTATAATCTAATGAACATCAGGATTTCCCACAAAAAACATACCTACCAAATTGTATGAAATTCGGTCCATTAGTTTTTCAATTAGAGTGGATGTAATATCCACACAGAAACATACACAGATACACCCTTACACACACAGACGTCTTCCTAAAAGTAGTTTTTTCGTGTTCTAGAAGTCCCAAAACGTGTAGATCCTTTGAAAATTCGAGTTCCGATCTTCGGCACGATTCCAATACTTTGAGTACATACACATACACATATATATTATCTGTGTATTATCTGTGTATCTAAATTCCGTGCCTATGCAATTACAATAGTTGTGATTTTAAATGATCCCTAAACTTTTATTATTTCTTCAAGGAAGCCTAATTTTAACATATGCAGAATGCAAATATCTCAAGCGATTGTAAGATGAATTACATAAGAATTGCTGAATTTTTTTCACACAAAATTATTTAGCTCTGGATTCTGGAATACAAGTTATATGAATGAAATATTCATTGATTTTGCATAAAGAATCAGATGATTTATATTTCGATACAGTTTTAAATATTTAAGTATAATAAATTACTGTAGTACTGTGATAATGTAAAAGATATTACCACTGAATGAATCACATTTTAGAAATTTTTAAATGAAATTACATTTCAGTTGGAAAGTGTTTCATAATCAATGCTTATGCATGATTGATCTTTCTTGTTGAAAATAAGTTCAGTTTTCAAATGAGAACGAAAATTGAATTAAAAATTAATTAAATTTAATTTAATAAATAGAACTAGAATATAAGTCTGCAGGGAAAGTCATGTGCTGCCCACATCAGATTTTTTTTACTGTAAAAGTAGTAAATTCATTGCATTATATAAGGAAAGTCATGTGATGCCCACATCAGATTTTTTTTTATTTATGGCTCAGTGATCACGAGACTTAATAGTTTCAATCATTGTTGTTAAAAATAGACGCATTTATTTGTATAATTTTTTTGTCCGTGACGACATTTGTCCTCCCTTGGGAGGCAAGTTACCCCCCTGGGTGTACATTATCAAGTATGGTTTCAATCGAAATTTTTTTCAAGCCCTTTAAAGAGAAGAGTAACACGCTATAGTTATAATAATTTGAACCACGATTTTTTCTTGTAAAATTCGAAAAACAAATTAATTCTGGTATGATAGAGGCGAGTTCAGCTACATTCCAGTTGATTTTGCTTTTGCTTTCGGTGCAGAAAACATAGGGTAAATCCGGGATATATGCAGCACTATTTTTAAATCAATATTCTGAGACATATGATGCACAAACAAGAAACTAACGTAGTCATAATAATTTATTTACATTTAGAAAACATATGTATTATGATAAAATAAATTTTTGAATTCTTATAAAGTAATTATAATTTATTTTGTAAACCCTTTCATTTCGTCATCTCTCCGGGATAAATCTGGTATTACGGGGGGGTGTTACAATAAGGGATACTCTCAGCACTTAACAGAAATGAATTTTAAAGGATGTACCAAATATTTTTTTTTCAAAAAATATATATATTCAAATATAAAAAAGATAGAAACAATAAAATTGCAATTTTGTAAAATATAAAAAATTGACTCAATTCGAAAAATGTTTGCTTTTTACTTTCCCTGCAATACATGGTAATGTATAGGGAAAGTATTGGAATCATGCCGAAAATCGCAACTCGAGTTTTCGACGGATCTACACGTTTCGAGACCTCTAGAATACGAAAAAACCATTTTTAGCGTGACGCCTGTGTGTGTATCTGTCTGTCTGTCTGTCTGTGTGTCTGTGTGTCTGTCTGTCTGTCTGTCTGTGCAGATTTTGTATCCACTGTAACTAAAAAACTATTGGACCGAATTTCACAACATTTGGTAGGTAAGTCACTTGTGGGCGAGTTTTTTCTAAATGGCCCGCAAAAGCTTGTATCCACTCTAACTAAAAAATTACTAGACCGAATTTCATAAAATTCGGCAGATGAGTCATTTGTGGGTCACCCTGATGCTGATTAGATTTTGTTATGATTCAGAAAAAATAACCTGCCTTTTTTTTTTGCAAAATAGCCCGCAAAAATCGTAAAAATCTAAACTAAAGAACTACGTATGCTCAAATACATTAATTAAATTCTTGTTTAATACGTAATTGTTAGCGAAGAAAAGAATAAGACCAACCCCATTACATTAGGACTAGCCTTTCTCGAGAAATTTTAGTTTTTCGTGTTTTCTCTACGCCACCTTTGAAAATAAGTCCGGTTACTGAATGAGAACGAAAATTGAATTAAAAGTGAAATAAATTTAATTAAAATAAAGATAATTTGGATATAAGTCTGCAGAGAAAGTCATGTGCTGCCCACATCAGATTTTTTATTTTAAACTCTGTTTAAGAATACAACCAACACAGACAAATTAATGACATTAATGAACAATGGAGTAGGATGAAAATCGTCTAAATAACATAATTATGAAAATTTTATTTATTCTACAAATAACTCTTAAGTGTACCCATTTCTAGGGGAGAGATGCCGCACCTTCCAGCTTCCTAACTTTGGATTCAAACATGGCGAAATCACAATAAGAACACGCTACACAAAGACTATGCTTCGCTCAAGCAAGGAACCCACTCATATTTCTAAAGTTTCAGCTATAATTTACAATCTGTGGTAGCACAACAAAATATTTCATGATAAATTCTGCAACTCTTCTTAGATATTTGTCACTTTCGGGTGAAAATATCTGATGTGAGCAGCACATGACTTTCCCTTATAACTCTTATTCACGTACTCTTTATTTCTTCAATAATTCGTTTAATTCGGATTAATTGAGCACAAAAAAGCCATAATTATTTCAAAATACACTAAATTTTCACTTTTAATTCAATTTTCATTTTCATTTGGTAACTGAACTTATTTTCCAAGGTGGCGTAGCGAAAATGCAAAATAGCTAAATTATATCGAGAACGGCTATTCTTGTAGTAATGGGATTGGTCTTATTCTTTTAGTTCTTCTTTTGTCAACTCGTAATTCTTCGATATTCTTCTAACGTTATTCTATTTGTCTCGTTATTCTTTTCATTCTTCTTATTCCTTCAAAAATTGCGTATAATATAAGAATTTAATTGATATATTTGAGCATACGTAGTCTTTTATTTTTAGATTTAATGATTTTGCGGGCTATTTCGCAAAAAAGGCAGGTTCCTTTTTTCCGAATCGTACCAAATTCTAATCAGCACCAAGATAACTTATAAGTGATTTATCAACTAAATTTTGTGAAATTCGGTTTATTGGTTTTTCAGCTAGAGTGGATAGAGGCAATTTCTGCTGACCATTACGCAAAAAAAGCAGGTAGTTTATCCCGAATCGTACAGAAGTATGATCATCACGAGGGTCACCCACAAAGAACTTACCAAATTTTATAAAATTCAATCAATTCGTTTTCAGTTACAGTAGATACAAAATCTTCACAGAGACACAGACACACGCATACGTCACGCAAAAAATAGTTTTTTTGTGTTCTGGAGGTCCCAAAACGTGCAGATCCGTCGAAAACTTCCAATACTTTTACGATTCCAATACTTTCACTATACATTACCATGTATTGCAGGTAAATATATATTGCAGTATGTATTGCAGTATACATTGCAGTATATATTACCATGTATTGTGGAATACATTACCATGTATCGGATGTGGACAGCACATGACTTTCCTTGCAAACTTTAATTCATTTTTTCTTTACTGTATTATTAATGCATTATATTAAGTTCAGGTGCGCTGAATTTACACTTTTAATTCAGTTTTCGCATTTATTTGGTAGCTGGACCTGTTTTCAAAACCGACGAAGCAAAAATGCAAAAAAAAAAAAAATATCTCAAGAACGGCTTATCCTAGTGTAATTAAGTTGATCCTAACCTTTTCATCGTCAAAAATTACGCATAAAACATATTTTTTTTTTTTTTTTTTTTTTTTTGCTAAGCGGCCCGAAAAAACCCTCAGAATCTAAAATAAAAAACTCCATATGCTCAAATGTATCAATTAAATATATGTTTTATGTTTGTGCATAAAACATATATTTAATTGATACATTTGAGCATATGGAGTTTTTTATTTTAGATTCTGAGGGTTTTTTCGGGCCGCTTAGCAAAAAAAGGCAGGTTCTTTTTTCCGAATCAAAACAAAATTACCAGGGTAACCCACAAGTGACGTATTTACCAAATTTTGTGATTTATTTTTCAATTCGTTATTTAGCTAGAATGGATACATTTAATTTTTGCGAGCCATGTCACATAAAAAGGCGGGTTCTTGTATCCCAAATAGTACCAAATTCTAATCAGCACCCAGGTCACCAACAATTTACTCATCTATAAAATATTATGCAATTTGGTCCATTAGTTTTTGAGTTTGAGTGGATACGTCCACTGCACAGCCAGACACACACACAAGCACACAGACCCACAGACACAGACACAGACACAAACGTCATGCTAAAAATATTTTTTTGTGTTAAAGAGTATGTAGAAGATCTTTAACATGTATAACCGTCGAAAACTCCATTTCCGATTTCGACATGATTCCAATACTTTCCCTATATATTACCATGTACTGCAGGAAAAGTAAAAATCTGATGTGGACAGCACATGACTTTTCCTGCAGACACGAATTCATATTTTCTTTATTTCTTTAAGAAATCATTAAATTTAGTTCAAATGCACAAAATAACACTACATTTGCATTTTTAATCAATTTCTGCTTTTATTTGGTAACTGGACATTTTTCCAAAGGCGACATAAAAAATTCGAAAATTCTCAAATATCCCGAGAACGGTTAGCTCTAGAGTAATAGAGTTGTTCTTATTCCTTTCCTCGTCAAAAATTACGTTTAAAATAAGCATTTAATTGATACATTTGAACATACGTAGTCCTTTTTTTAGATATTAGCCATTTCTGCGGACCATTTCGTAAAAAAAGGTAGGTTATTCTTTTCCGAATCATACAAAATCTAATCAGCACCCTCCAGAATATCCCACGAGTGACTTATCTACCAAATTTTGTGAAATTTGGTCGATTAGTATTTCAGCTAGAGAGGAAACACGGTATTTTTGCCGGCCATTTCGCAAAAAAAGGCGGGTTACTTTTTTCCGAATCGTACCAAAAGTAATAAGCACCAGGGTGACACTCAAGGGTCTTACCTACCAAATTTTTTTGAAATTCGATCCATTAGTTTTAAGTTAGACTGGATACATACATTGCACAGACAGACAGAAGCACAGACACACAGACAAACACACACACACATACGTCACACTAAAAATAGTATTTTCGTATTCTAGAGGTCCCAAAACGTGTAGATCAGTCGAAAACTCGAATTGCGATTTTCGGCATGATTCCAATACTTCCCCTATACATTACCATGTATTGCAGGGAAAGTAAAAATTTGATGTGGGCAGCACATGACTTTCTCTGCAGACTTATATCCACGTTATCTTTATTTTAATTAAATTTAATTCACTTTTAATTCAATTTTTGTTTTCATTTGGTAACTGGACGTATTTTCAAAGGTGGCTTAGAGAAAATACGAAAAAAGTAAAATGTCGCGAGAAGGACAAGTCCTAATGTAATGGGATTGGTTTTATTATATTTTTGGTTAAAAATTACGTATAAAACATTCATTTAATGGATATATTTGAACATACGTAGTTTTTATTTTAGATTTTGACGATTTTTGCGGGCCATTTTGCAAAAAAAGGCAGGTTATTTCTTCCGAATCGAACCAAAATCTAATCAGCACCAGGGTAACCCACAAGCGACTTATCAACCGATTGTTGTGAAATTCAGTACTTCAATTTTTCAGCTAAAATGGATACAGGCTTTTGCGGGCCATTTCGCAAAAAAAGGCGGGTTCTTTTATCCAGAATCGTACTCAAAACTAATCAGCACCAGATTCGCCCACAAGCGACTCGCCTACCAAATTTTGTGAAATTTGGTCCATTAGATTTTTAGTTAGAGTAGATACAAAATCTGCACAGACAGACACACAGCCAGACACACAGACACACACACAGACGTCACGCTAAAAATGGGTTTTTCGTATTCCAGAGGTTGATTTATTCAATTAGATTTTTAGTTAGAGTGGATACAAAATCTGCACAGACAGATAGACACGCAGACACACAGACAGAGCCACAATCAGACGTCACAATCAGACACACAATCAGACGTCAAAATCAGGCCCAAAAGGCATACGTAGTTTTCATTTTAGATTTTGACGATTTTTGCGGGCCATTTTGCAAAAAAAGGCAGGTTATTTTTTTCCGAATCGTACCAAAATCTAATCAGCACCAGGGTAACCCACAAGTGACTCATCTACCGAATTTCGTGAAATTCAGTCCATTAGTTTTTCAGTTAGAGTGGATGTAAGCTTTTGCGGGCCATGTCGCAAAAAAGGCGGGTTCTTTTACCCCAAATCGTACCCAAAACTAATCAGCACCAGACTCGCTCACAAAGTGACTTACCTACCAAATTTTGTGAAATTCGGTCCATTAGTTTTTTAGTTAGAGTGGATACAAAATTTGCACAGACAGACAGACAGACAGACAGACACACAGACACACACACAGACGTCACGCTAAAAATGGTTTTTTCGTATTCCAGAGGTCTTGAAACGTGTAGATCCGTCGAAAACTTGAATTGCGATTTTCGACATGATTCCAATACTTTCCCTATACATTACCATGTATTGCAGGGAAAGTAAAATGGCACAGGAATACAAACTTTTATCAAACACATTTGAAACACTAAACGGCACGCCATTAATGTTTACTGCATTACCATCTTACGGTAAGGTTCAGTACTTGGGGGAGAGGGGCAATTTATACCGGATGCGGCATATATCCTGGAATTACCCTATAAAAGGAAAGCATTTAAAAAGAAAACAATTTATAGAAAAATTATATAATTTGGAGCGAAAATTTAGAAAAAATGTATTTAAGAAAGAATGCAAAAAATTTGTTATTCAAAAGGTTTTACTTTTTTAACCGTCATACAATAAATACATTGTATATACAAAAAGAACGAAAATTAAAAAGAAAATTAGATTAAGTGGGACGGAAATATAAATGGAAAATATTTTATACAGAATGAAAAATCCCATTGCAATTAAAACGGTTTTGGTTATTTTTTACTTTCATTTTATTGTATATGAAAAGTGAAAGTATTTTATAGGGAACGTAAATTAAATGCAAAATCATTTAAAGTAGGACGAAATTTCAAAAGAAAGTATTTAAAAAAGAACGAAAAGTTCCATTATTATTCAAAAAAAAATTATTCTGAATATTCAAAATGAAAATATTTAAAAGATAGAAAAATATGAAAGAAAATTATTTAAAATAGGACAAACCTTTAAATGAAAATAATCTAAACCAGAATTAGTCCTACTCATTAAATTGTTTTATATCAATTTTATCCAATACATTGTATTTGTAAAGATTAGGTAAAAATACTATTTAAAGCAAGCGAAAATTTAAAAAGTATTTAAAAGAGGACTAAAATTATAGTGTTAATTGAAATAATTTTTATATACAAACATTTATATACATAAGCAAACAGAAAATATTATCAAGAAAGATCAATCATGCATAAAGCACTGATTATGAAACGCATTCCAACTGAAATGCAATTTCATTTAAACATCTCTTTAATGTGATACATTCAGTGCTAATATATTTTAAATTATCACAGTACTACAGTAAGTTAAAATATTTGAAAACTTCATGGAAAAAATGAACTTCATTCAAATGACGTCATCTAAATATTAATCGTCTGGTTCTCTATGTAAAAGCAATGAATATTTCATTCATATCACTTTTATTCCAGACCCCAGAGCTAAATCATTTTGCGTGAAAAAAATTCAGCAATTCTTATACAACTCGTCTTACAATCACTCGTTTACATTCTGCATCCATTAAAATTTGGCTTCGTTGTAGAAATAATTAAAGTTTGATGATCATTTAAATTCAAAATGATTGTAAACGCGTTGGAACGGAATATAGATCCACAGAAAATATACAAAAATAAAGCGGTTTCTGACTCTAACGGATTCAATAATAAATATACATTTAAAAGAACTTTAAAAATCACGTTTTCACACTGGGAAAAAATATGGATGCCATATTTTATTTTGAAGTGGGCCACGTGATATCTTCATATAATATGGGTGTAATTATTATTTTATAATTTTTATTTAAAAAACTACCAAACATATTTTGCTGAAATTTTTTTTGTATATTTTATGGGATAATTTGAATATTTCCTAAAATTTTCGAAGCAATTTGTGAATTTTAACTTTGCTTAAAAAATGTTTGAAAAATTAGGCCCTATAGGGTTCAATGTATTTCACTTTTCAACCCGGGTTCAATCCAAAACTAAGTGGGTGATATTATTCATTTACATTCCCACATGTTCCATAGATCGTCGCAACACCATACCAAAATTTCATTTCAATAAAGTCATTTTTACGGCAGTTATCGTGCGAACGGACAGACAGACAGACATACAGAATGAACAAAGTTATAAACACTTTTAAACTATGTTGAAAAGTGTTAAAAAAAGGTAGAAAGTTAATAAGAAAGTAAATAACAGCGACAAACACCTTGAATTTTTTTTTTGACTTTTATAATTTTTATAAATTTTTCAAAAAACTGCCCTAAAATTTGAGGGTCATCCAGGAGATTAATATTTCAAAACATCAAAGACTCTAACGTATATTAATTGAAATGAACGTAGAGAATTTCATTCAATTCATGCAATTAGTTCGAGAGATATCGGATCCACCAGCAAACAGACCAGCATTATTGAAAACTTGATTCATTCCTATTAAGGGAAGCTCAAAACGTGTAAGTCCATAAAAATGGGAAAGTTAGATATTTAGCAACCAATACTTTACATATACGTACTATATCTGTTGTATATACTTTCTAAATTTGAAAAACGGTTGCTAAACCCGCCGCCGCCACTGTTTGACAAATTTCACATTCCTGGAGTTTCTCTGTCTCGTATTGCAAATAATGCAGCATACAAAAATACTAAATTTAGTATATTTGTGAAGGAATGTTAGGGGAACAAGCTGAAAAAACCGTTTTTCGATTTAAACTTTAGTTATGGGATATTTCATGTCACAGTCAAAGGAAGAGTAATTGAGCTGCGAGTTTGCGTTCTACACAAGCTATCAATAGCAAGACCAGGAATTGTTGCAGGCACGTACCTACATAGTTGAAATTTTGCAAGAAAGTGTCATATTTTTTCATTTTGATTTAGTTTATCAATGTGGTGAAAAAAACCTTAAGTGCGGTTACCCTTAAATAATAACCTGTGTGGATTAAATAATTTATCTTAATTAAAGTGGTCATGAATCGTAACATTTATACATTGCTATCGTGGCCGCAAAACCCACCATTGCCTCTTTGCACGAGTTCCTTAACATAATCATTAAATCAAAATCACTACACATTAAAATCCACATTTTTAAGTTTTAAAATAAATTATCATGTATTTACACCGCTATTATTGTTATCATTAAAATTACATCAATTTTAACAAACGCTTAAGGAGGAGAAAGACACCGTGTGAGACCATGTCTTTTGAATCTTATTCCAAAGATAAAAATCTGATGTGGGCAGCACATGACTTTCCCTGCAGACTTATACTCACGTTCTCTTTATTTTAATTAAATTTAATTCACTTTTAATTCAATTTTCGTTCTCATTTGATAACTGGACTTATTTTCAAAGGTGGCGTAGATAAAATACAAACCTAAAATATCTCCTCCGCAAAACAGCTATTCCAAAACAGCTAGTCCTAGTGTAATGGGGTTGGTCTTATTCTTTTCTTCGTTAAAAATTACGTATTAAACAAGCATTTAATAGATATATTTGAGCATACATAGTTTTTTATATTAGATTTTGGCGATTTTTGCGGCTCATTCTGCAAAAAAAAAGGTTATTTTTTTTTCGAATCGTACCAAAATCTGATCAGCACTAAAGTGTTCCACAAGTGAATTATCTACCGAATTTTGTGAAATTCGGTCCATTAGTTTTTCAGCTAGAGTGGATACAAGCTTTTGCGGGACATTTCGCAAAAAAGGCAGGTTCTTTTATCCCGAATCGTGCCCAAAACAAATCAGCACCAGATTCTCCCACAAGTGACTTACCTACCAAATTTTATGAAATTCGGTCCATTAGTTTTTTAATTAGAGTGGATACAAAGTCTGCACACACAGACAGACACACACACACACAGACACACAGACACACAGACATACATACACACGTCACGCTAAAAGTAGTTTTTCATATTCTAGAGGTCTCGAAACGTGTAGATCCGTCGAAAACTCGAGTTGCGATTTTCGGCATGATTCCAATACTTTCCCTATACATTACCATGTATTGCAGGGAAAGTAAAAAATCGAACTAACTTACGTAAAAACTGGTACATACCTCTATATTTCGGGTCCATAGCTCAGCATGACTGGAATCTGTTCCGATTCTCTTTCTGAAATTTCGAGTCAGACTTCGTTTTTCTCCATAACATTCTCATATTTAAATGAATAACGACTTTCTCTGGACAACACTGCTTGAAAACAAGGTTCACTCTCTTAACTCTCGAACAACAACTAAATTATATCAGTTGACTTTTTTCTTGCAGCCACATCATTTTGCCTGGGGTTCAGATACGCCCTCCTTGCTCTCATTGGACGCTCTTCAGTGCGATATCGTATCTTTGCATTCTTGGCTCTTTCAGTTTCCAATGAAGTTTGGTTTAAGTCTTGGCCCTATGATATTTTTCCCCAACCACACGTGCAATTTTTGTAACGTATATTTATTTGGGGTCATAACTTTCTGGGCGAAGACTGTCATTAAAAGTAACTGAAATTGGGCACTTTGTTTCGTCTTAAACATCCAAAACTTCATATGATGCCTCCTAGTCTCACAATGAGTTATTATATTTTTATACTGACGTGAATGTATACTATATATTATACTGGCTTTCTATTAATACCATACATAATAATGTACATCCCCCCCGGAGGTGGTAACTTGCCCTCTAAGAGGCTAATGACGTCATGAACAAGAATAATTGTATCACGGTTATTTTTCACAACAATGATTGAAACTACGAATTCTCATGATCAACTTCTATATATATAAAGAAGAAAAGTGTGTATGTATGATCCCCCATAACTGGAGAACGGCTGAACCGAATTTCATGAAATTTGTCTTGGTAGTCTTGAAATCACCCCACAAAAAACATAGGCCATGTTTTGAGTTTCTACGACCAGTGGTTCTCGAGATATTAGTGAAAAACGACACTTTTTCCTAGGAGTTCTACTCTCTAACTCCATGATTCACAACGAAAAAGGTGGAACATTGTTGGTTTAAAACGTGAAAATCAATTAAATCTCTGAGTTTTGTGCGAGTTTATTGAACGTATTAGACACTTTTGAAAATCGCAGGTTTGAAATATGAATTTAAATGGAAACTTTCACCATGGTTTATTTCTCACAGGCTTACTCAACACTGAGTTTTGTGGCAGTTTATTGAACGTATTAGACAATTTTGAAAATCGCAAGCTTGAGATATGAATTTAAATGGAAACTTTCACCGCGGTTTATTTCTCACAGACTTACTCAACACTGAGTTTTGTGCAGTTTATTGAACGTATTAGACAATTTTGAAAATCGCAGGTTTGAGATATGAATTTAAATGGAAACTTTCACCATGGTTTATCTCTCACAGGCTTACTCAACACTGAGTTTTGTGGCAGTTTATTGAACGTATTAGACAATTTTGAAAATCGCAGGTTTGAGATAAGAATTTAAATGGAAACTTTCACCATGGTTTATTTCTCACAGGCTTACTCAAAACTGAGTTTTGTGGCAGTTTATTGAACGTATTAGACAATTTTGAAAATCGCAGGTTTGAGATATGAATTTAAATGGAAACTTTCTCCATGGTTTATTTCTCACAGGCTTACTCAACACTGAGTTTTGTGGCAGTTTATTGAACGTATTAGACAATTTTGAAAATCGCAGGTTTGAGATATGAATTTAAATGGAAACTTTCTCCATGGTTTATTTCTCACAGGCTTACTCAACACTGAGTTTTGTGCAGTTTATTGAACGTATTAGACAATTTTGAAAATCGCAGGTTTGAGATATGAATTTAAATGGAAACTTTAACCATGGTTTATTTCTCACAGGCTTACTCAACACTGAGTTTTGTGGGAATTTATTGAACGTATTAGACAATTTTGAAAATCGCAAGTTTGAGATATGAATTTAAATGGAAACTATCACCATGGTTTATTTCTCACAGGCTTACTCAGCAACGAAAAGTATTAAAAAATCACAAGAAAGATCAATCATGCATGAAGCATTGATTATGAAACACTTTCCAACTTTAATTTTATTTAAACATCTCTAAAATGTGATACATTCAGCGGCAATATATCACAATCGGCCCTATATGTTCCAGTGTAATTTTTATCATAGTTTTGTATGGTAAATCCCGAGCAACGTCGGGTAATCGCTGCCAGTTGAGCTATAAATAAACGCTTTTATGCGTGATTATGTCAATTTATGTCAACTTCCTATACTGCATTGTTAAAAAAATATAAAATTTCAAATAAAGTTCAAAGTTTGTGCTCGAACTTAAAGAAATTCTATCTGGTTCTAGATTTTGTGATAACAAAGCCGGATATAAAGTTTCATGAAAATCCATTAATATTTGCGGCTGATGTCATGTTCACAAGAAATCGACCATAGACATCAGACAGACAGACAGACAGACATCACTACAAGAATAGTCAAAAAGTGCTCAGGAGATCTTAAAGCTTATATTGGCGTCAAAAATGGAAAATTTTCGTGAAAACAATACTTTCTCGATACCACGTATTGGAAAGTAAATATAAGACTTTTTAAAGCTTTGAACATCAAGTCATCCTATCACCACAGAAGCTTCACTGATAACATCCCAGAAAAGTAGGTCACGAAAAGGAAAAATATGATGCTCAGTAATTTATATCTTCGTTGATTCAATCACTGAAATTGTTCATCTGTGAAAGGATGTTGATTATATTATTCCATCCTTACAATACATAAAATATGTAAAGGAAAAATAGTGGGATGCAATATGTAAAATTTGAATTTTTACATTGTCATACAATGTAACATAGTATAATAAATTGTTTTCACGAATTTTTTCGAATTCGAGATTTTGATACCATTATACTTTTTAAGACCTGCTGTATATAGTTTGACTATTTTTGGAGTGATGTTCGTCCGTCTGTCTGTACGTATGTCTGTGGACAATTTCTTGAGTATACAATAGCGACCACAATTAAAGGATTTTCACGAAATTTTATATCCGACTTTGTGAATCTAGACCTAGATAAAACTGTTTTTGAAATTCCAGCAAAAATTTCTTTAACATGGCAGCATAGTACAATATTTGACATAATCATACTTAAAAGGGTTTATTTATGGTTTGATGTCCATGAGACTTAATAGTTACAATCATTGTTGTGAAAAATAGCCACGATCCATTTACCTGGTTCGTGATTTCACTCACCCCCCGTCAGGGAGCAAAATATCCCCTCCCCCGGAGGATACATAGTCAAGTACATTACCAATCGAAAGATTTGTTAAGATCTTTGAAGGATAACATCCTATAATGGTAATCATTTGAACTCCCGATACCAATGTTTCAAATATTTTCTTGTAAAACTTGGAAAAAAAAATTGTTACTAAAAATTGATTTGGGTATGACAGCCACACTGTTGAGACACACTGCAGTTAATTAAACTAGGCTTTGCAGTTCTCGGCGTTTTTTACAATCCTAAGATTTCGAGATTAAGAATTTTTCAATTACGCGATCCCGTCTCGCGGAATTTGGAATTTCATTTCACTTTATTTGAAGATTTATTAAAAGCTTTAAAGCTTTATTAAAGCACTCTTATGTTTTGATTTATTTATCTAAAATATTATATGTATTGGAATTGTGCTAGAACGTCCCAGCAGCAAACTTTCAGTATAAAAATCTTTTAGATACATTTAATATTTTTTGTAAAAAAGAGAAATATATTTTAATATATATTTCTTTTTCGCTCTTATACTAAACATCAAGAAAATTATGGTCGCAAGTGGTGTGTATACTTGATTTTCGAAGAACTCGAATTTTTATATTCTTTTGTCCACTTTTTAACGTGCAGTTATACGAATTTTCAGATAAACCACAAGTGGCATCTCTAGAACCAGAAGTGAAATTCTTAATGAGCCACTCCTACCTCAAACGGAATTTGACGCTCAATTTATATCTAAGCTCTAACCATAGCCGATTCTAAGCAATAGATATTTTTAAAAAATGAACACTTTTTAACCGGAAAATGGAAAATAGCCGGAAGTGGAAATTCTTAGTGAACCTCCAACCCTTGTAAAGAACCTTGCTGCCCCAACCAGGAATCGAACTCCAGATCTACGAATTGGCCAACCGATGCCTACCATAGAGCTACTGGGACGGAATTGCAAGCTCTTATCGTTGAACAAGACTCTGTATTCTTCATCCTCTAATGTAAGATTAAAGTGCAATTGACAATTTGACTGATCACCGCCTGCTGTTTTTACATGAGGTTAGCCTGCTGCTGCTATTTTCATCCTCCAGGTTAGCTGCCTGCGTGTTCGTTAAGCTCCCAATTTGAAATCGTCGCCCAATATACCATAGTCCACTGAATCCATGCTAGTCGTACTAGGTTCACTCTCAGACATCCGACATCTTTGCACTAACCTATAAGATTGATTTGTTTGTACGTCATTGTAAAGAGACTTGCTGTCCCAACCGGAAATTGAACGACGAATCTCTGTACTGGCTAACCGACGTTCTACCATTGAGCTACTGAGACGGAATTGCAAACTCTTATCATTGAAGTTTACTCTGCAATCTCCATCCTTTAATGTCAGGTTGATATGCAATTGACAATCTGACTGTCCAGTTCCTGCTGCTTTTACCTCAAGTTAGCCTCCTGCTGCTACTTTCATCCTCCAGGTTAGCTTCCTGCGTGGTCGTTGTTCCCGATTTGAAATCGGCTCTCCATATGCCAGAGTCCACTGAATACTAGTCGTACCAGTCGTACTAGTCGTACTAGAGTCACTCTCCAACCTCCACCATCTTTGCACTAACCTACAGGGTTGATTTTTTCGGGCGCTATTGATTGAACCAGAAATACGCCAAAAATTGAACCACGCCAGAAATTGAACCGCGAGTCTTCATACTAGTCAGCCGACGCTCTACCGCTGGGCTAGTGGGACAGAGTTTCAAGCGATTTTCTTCGAAATAGACTCTGCGCCCTCTCTAGAATTTGATGCTGTCCCATATCTGCCATGATTTAAACTCTATCGATAGTAGATCCAGAAAAAATAATGTTTCTAGAAAAATCTAAAGGAAGGGATATCTCCAGATTTCAAAGTAGAAATTATTTTTGAAACCCCCCTACTCTCTCTAAAATGTAATTAATCCATATTAGTCAACATCTAAGTTCTATTGATAGCCGATTCTGAAAAACAGATGTAAGAAAAATGAATACTTTTACTTCGGAAGGGACATCTCCAGAATCGAAAATGGAAATCCGTAGTAAGTCCCATACCCCTTCTAAAAATTAATTTTGAATTCGTATCAGGTATCATCTAAACTCTATCTAAAGTTAATCTTAAAAAATAGATGTTTCAAAAAAAATGAAAATTTTTTAACCAGAAATGGAAAGAGAAGATGAAAGTGGAAATCTTTGGTAAGGAACCTCCTCCAAAATTTGATGCTAAATCTATATCAATCCAATCATCATCTACGCTGTATCTATAGCAGATCCGAAGAAATGGATGTCTCAAAATAATTTTGTAAAACAATACTCTGGCAAAATATTTGCAACCAATAAACATACTCAAGTAAAACGATGAAAAGAGAAAAGCTTATAGTAATATATTTTAGTTTAATAAGCAATAGAAATAAATGAAAACATTTCATTAACTTTATAATAAATAAAGAATTTACTAACATTCTTCATTTTTGTCGAACTGTGTTATGTATATATTCCTGTTGTTTATATTGACAGCATGTTAATAAATTAAGGTAAAAAGATGCACAGTCTCTGATATTTAGCTAATGCTCAAAATCTTATTTAGTTGCAAAACTCATATTCTCTATTCTGAATTTTGTTGCAAAACTCACATTCTCCAGCCAATAGGAATATTTTATCATATTGCATGATCATCAACTATCTTCTTCCTTTTCTATTACCTTTATGTTAAGCAATGGGGTTCAGTGTGATTCCGATATGTGTTCTTATCTGCAGTGCTCATTCATGATTTTGAAAATTTTGAAGTTTGAGTTGATGTCAATAATGCATTTATCTGTTGCTACACAAATAAGTGATGGGATTTCTAAGAAATTCCTAAGAAAAAATGTTCCCCGACCAAATATTCGTAACACTGTTATTTATCTCAAAAGTATTTGAAATTTATTTTTAAAAAATCAGCTATTTTATATCTACTTTCTTAAAATGTTATATTCTCATTATTTTGGGGGTAAAGGCTACCATTTCTTTACATCAATTAGGTGCAAAACTCGCAATATCTGCATCATTTGGGTGCAAAACTCACAATCTCTTCATCATTTGGGTGCAAAACTCGCATTATCTACCTCAATTGGTGCAAAACTCACAATATCCGTATCATTTAGGTGTAATACACCCATTTTTCACATTAATTGGGTGCAATACTCACATTTTCCAAATTATTTGAGTGCAAAACTCATATTCTCCGCATCAATTGGTTACAAAACTCACAATATCCGCATTATTTGGTTGTAATACTCCCATTTTCCTCATCAATTCTGTACAATGCTTACATTCTCCACATTGGTTGGGTGCAAAACTCATATTCTCCACATCTATTGGGCGCATAACTCGCATTCTCCAATATTTTAAACTAAATGTTGTCGTTTTTATCGGGATTGATTTTGTTTCTCTTGCGGTTAAATTCCTTGTGGTATGAACCATATTAATGTATAGTATAATAGCAATTGCAATAAAAAGAATTAATGTAGGAAGAGCAATGATTTAACTACATAATGCAGTGATTTCACCTCTTTCACAGCGACTTATCACCAATCGTTATCCCACCATCAGTCATAATACAGCAAATTTAAAGATACCACTCGATAGGGAATTTCTTATACAAATTGATTTGCAAAAAAAAATTGTATAAGTAGTCGGCTTCATATCAGATTGCGCACAAACTTCAAAATTTCTAATAACAACACCCAGTTTTGATGTCATAAAAAATCATTTGATGTCATCCCAAATTTGTCTAACTATAAATTTTATTGGGTTTCTTTCGTTATTTCCGGAGATATTGCGGTTTTAAATATGGAGACGATTTGGAGATCGCCTCCATATTTAAAACTGCAACCTAATGAACGAGATTATTGTTGCTTTCTGAGACCTGTTTTTATAATGTGGGTCATTTGGTGCTTTAATGAAATACGTCGGTATTTTGTTCTGAATTCTCATCTTGCATTTGAGAACATCAAGCCCTCTTTAATCTGTCATCTTATGATATTCTAATTAATAGAAGTTTGGCTCAACTCGACTTTCGCATACCAGAATCCATTTTTAGTATGGTTTTTTTCATCCAAAATTTAGAAGAAAAATTTGAAAAAATCGGTACCGTGGAGTCAAATGATTACAAATATAGCGTATTACCCTTCACTTAAGGGCTAAAGGGCTTCACTTAAGGGCTAAAGAGCTCGCCCTAAAGGGCTTGAAACAATATTTCGATTGATACCATACTTCACAATACACCCCCGAGTGAAGAGGGTAATTTGCTCCTCGAGAAGTGCTAATGACTTCGCGAACAAAAAAAAATCTGTTGTGGGCAGCACATGATTTTCCTTATATAATGCAATAAATTTACTACTTTTACAGTAAAAAAATACTGTATTAGATCCACAGCACTGTGTTTTTATCTTTAGATTGTACATTTGGCAATTTTCCGGATGACAACATGTAAATCTATTTTAAAGTATCGAATTAATTTATATTTCGCGCAACTCCAAATAAAGAATTATCAATATTGATAGCATCCTCAATAAGCGATATATTCCACATATTCAAATATTTTAATAATTAATTCATCAATTAGGTGTCATTTTCATTAATTTAGCGTCATTTTTACAATTTTGAAGATATTTTTGTCAATTTGGAGGCGAAATATCGCCAAGTTGGCGATACTTTGTTAAATTATTCACTAAGTTCGCCAAATGCATCACCAAGTACAGTGACCGCCGCTTATAAGAAGCACGTTCGTTTCGCTCGTTTTGTTTCTTATAAGCAGTTGTTTCTTAAATCCGGAAATTTTTTAAATATCGTTCTTCCATTGTAAATACTAACTATTGAACACAGTTTTACAGAATTTAAAAGATAAATGTATATAAGTAAAATATTAGTACGTACATAATACATTTGTAAATTGAGTTTTGCATTCAAAAATATTTCGTATTTTACGAATTAAGCCTTACAACTTAAAATATTATCTATATGCATATAGTATGAAGTTAAATAAGAATAAAAAGTAAAACTCATAGGTTGTTCATTTATGCATATGCAGTTCATTTATGCATAGTACATTTTCATACATACCGTAATCTATTACTGAGGAACAGCAAAAAATTTATTCAGTGTTGTTTGTGCTAACGAGTCTGTGATTAGTTTACGTACATCCATTTCTAAATCATAAAATAGTCCATAAACTTTTTCTGATGCCCCTCTGTGTTCAAGAGTTTTTCTAATTATATATAGTTAGGTCTTCTCGCGACTGTTTGACTGTAGAAAAATTTTCTTCTTGTGGAACGTCGTCTTCATTTTCTTCTTCATTGCAAACATTCTGAATTTCCGCCACTATGTCATCATCACTTTTTTCTTCAGATGTTTGTAAATTTTCGTCGATGTGAATCCATTCTTCGAAAGGTGCTTCTAATTCTTCTTCATCTTCTGCTGGTATGTCAACATTATTTTTCAAAAATCCTGCTTTACGGAAGCAATTAAAAATGCATATGTCAGAAACATTTTTCCATGCACCTGCGATCATATGGATAGCATCAAGCAAGGTTATTTTCTTGCTTATTTCGGAAACCGATCCTTTCTCTTCATCAATTGCATCCACTATTTTCTGTCGCAAATTTGACCGATACAGACTTTTAAATGCTTTAATAATTCCTTGGTCAAAGAGGCTGTATGATGGAAGTTGTATTGGGTGGCAAAAAACAAAGTTCAATGTTTGTCAGCTGTACTACCGGATGAGCCGTACAGTTGTCAAGGATTAAAAGATTTTTTCTTTTCCCATCAGTTTCCTGCCCCACTTTAACAAAAAGTCTTCAAAAATTCTACATGTCTTCCAGGCATTCCTTGAATTTTCGTAGATTAACAAAAAGTCTTCAAAAATTCTACTTGTCTTCCAGGCATTCTTTGAATTTTCGTAGATCACTGGCAATTTTTTTATTCCACTTAAACAGCGGGGACGTTTGCTTTTGCCAATAACTAAAGGGCTTTTTTTTTACAGTTCCCGTCATATTTGTTGTTAACAGAACTGTAACTCGATCTTTTTGTTTTTTTCCAACGGAGGATAGATCATTTTTGAACATCATTGTATACTCGGGCATCGCTCTAAAATAGAGCCCTGTCTCGTCAGTGTTAAAAATTTGATGAGGAGCGTATTTTTCTAATAGAGGTGGTAAGCTATGCGTAATCCATGAAGATGCCGACTCGGAGTCCGCGTCCTGCTTCTCTCCATAATTTTTTTTTTTTGTACACAATGTTATTTCGTTCTTTCCAGCGGCTTAACCAACCATCCGTCGCACGGAACTCTTTTTCTCCTAATTTTTCTGCAAAATTTTCTGCTTTTTTCAGTAAAATTGCCCTACTGATAGGAGCGTTCTTTAATCTGGCGTTAGAAAACCATTGTAAGAGTTCTTCCTCTATAGCAGCTGTCTTTTCTTCTCGTTTCCGTTTTCTTTGAAAATTACAATTTGGCGTCAAAATTTCATTTCTGCCTTTCAGGATTTTACATAATGTTGAGTGCGGAATATCTAATGCAGAAGCAGCTTCTCTTTGACTACACGGAGGTAGAGAATCATACTTTTTAAGTAAGGGTTTTTCTCTTTTGCGACATGCTTCCACTAGCAAAGCATAAAATGACTAACTAAAGCTGTACGAATCTTATTTGAGTGCATAAGCAAGGATGCCTTTCCTTATCAGTACGTTTCCTTAACTGCCAAAATATTAAAACTCGTTTCTTACTGGTTTGGGGTTGTTCTCCCCAAACCTTTCTAAGGAGAAATTCTCTGTCATCCTTTGTTATATAGCAAACTCCCACCCCCTTCCCGTACGCCCAGAGATAACAACTCGTCCTTCAGTTAACCTTAAACAAATGGATTTTTTTTTTTTACACCGGCGTCGCAAGGAAATCAACAAATTTTCTGTAGAAAACTGTTTCTTATAAGCGGAATCGTGTTTCTTATAAGCGACACAATTTTAATGTTAAAACGAAGTTTGTATTTGTTTCTGTCGTTTTGGATCTTATAAACGGCTGTTTCTTATAACCACTGAATCTTATAACCGGCGGTCACTGTATTACAGACAAACGGAGAGAAGTACATGTCTTGTATACTAGAAGGTATGCCCGTCATATGACGGAAGTCAGAATTTGAAAAAAAATTACTTCCCATAGGGCGCCTTTGTTATCAATTTCGCGTCAATTCTTGTCACTTTGGCAACATTTAATATAGTCGCCAATTTGGCGACGTCCTGCTAAATTTCTCGCCAAGCGTTACGAACGGACGGTCGGAGAAATGGGTTATTCTTATAGTCTACTCTTATGTTCTTTCCAAGGTACTGAACTTTCATGAATTAAACGTCATTTTAGTGTCATTTTTAACAATTTGGCGACATTTTTGTTAATTAAACAATATTTTAAAATGTCGCCTGGTTAGCGACATTAAGCCAAAATCGTCGCCAAAATCTCGCCAAGCGTTATACATGGAGAAATAAGTTATTCCTATAGCAGATAAATGACTATTGGCGTATAAGTGCAAAACTTTTACCCAAAATAACTTTTTTCATGACTTTCCTTATATAATGCAATGAATTTACGCCCTTTTACAGTAAAATAAAATTTGATGTAGGCAGCACATGACTTTCTTTATATAATGCAATGAATTTACGCCCTTTTACAGTAAAAAAAAATCTGATGTGGGCAGCACATGACTTTCTTTATATAATTCAATGAATTTACGCACTTTTACAGTAAAAAAATCTGATGTGGGCAACACATGGCTTCCTTTATAGAATGCAATGAATTTACGCCATTTTACAGTAAAAAAAATCTGATGTAGGCAGCACATAACTTTTTCTCGGACGGTTGCAGTAGAGGATCCCATGGTTGAACATTTCATTTCCACACCATCTCCAAATACGCTCAGAATGGTCAAACATTCTGACATCACCCCTTATATTCGAAAACTGAAGAGTAATAAAGCACCTGGGAAAGACCTTATTTCTACTAATATGATCAAAAACCTCTCTAATCCTTACGTTACCTGTCTTGTCCAACTTTTTAATCATCTTCTAAGTTGAATTATTCTAAGTTGAATTATTCTAAGTTGAATAATTCTTCTAAGTTGAATTATTTTCCACGGGCTTGGAAGGTGGCCATTGTGTCCCCCCTCCCCAAACCCGGCCTAAACCATTATGAACCTGTCAACTATCAACCTATTTCACTACTTTCCTGTCTTTCTAAAATTTTCGAGTATGTCTTGGTTCAGCATCTGGATGAGTTCTGCAGCCTTAACGATACCATCATTCCTGAGCAATATGGTTTCAGGAGGAAGCAATCCACGCAACACCAGTTGCTTAGGGTTGCGGAACTCATTCACGAGGCTCGCTTCAAGCATCTCACCACCACTATTGTTTTCCTGGATATCCAAAAAGCCTTTGATAATATGTGGATAAAAGGGCTTCTCTTTAAACTAATTGCTCTTCACTTTCCAGCTCACCTCATTAAAATTCTCCAGTCTTACCTAACGGAGCGTAGCTGCGCTGTAAGAGTTTCAAACTCTCTCTCCTCCCCCAGGAATATACTCAGCGGGGTCCCTTAAGGTTCTCTTGTCGGCCCCAAATTATTCAACCTATATATTACTGATCCGCCACGTTTCCCCGGTGTCACCTTAGGCTTGTACGCCGACGACACGGCCCTGATTGCACAACATAAACAAACACAAGTCGTGCACGAAACCCTCCAATCTTAACTCGACTCCATGACGCAATGGTTAACAAATTGGCGAGTTAAAGTCAATGTCAGCAAATTTGCCACCGTCAGTCCCCCCCCGCCGGACCCCAACCACTAACTTAACTTTGAAGAACGAGCCGACTCCCTGGCAATCTAGTTATAAGTACCTTGGATTCAAATCTTAAGTGGAAACTTCACATCACTGAAACTTGTCAGCAAGTGAAGTCTACACTAGCCCATATGCGCCCCTCTTGTCTGGAAAAAGCCGCCTGTCCACGGGAAATAAGTTATTGCTGTACAAGTCCTGCATACGTCCAATTATGACGTACGGATCCCCAATCTGGGAAGCTCCTCTTCCTCCCTTATCTTTTTCTTCTCGCTAGGTGCCTACTTGGGCCCTAGCTCTTTCTTTTTCTGTAAGATTTGGAGACGGGCCCGACTTCGATCGTAACCCCCCCCCCCCCTCCCCAAGCGAACTCTAGATGTAAACTCTTTCATTTACGATAATCTCTTTCGTATCTTTTTTTTCCTCTTCGCTCGGCGTTTAAAAGGGAGAATTTCCCCCCTCCTGGGCACTTCGTAAACCCAGTCCTTGAGTCCACATGACTTTCTTTATATAATGCAATGAATTTACCCCCTTTTCAGTAAAAAAAGTCTGATGTGGGCAGCACATGACTTTCCTTATATAATGCAATGAATTTACTTCTTTAACGGTGACTCCTTAACTCTAAATTAGCAATTATGATATATATTAATAGTATCTTCAGTAAGCAATATAGTCCATATATTTAAATATTTTAATAACAAATTCATCAATTAGGCGTCATTTTCATTAACTTGACAACATTTTTGCAATTTTGATCTTTTTTTCTTTTTGCATCATTTTTGCAATATTTTCGGCAATGTGATGCTAATATCGCCAAGTTGGTGATATTTAGACAAGCATTTCTTATATAATAAAAGGTATACCCATCATATTACGGAAATTAAAAATTTGCAAAGCATTATATCCCATTTGGCGTCATTTTTATCAATTTGGCGAGATTTTTATCAATTTGGCAACAGTTTCGTCAATTTGTCTACATTTAAAAATGTTGCCAAGTTGGCGATATGCCGCAAAAATTTGTCGCCAGAATATTGAAAAGCTTTACAGACGGAGTCTTCCGGCCACTCAAACTGCAACTATAAGATCTAGGGACAGTCGAAGGGTCTGGGTTTTCAACAGGCGGAGTCTTATGGTAGAGTCTTATATTCTTTTAAAAATATTAAATTTTAATCAATTACTTGTCATTTTCGTTAATTTAGCGTCCTTCTTATCAATTTGGCGTTATTTTTATCAATTTTATGACTTTTTCGTCAATTTGGCGCAATTTCAAAACTCACCAAGTTGGCGATATTCCACCCAATTCATCGCTAAAATTCGTCAACCATTATGGACGGAGAAATAGGTTATTCTTATAAACGACTAATGGCGTCCAAATACAAAACTATTACCCAAAGTATCTTCTCTTATAGTAGTATTCTTATTCTTTTCATCAGTCTTCATTTTCATTGATTTGGCGTCATTTTTATCAATTTGGTGACATTTTTATCAATTTGGCGATATTTTCATCAAATTGGCAACATTTAAAAACTCTCCAAGTTAGCGATATTCCGCCAAATCTGCAGCTAAAATTTCGCTAAGCATTGTTTATGGAGAAATAGGTTAGTCTTATTGTAGATAAACGACTAATAGCGTCAAATTACAAAGCTATTATCCAAAGTGTCTTCTCTCGTGAATGGAACGAGCTAGATCTACGAGAAAGATGATAAGAAATTTATCGCATAATATTATATACGAAAAGTGAACAGGTTTCAGAATAGTTAATATTTGTTTTTAATTTTATGTGATTTTTTGATAAATGTATTTGAAAAATGTGCAATATCTCGAAAAAAGTTCATTCTAGCGTTCTAAAATTTATGTCAATCGTTTTCTAGTAAAAAATTACATAAGAAATGATTATTTACGTAACTTTATTGAATGTTTTCATTTTTTGATGATTTTTTATAACTTCATTTCAAAATTTCGGAGGGTTCTAAACATTCGATTGCGTGTAAAAACAGTAAGCTTCCAGTATTCGCTGATTGTGATTTTTGCACCAAATTTTGTTCGGATCGCTTGATTTGTTCGTGAGATATCGTCTCCATAGACTCACTGACACACACACACACACACACATAGTTTCACACACACACACATTCATACTTTCAAGCACACAGATATCACCTCCAACAACGTTTGATTCATGTTCAGGTATGCTTAAAACATGCTCTTCCATCGAAAAATCGATTTCGAATTTTCGACTCTGTCACAATAATTTCCTTCTACATTATACTATATATATAAGGAAAGCAATAATATTCGACAGTATATTATTCCAGTAGCAAGATACCCATTTAACTAGCTAGCGCCTAGCCCTCAAAATTAATGATTTCCAAACTTTATGTCATTTATGCATAAAATTAGCAACCAGTTTTCAATCAGTTTTTATGCAATTCGTCCATGCAGCAAATAAAACTTTCTGAGGTCTTTATAAATAACATGTTTTAACTATAGTGTACTACAGTTTTTGAATCATATATAACAAAAGCAAACCTAAATTGGAAAACATGTTTCAACATTCGATAAAAGGTTTCTTCGGAATATATTTTTCCAATTCTTATTTCAAATGAAATATTAAAACGTCTGTTTCGTTCATTCAATTTCAGTCGTGTTCGTGCCGATCCCCATATTTCCAACCAAAGCTGTATTTAGTTAAGCTAGTAATGATTTCTCAAATATCCCTTTAGCATTCATTATTATTTATTTGTGTTTTAAGTTTGATGTCGTTTCGAATGTTTAAATTTGCATCCAATGATGTTTCCTCATTCTTGAATTTTGGTTTATTTAAAGTATTTGTTCTACCATAGTTGCTAAATAAGTCACATGCAATAATTCCTTTATAAGAATATGAGGTTTAGATGTAATGGGAAATTCAGTTAGACGTATTGTATTTTTCATTTCTCTGCCATTGTCTTTACTTTCCATGCAATACATGGTAATGTATAGGGAAAGTATTGGAATCATGTCGAAAATCGCAACTCGAGTTTTCGACGAATCTACACGTTTCGAGACCTCTAGAATACGAAAAAACTATTTTTATCGTGACGTCTGTGTGTGTGTCTGTGTGTCTGTGTGTCTGTGTGTCTGTCTGTCTGTGTGTCTGTCTGTGTGTCTGTCTGTGTGTCTGTCTGTGCAGATTTTGTATCCACTCCAACGAAAAAACTAATTAACCGAATTTCATAAAATTTAGTAGGTAAGTCACTTGTGCACGAATCTGGTGCTGATTAGTTTTGGGCATTACTCGGGTTAAAAGAACCCGCCTTTTTTGGCGAAATGGCCCGCAAAAGCTTGTATCCACTCTAACTGAAAAACTAATGGACCGAATTTCACAAAATTTGCTAGATACGTCACTTGTAGGCCACCCTGGTGCTGATTAGATTTTGGTATAATTCGAAAAAAAATAACCTGCCTTTTTTTTGCAAAATGGCCCGCAAAAATCACCAAAATGTAAACTTAAGAACTACGTATGCTCAAATATAGCCATTAAATGCTTGTTTAATACGTAATTTTTAGCGAAGAAAAGAATAAGACCAACCCCATTACACTAGGATTAGCCGTTCTCGAGATATTTTAGTTTTTCGTATTTTTCCAACACCATTTTTGAAAATAAGTCCAGTTTTCAAATGAGAACGAAAATTGAATTAAAAATGAATTAAATTTAATTTAAATAAATAGAACGTGAATATAAGTCTGCAGGGAAAGTCATGTGCTGCCCACATCAGATTTTTACTTTCCATGCAATACATGGTAATGTATAGGAAAAGTATTGGAATCAAGTCGAAAATCGCAGCTAGAGTTTTCGACAGATTTACGCGTTTTGGAACCTCTAGAATACGGAAAAATTATTTTAACGTGACGTCTGTGTGTGTGTATGTCGGTCTGTGTGTGTGCAATGTATGTATCCACGCTAACTCACAAACTAATAGACCGAATTTCATAAAATTTACTAATTAAGTCATTTGTGTATCACCCTGGTGCTGATTAATTTTCGATGTGATTAGGGATAAAAGAACCCGCGTTTTTGCGAAATGGTCCTCAAAAATTGAATGTATCCACTCTAGTTGAAAAACTAATGCACCGAATTTCATAAAATTTGGTAGGTAAGTCACTTGGGTGTGACCCTGGTGCTGATTAGTTTTTGGTATGATTACAGATAAAAGAACTCGCCTTATTTTGTAAAATGTCCTTCAAAAATTGACTGTATCCACTCTAGCTGAAAAACTGATCGAGCAAATTTTATAAAACATGGTAGATAAGTCACTTATGGGTTATCCTGATGCTGATTAGATTTTAGTACGATTCGGAAAAAATGACCTGCCATTTTTTGCGTAGTGACCCGCAAAAATCGCAAAACCTAAAATAAAAGACTACGTATGCTCAAATATATCAATTAAATGCTTGTTTTATACGTAATGTTTAAAGATGAAAAGAATAAGACGAACCCCATTACACTAGGACTAGCCGTTCTCGAGATATTTTAGTTTTTTCGCAATATCACTACGTCACCTCCGAAAATAAGTCCAGTTACCAAATGACAACAAAAATTGAATTCAATGTGCACATTCAGTGTAATTAAAAATAATTATGGCGTTTATTTTGTGCAATTAAACTCAATTTAATGAATTATTGAAGAAATAAAGAGAACGTGAATATGAGTTTGCAGCGAAAGTCATGTGCTGCCCACATCGGATTTTTACTTTCTCGGCGATGTATGGTAATGTATAGGGAAAGTATTGGAATCATACCGAAAATTACAACTCCAGTTTTGAAGGATCTACACGTTTTGGGAGATCTACAATACGAAACATTTGATGTGGGCACCACATGACTTTCCCTGCAGACCACGCAGAGAACCCTGCAGTACCACGTTCTCTTTATTTTAATTAAATTGAATTCACTTTTAATTCAATTTTCGTTCTTATTTGGTAACTGGACTTATTTTCAAAGGTGGCGTAGACAAAATAAGAAACAACTAAAATATCTCGAGAACGGCAATTCCAAGTGTAATGGGGTTGGTCTTATTCTTTTCTTTGTTAAAAATTGAGTTTAAAACAAGCATTTAATGAATATATATGAGCATACATAGTTTTTTAATTTAGATCTTAAGGATTTTTAAGGCCATTTCGCAAAAAAAGCTGGTTCTTTTATCCCGAATCGTACTAAAATGTAATCAGCACCATGGTCTCAGCCAACTGCCTTACCTACCAAATTTCATGAAATTCGGTCCATTAGTTTTTTAGTTAGAGTGGATACATACATTGTACAGACAGACAGACACACAGACAGACAGATACACAGACAGACACACAGACACGCACACAGACGTCGATCTAAAAATAGCTTTTTCGTATTCTAGAGATCTGGAAACGTGTAGATCCGTTGAAAACTCGAGCTGCGATTTTCGGCATGATTCCAATACTTTCCCTATACATTACCATGTATTGCAGGGAAAGTAAAAAACTATTTTTTGCATGACATCTGTGTATGTGTGTGTGTCTGTCTGTTCAATGTATTTATTCAATCTAACTCAAAATCTAATGGACCAGATTTCATACAATTTGGTAGGGAAGTCACTTGTGTGTGGCCCTGGTGCTGATTAGTTTTTGGTACGATTCGCGATAAAAGAACCCGCCTTTTTTTGCAAAATGGCCTGCAAAAATCTCCTGTATCCACTCTAGCTAGAAAAATAATTGATCAAATTTCCCAAAATTTAGTAGATAAGTCAATTGTAGGATATCCTGGTGCTGATTAGAACAAGACTTTTCTATGAAATGGCCCGCAAAAATCCCCAAAATCTAAATCAAATGATTACATATGCTCATATGTATCAATTAAATGTTTGTTGTTTACGTAATTTTAGACGACGAAAAGGATAAAACCCACCCCATTACTCTAAACCATTCTCTAAACCATTGTGTGTCTTCTTCTCCATTCTCGAGATATTATCTAAATGTTTAATTTTGAGGTAATTAAGACGATTTTCACTGTAGTTGAAAAACGAATTAATAAAATGTCTTAAAATTTTGTAATTAAGTCCCCTGACGGTTATTCCGATGCTGATTAGATTTTGATATGATTCAGAAAAGTATAACAGATTCCTTTTTGCAAAATGGCCCGAAATCATAGTGAAAATCTGAAATAAATGACTAAAATGAATATATATATGTATATGTTGACATATAGAGATTAAGTACTTGTTTTTCAGGTAAATTTTGACATCTAAGCGAGTAAGATTAAACCCATGACTGTAGGATGAACTGTTCTAGAGATAGTGTTTTTTTTTGTTGTTGTTTTTACTTTCCTTATATACAATATTGTATAAGGAAAGTATTTTGACGGAGTCGAAAATTCGAATTCGAGTTTTCGACGGGAGAACACTGATCACGAATCAAATATTTTTAAAGTGATGTCTGTGTGTGGGTGGGTGGGTGTGGGTGTGGGTGTAAAAGTATGTGTGTGTGAAAGAATGTATGTGTGTGTGTGTGTGTGTGTGTGTGTGTGTGTGTGTGTCAGTGAGTCTGTAGAGACGACAACTGACGAACGAATGGACCGATTCGAACGAAATTTGGTACAAAATTTAATTTCCATAAACACTGGAAGCCTATTGTTTTTATACGCAATCGAATGTTCAGAACTGCCCTAAATTTTAGAGTGAAATTTTGAAAAAAATTGTCAAAACATCAAAACCTCTAAAAATTTACGCAAATAAGAATTTCTTATATAATTTTTCATTAAAAAACGATTGACATAAATTTTAGAATGCTAACATGAACCGTTCTCGAGATATTGCACATTTTTTAAAAAAAATTATCAAAAAATCATATAAAATAAAAAAAAATATTTCCTATTGAGAAACATGTTAACTTTTCATATGTAATACCATGCGATAAATTGGGTGACATCATTCTCGTGGATCTAGCTCGTTCCATTCATGAAAAAAGATACTTTGAGTAATACTTTTGTATTTGAACGCCAATCGTCAATTATCTGCTGTAAGAATAACTTATTTCTCAGTCAGTAACACTTGGCGAGATTTTGGCGACGAATTTGGTGGAATATAGCCAACTTGGTGACTTTTTTAAATGTTGCTAAATTAACGAAAAGCTCGCCAAATGGATAAAAATGACATTAAATCAATTAAAATGATGACTAATTGACGAAAATTCAATATCTTGGAAAAAATATAAATTTCTACTATAAAAATAATCTATTTTTTTACTTTCCCTGCAATACATGATAATGTATAGGGAAAGTATTGGAATCATGCCGAAAATCGCAACTCGAGTTTTCGACGGATCTGCACGTTTCGAGACCTCTAGAATACGAAAAAACCATCTTTAGAGTGACGTCTGTGTGTATGTCTGTGTGTCTGTGTGTCTTTGTGTCTGTCTGTGTGTCTGTCTGTGTGTCTGTCTGTGTGTCTGTCTGTCTGTGCAGATTTTTATCCACTCTAACTAAAAAACTAATGGACCGAATTTCACAAAATTTTGTAGGTAAGTCACTTGCGGGCGGGGCTGGTGCTGATTAGATTTTGGTACGATTCAGAAAAAAATAACCTGCCTTTTTTTGCAAAATGGCCCGTAAAAATTGCCAAAATCTAAAATAAAAAACTGGGTATACTCAAATATATCCATTAAATGCTGATTTAATACGTAATTTTTAGCGACGAAAAGAATAAGACCAACCCCATTACACTAGGACTAGCCGTTCTCGAGATATTTTAGTTTTTCGTACTTTCCGTACGCCACCTTTGAAAATAAGCCCGGTTACCGCATGAGAACGGAAATTGAATTAAAAGTGAAATAAATTTAATTAAAATATAGAGAACATTAATATAAGTCTTCAGGGAAAGTCATGTGCTGCCCACATCAGATTTTTACTTTCCCTGCAATACATGGTAATGCATAGGGAAAGTATTGGAATCATGCCGAAAATCACAACTCGAGTTTTCGACGGATCTACACGTTTCGAGACCTCTAGAATACGAAAAAACCATTTTTAACGTGACGTCTGTGTGTGTGTCTGTCTGTCTGTGCATATTTTGTATCCACTCTAACTGAAAAACTAATGGACCGAATTTCACAAAATTTGGTAGGTAAGTCACTTGTGGGCGGGGCAGGTGCTGATTAGTTTGGAGTGCAATTCGGGATAAAAGAACCCGCCTTTTTGTGCGAAATGGCCCGCAAAAGTTTGTATCCACTGTAGCTGAAAAACTAATGGACCGAATTTCACAAAATTCGGTAGATGAGTCACGTATAGATCACCCTGGTGCTGATTAGATTTTGGTACGATTCAGAAAAAAATAACCTGCCTTTTTTTGCAAAATGGCCAGCAAAAATCATCAAAATCTAAACTGAAGAACTACGCATGCTCAAATATATCCATTAAATGCTTGTTTAATACGTAATTTTTAACGAAGAAAAGAATAAGACCAACCCCATTACACTAGGTCTAGCCGTTCTCGAGATATTTTAGTTTTTCGTATTTTCTCTACGCCACCTATGAAATTAAGTCCGGTTACCGAATGAGAAAGAAAATTGAATTAAAAGTGAAATAAATTTAATTAAAATAAACAGAACGTGGATATAAAGTCTGCAGGGAAAGTCATGTGCTGCCCACATCAGATTTTTTGTACTGTAAAAGTAGTAAATTCATTGCATTATATAAGGAAAGTCATGTGCTGCCCACATCAGATTTTTTTTTAGGACCTGAAGAATGTAAAGTAAATTAAATTGCCAAATTTAACGAAGATGTAATATAAGGGCAAAATGGATATAATATCAGAAAGCCTCCATGTTATTTTCAGCAGATAAACTCAATTTAGTGCACAATGAAATGAAAAAATGACAAAATGAATTTGAATCTGCAGGGAAAGTCATGTGCTGCTCACGTCAGCTTTTAAGTTTATCCAGTCATTATTTGAACACATTTTTGTGTGTTACTTAAAGATATATATTTCTAAATCTACTTCTTATTGTTGCAGACTTAATTAACTAGAATCTGACTCTATTCCAGTTCCTCTTACAAGGAAACGTTCCCAAGCTAAACTCGTAGAATTCGACGAAAATTTGACAGGTATTAGAAGAAGTTATAGAACATCCATACTCTGAAAATTAGCTGCTGAATTGCATTAGGAGAGGGGTGGAATAATGTTGAAAATTGGGTCTGGGTTTCCAAATCCGCACAGTTAGGATCAATTGGCGACTTTGCAATCTTGTAAATTGACGAACACATGCAATGTGTTTATACTATCATAACGCATTTTATGCTGTATTTAGAGGCGTTAATACTGTGGACTTCCTCATTTTCTGCCTCCTCACCTACAAATATTTCATTATTTCCATCTATAATGTCAAAATCAGAATCCTCAAAATCACTTTCGGCAAGCGATGACTCGAAATCCAGAGTGTCTTCCACTTCATCACTAACAAACATTTCGCAAATAGATTCAGGTTCTTGCAAAATTTCCATTATTTTATTTTTTACATTTATTTCGGCTTCTGCAAAATCAGTCGGTTCCATTTCTGGAACTGAAAATTCGTGGTACAGCATCCACACCACGTTGAACACATTAATATGAGGTGACATTTTCTATTTGAAAGCCACTGTTGGTTTAAAAAAAATAGATTCAAAAACATCGAGGTATTAAAAAAACCAATTTCATGCGCCAAGACTTTTGAACATTAAACAAAACAACAATACAAAATTATAGCAGATCGCGAATTTGTTTCACTTACATAAAATAATAACACGATTACACTAAACATATATATTCAAACTCAATTTCAAATACTTTGGAATGCAAACTATAAAATATCTGATGTGGACAGAACATGACTTTCCTTATATAATACAATGCATTTACTACTTTTACTGATAAAAAATGGTATTCTTATAGCATATACTTATATTATTTCCAAGATATTGAATTTTATTCAATTAGTCGTCATTTTAATTAATTTAGCATCATTTTTATCCATTTGGCGGGATTTTTGATAATTTGGCGACATTTAAAAATGTCGCCAAGTTAGCAACATTCCGCTAAATTCGTAGATAAAATCTCGCCAAGCGTTATATACGGAGAAATAAGTTATTCTTACAGCAGATAACTGACTATTGGCCTTCAAATACAAAATTATTACTCAAAGCATCTTTTCTCGTGAATGGAACGAGTTAAATCCGCGAGAATGATATTACCAAATTTATCGCATGATACTACATATGAAAAGTGAACATTTTTCTTAAGAGATAATATTTTTTTTAATTTATGAGGGGTTTTATTGATAAATTTATTTGAAAATAATTTATTTATTTTTTTCTTTCCAAATCGTACCAAAATCAAATCAGCACCAGGTTATCCCACCAAAAACTTATCTACAATTAGTGTCAATTAGTGTCAATTAGTGTCAATAGTGTCAAATAGTGTCAATTAGTGTTAATAGTGTTAATAGAGTCAATTAGTATCAATTAGTGTCAATAATTAGTGTCAATTAGCGTTTTAGCTAGAGTGGATACATAAGATTGTTGCTGGTCATTTCGCATTATAATGCGGGTTCCTTTTTCCCGAATTAGACCAAAATCTAATCAGCACCAGGAAGATTTTTGAGGGCCATTTCGCCAAAAAAAGGCAGGTTCTTTTTTACTGAATCGTACAAAAATCTTATCAGCACCAGAGTCACCCACAAGTGACCTATAAAATTTTGTGAAATTCGGTCAATTAGTTTTTGAGTTAGAGTGAATATACACATTGTACAGACAGACACACAGTTGCACGCACAGACGTCATGCTAAAAATAGATTCTTCGTGTTCTAGAGGCCCCAAAACGTGTAGATCCAAAGAAAACTCAAGTTGCTATTTTCGGCATGATTCCAATACTTTCCATATACATTACCATGTATTGCAGGGAAAGTAAAAACCTGATGTGGGCAGCACATTACTTTCCGTGCAGATTCAAATTCAATTTCTCTTAATTTCATTAATAATTCATTAAAATGTGTTTAATTGCATTGAATGACAAGCATAATTAATTGAAGTTACACAGAATTTACACTTTTAATTCAGATTTCGTTTTCATTTGATAATGGACTTATTCTCAAAACCGGCGTAGCGAAAATGTGAAAAACTAAAATATCTCGAGAACGGCTAGTCCTAGAGTAATGGGGTTGATCTTCTTCTTTTCATCGTCAAAAATGACATCTAAGACAAGCTTTTAATCAATTCTTTTGAACATAAATTGTCTTTTGCGATTTTGGCGGGCCACATTACAAAAAAAAAATAGGTTTCTTTTTTTCAGAAAGTACCAAAATCTAATCAGCACCAGGGTAACTCACAAGTGACTTATCTACCAAATTCTGTGAAATTTGGTCAATTAAATTCTCAGTTAGAGTGGATGCAGTATGTTTTTGAGGGCCATTTCGCAAAAAAAACGCAGGTTGTTTTATCCAGAATTGTACCAAAATCTAATCAGCACCAGGGTCACCCACAAGGGACTTACCTACTAAATTTTCTAAAATTCGGTCCATTAGTGTCTGAGTTAAAGTGGATCCATACATGCACAGACAAGCACACACAGACTTTCTGCTGCTAAAAACCTTTGTAAAGTCGGGTAGTCTAGATTTTCGACACACACACAGACGTCACACTAACAATAGTTTTTTGTGTTCTAGAGGTAACAAACCGTGTAGATCCGTCGAAAACTCGAGTTGTGATTTTTAGTATGATTCCAATACCTTCGTTATACATTACCATGTATTGCAGGGAAAGTAAAAATCTGATGTGGGCGGCAGATGACTTTCGATGCAGACACAAATACATTTTTGCTGTATTTCCTTAATAATTCATTAAATTGAGTTTCATTGCACAAAATAACACTAAATTTGCACTTTTAATTCAATTTTTATTTTTATTTGGTAACTGGATATTTTTCCTAAAGCGCCGTAACAAAAATGCAAAATATTTCGAGAACGGTTAGTCATAGAGTTGGTCATATTTTTTTCCTCAAAAAATTACGCATAAAACAAGCATTTAAATGATATATTTGAGCATAGGTAATTTTTTATTTTAGATTTTGTCGATTTTTGCCAGCCATTTCATGAAACAAGGCAGGTTATTTTTTTTCTAAATCTTACCAAAATTTAATCAGTAAAATATCTCACAGTGACTTATCTACAAACTTTTGTAAAATTTGATCAATTAGTATTTTAGCTAGTATGGATGAGATTTTTGCGGGCCATTTCGAAAAAAATGGCCAGCAAAATTCTTCATTTTTTTCGAATTGTACAAAAACTTATCAGCTATACATTATTACCATGTACTGCAAGAAAAGTAAAAATTTGATGTGGGCAACACATGACTTTCCCTGCAGACTTATATATACATTCTCTTTATTTTAATTAAATTTAATTCACTATTACTTCAATTTTCGTTCTCATTTGGTAACTGGACTCATTTTCAAAGGTGGCCTAGAGAAAAAACAAAAAAACGAAAATATCTCGAGAACGGCTGGCCCTAATGTAATGGGGTTGGTCTTATTCTTTTTTTCGTTAAAAATTACGTATTACACAAGCATTTAATGGATATATTTGAGCACACGTAGTTTTTTATTTTAGATTTTGGTGATTTTTGCAGGCCATTTTGGAAAAAAAGGCAGGTTATTTTTTTCCGAATCATACCAAAATCTAATCAGCCCCAAGGAGACCCACAAGTGACTTATGTACCGAATTTTGTGAAATTCAGTCCATTAGTTTTTCAGCTAGAGTGGATACAAGCTTTTGCGGGCTATTTCGCCAAAAAAGGCGGGTCCTTTTATACAGAATCGTACCCAAAACAAATCAGCACCAGACTTGCCCACAAATAACTTACCTACCAAATTTTATGAAATTCGGTCCGTTTGCTTTTTAGCTAGAGTGGATACAAGATCTGCACAGACAGACAGACACACAGACAGACAGACAGACACACAGACACACAGACACACACACAGACGTCACGCTGAAAATAGTTTTTTCGTATTCTAGAGGTCTCGAAACGCATAGATCCGTCGAAAACTCGAGTAACGATTTTCGGCATGAATCCAATACTTTCCCTATACATTACCATTACGTTTCGAGACCTCTAGAATACGAAAAAACTATTTTTAGCGTGACGTCTGTGTGTGTGTCTGTCTGTGTGTCTGTCTGTGCAGATTTTGTATCCACTCTAACTAAAAAACTAATGGACCGAATTTCGTAAAATTTGGTAGGTAAGTCACTTGTGGGCGATTCTGGTGCTGATTAGTTTAGGGTACGATTCATGATAAAAGAACCCGCCTTTTTTTTTGCGAAATGGCTCGCAAAACGTGTATCCACTCTAGCTAAAAAAACTAATGAACCGAATTTCACAAAATTCAGTATATAAATCACTTATGGTACCCCCTGGTGCTGATTAGATTTTGGTACGATTTGGAGAAATATAACCTACTTTTTTGCAAAATGGCCCGCAAAAATTGCTAAAATCTAAAATAAAAAACTACATATGCTCAAATATATCCATTAAATGCTTTTTAATACGTAACTTTTAACGAAAAAAAGAATAAAAGCAACTCCATTACACTAGGACTTGCCGTTCTCGAGATATTTTAGTTTTTTCGTATTTTCTCTACACCACCTTTGAAAATAAGTCCAGTTATCAAATGAGAACGGGAATTGAATTAAAATTGAATTAAATTTAATTAAAATAAAGAGAACGTGAATATAAGTCCACAGGGAAAGTCATGTGCTGCCCACATCAGATTGTTTATATTACTTTCATACATATTACTTTAAATTACTTTCACTTGAAACTTTCATACATATTACTCTACATTACTTTCACTTGAAACTTTGTATCCGAGGTTAATGTTTGATATAGATTTGAAATCGGGCGTCAAAATTGGGTGTTGCGCTCGAAAATTGTGAAGTTGGTGGGCAATTAGATATGAAGACTGCACTAAATACAAATTGTATGCATACGGATTTGTATAGGGTATCAAATGGTATCTATCACCGTGGACCTTGTCATTGTATTTTTCATTGAACGAAGTAAAGTACTTGCATTAAGTAATAAAATTGCCATCAGTATTTTTCATTGAACGAAGTAAAGTACTTGCATTAAGTAATAAAAGTCCTAGGCTGATTGCTCACACCAGATTTTTTAGTACGTTTTATTTTGCTTAACAATGTATGATACTTAGCGCCAAAAATAGATGCCTCAATTGGAAATTGGCCCAATTGAGTTCTCGTTGATCAATTCCCGTTGGTGGAGTTTCAGCCGTTTATGTCCCCGGTGGGGAATTTTGAGAGGGTTCTGTGAGATTTTAATCCCCTCCGCCCCCGCACATATTGTTCCTTCCGGAAGAAAAATCGAAAATCATCAAATCGAAACCTATCAAAAATCATTACGTTCGGTCCAGCTGTCGATTATAAATGTACAAGAAAGCTTCTAAGCTACTGGAAGGCTGCTAGAATGTCTCTAATGATTTTTGAAAAAGACCATAATCTCAGCATAATCTCAGAAAATCGAACTACGTTAGATTCTGTCCGATATTCGATACAATAAATATGAAAATATTCAGCTTGTGGGTTACCAGGAGCTTCTGGAGGGCTTAAAAAACTTGTCAAAAAAAACCAATTTTTCCACTCCCGGGTATAAATCGAAATGCCGGCTACGTTAAATTCTGTCCGGTGCTTCATTCAATAATTGTGCAAAGATTTAGCCGAATTCGAATTTCGGGCTGCTGTTTTAAAGCGGGTCTCAAGCATCCCTGACCTCGCATAGGAGGATATCCTCATTCGATCTTCGTTTTAATAGGATGTATATGTGTATGTGTGTATACATCTTAGTGTATGTTTATTAGTGTGTATGTTAGTGCGTGTGTATATTAGTGTTTATGTTACCGTGTATGTTAGTGTGTATGTTAGTGTGGATGTTGCAGAATTAACTTCGACAATAACAAAATGCAATTTCGTCCCAGTAGCTCAACGGTAGAGTGTGGACTAGTCAGTTCGGAGATCCAGGGTTCGGTTCCCGGTTGAGGCAGCAAAGCTTTTACAATGTTAGTATGCGTGTGTGTGAGTGTGTCTGTGTATCAATGGAACCGATATCTCAAGAATGAATAGAGCGATTCGAAAATAATCGGTGGTGACTCCTATCCTATGGAGACGAAATAATTTTGTGTTGTTGAGACCCAGACCGTCCGACCTACCAGAAAGGTGTAAGGTAACAGTTTGGACGGCCGGGAAGTGTCACCCAATTTAGACCGGAACCCAGTGGGGGAGGCATCCACAGGGACCGTACCCTCCTTCCCCTACCACCAACCTCTCGGAAGGACTTACGCACCCACATGTTTAACGTGATCGTACTCCGCGTGAACACGGCGGCAGTTTTGGCAGTGACGGGAATCGAACCCGGACCTACCGAGTGCAATTCCCGCGCGCTAACCACTGGGCTACCGCGCCCCCAAAATGATTTTGTGTGAATAACATTTTATAAAATTCAACTCCAGTAAAATTCAAACATAATTCAATTTCATGCTCATTTGTTTCCTTTACAGACTTTCAAAAGTGCTACAAGTTACTCGCTAAATATTTATAGCTATCTAGCATTTTTAGTTATCGCCCCTATTTCATTTAGATACTCCAACCATAGACTTCATTTCAAAATATCACATTATTTTACTAACTTGCTTGGCGCTATGTAAATTAAACGTATGCAACATATCTGACAAGATTTCAAATTCAAGTAAATAGTATATACAAACTTCCACATAAAAACGTACTTGAATACGTATATTTTCATCTATTCTGTTCAAACCTCACCAATCATTAAATATATTTACAATACTCAAGTTCATTTAACTTCCTAACTTTTTAAAAAGAAAACAAAATATATCGTACTTGTGCCCCAATATTCACCAAGGAATACTGAATCCACTTCGATAGTAAGAGTTTGCAATTTCGTCCCAGTAACTCAGCGGTAGAACGTCGGCTGGACAGTTCGAAAATCCAGGGTTCGATCCCGGTTGAAGCAGCAAGGTACTTTACAGCAGTAAGAAAACACATTAAGCTGCAACAATCGTGACATTTTAAATACAGCTTTCCCACATATTGAAAGGAAAGACTCCGGTAAAAATACTAAAATATAGAAATTATAACACTGTATTTCCAAAAACTAAAAGTCAGATTACCATTTGCAAACATTTGTAGGACTTTCAAGGAGCTACAATATTCTTGAATAATCTCCATAGCTAGAACTTTCATTTGCTGAGATACAAGCACTGCAAACTTATGAAATGGAACATTTTCAATATTCTTCAAAAAGACAAGGTGATTACTCGAAACTATATGCGCTATTTTTATAAATATATATAAATCTATAAACTAGATTTCCTAACTCCTATTTTTATGGCTTAGCATTTACATCTATATTTTCGAAGATATTTCGAGTGAAAGAAAGAAAAAACTTGCTCGGATAATTGCTTTAAAGTTTATCGAACAAAAAAATATCTCGATCCAAAATCCAATTATATATATTTGTAGAGCTTCTGAAGAGTTACCAATTTTCGCTTATTGTTCATAGCTAGTACTTTTAGCTTTAGTTCTGAAATATAAGTATTACAATCTGGGGAAATATAATATTTTCAATCTTTTTCCATTTGACAAGACGATTATTCAACAAGAAAGATCAATCATGCTTAAAGCATTTATTATGAAACACTTTCCAACTTCAATGCAATTTTATTTAAACTTTTCTAAAATGCAATAGATTCCTAAGTAATATTTTAAAACTTATCGCAATATTATATTTGAAAACTTCATCGAAAACAACTGACATTCATTCATATGACGTCATAGAAAAAATAACACGCCTGGCTCTCTCTGTAAAAGCAGCATTTCATTCATAACATTTTCCCATTTATTTCATTCATCACAGTACTAAAATAATTTATTTTATTTAAAAACTTAAGACCATGGAGCTACAAGTAATTAAACTCTATGCTTAAAACTTCATCGAAAAAAATCGTCCTTCTCTCTATAAAATCAATGAATATTTCATTCATATCAGCTATGCAGACTCCATGAGCTAAATACTTTTGCGTTCAATACTTTTGCGGTTCTCTGTGTAAAATCAATTAATGTTTCATTCATATCAGCTATATTGCAGACTCCATGAGCTAAACAATTTTGCGTTAAAGAAATGCACCAATTCTTATACAACTCATCCTACATATTTTGCTGTTTACATTTTACATAAGTGAAAAATAGGTTTCGTTGTAGAAATAATCAAATTTGGATAATCATTTAAACTCAAATATATTGTCATTGCGTTGTTTCAGTATGTAGATGCACAGAATTTAAGCAAAAATAAAGCAATTTTAGGATGAATACAACACTCAATATGAAATAAAAAGAACTTTAAAAATCGCGATTTTGAGACAAGATGGATGCCATATTTTATTTTGAAGTGGGTCACGTGATCTTTTCATATCATGGTCACGTGATCGCTTCATATAAGGGGTGTAATTATTATTTTAATTTTTATTTAAAAAACTACTGAATATATTTTGCTGAAATTTTTTTCATATATTTTATAAAATAATTTGAATATTACCTAAAATTATCAAAGCAATGTGAGAATTTTAAATCCGCTTAAAAAATGTTTGAAATGTTAGATCCCATAGGGTTCAATGTATTTCATTTTTTCAACCCGGGTTCAATCCAAAACTAATTAGGTGATATTGTTCATTTATATTCCCACAGGTCCTACAGGCCGTCTGAACAACATACTAAAATTTCATTTTGATTAAGTCATTTTTACGGCAGTTACAGACAGACAGACAGACAGAATGAACAAAGTCATAAACACTTTTCAACTTTGTTGTAAAGTGTTAATAAAAATATACCGAATTTCATAAAATTTGGTAAGTTACTTGGATATGACCCTGGTGCTGATTAGTTTTTGGTACGATTCGTGAAAACAGAACCCGCCTTTTTTTGCGAAATAGCCCACAAAAATCTCATTTATCCGCTCTAGCTAAAATACTAATTTAGCAAATTTCACAAAATTTGGTAGATAGATTACTTGTTGGATACTCTGATGTTGATTAAAATTTGGTACGAATCGGGAGGGTAGAACCAGCCTTTTTTTACGAAATGGCCCGCAAAAATCGCCAAAATATAAAAAAAAAAAGACTACGTATGATGAAATGTATCAATTAAACTCTTGTTTTATATGCAATTTTTGACGAGGAAAAGAATATAACACACTCCATTATACTTTAGGACTAACCGCTCTCAAGATATTTGTGATTTCGTCCATTTTTTTTTACGCCGCTATCGGAAAAATGTCCAATTACCAAATAAAAACAAAAATTAAATTAAAAATGCAAATTTAGTGTTATTTGGTGCAATTAAACTCAATCTAATGAATTATTAAAGAAATAAGGAAAATATGAATTTAATTCCGCAGGGAAAGTCATGTGCTGCCCACATCAGATTTTTATCTATTATGTTCGGAGATATAAGCATCTAAAGTGTTTACATTTTTCATAACGCTCCGATTTCCGCCACAAATACCCGAAGCATGGATGTTACTTACATAAAAGGTGGGTATGATTATTGTAACCAGTAACTACTGGAACCTTTTTGATTTTAAAAGCGTTCCAATGTTCGAAAAAAACCGTCTCCTTCTCCCCCCCCCCACCCCTCAAATGTCGAATGAATTTTTGAAAACAATCATTCAAAAATTAATAATTTTAAAAAAATATTTCATAAATATTTAATAATCTTAAATAAATAAATATCATTAATAATTTTAAATAAATATTCAATAACTATTTAATAATTTTAAATAAATAAATTCCATTAATAATTTTTAATAAATATTCAATAAATATCAAACAATTTTAAATAAATAATTATCATTAATAATCTTAAATAAATATTCAAAAAATATTCAATCATTTTAATTAAATAAATATTAGTAATAAATTTAATTAAATAAATATCATTAATAATTTTAAATAAATATTCAATAAATATTCAATAATTTTAAATACATAAATATCATTAATAATTTTAAATAAATAATATTTTTTTACATAATTTTTCATTAGAAAACAAATGGCACTATCTGTAGAACAGTAGTTCGTTTGAAATTTCATTAGTTCATTTTCATTAGTTAGAAACGCAGCAGCTCTCGGATAAATATGTCAAAAAGTTACACAAATTAAAATAAAAAATAGCCTCCTTAAATATGTTGGCAATGGCGATGAATGTGGCGAAATATCCGCAACTTGGCGACTTTTTAAAAACGTCAAAAATTAGCAAAAATGATGCCTAATTAAATAAAAATCAACAAAATTAATGAAAATTTATCAATTCCTAATGATAAAAATTGTTACTTTCCCTGCAATACATTGTAATGTATAGGGAAAGTATTGGAATCATACCGAAAATCACAACTCGAGTTTTCGACGGATCTACACGTTTCGAGACCTCTAGAATACGAAAAAACTATTTTTAGCGTGACGTCTGTGTGTGTGTCTGTGTGTCTGTATGTATGTCTGTCTGTCTGTCTGTTTGAGTGTCTGTTTGTCTGTCTGTGCAATGCATGTATCCACTCTAACTAAAAAACTAATGAACCGAGTTTCATAAAATTTGGTATGTAAGTCACTTGGGTGAGACCCTGGTGCTGATTAATTTTTGGTAGGGTTCGTGAAAGCAAAACCCGCCTTTTTTTGCGAAATGGCCCGTAAAAATTTCATGTATCCACTCTAGCTAAAATACTAATTGATCAAATTTCACAAAATTTGGTAGATAAGTTACTTGTAGGATGCTTTGGTGGTACAATGGTGGTACTTTGGTGGTTTTGGTACAATTCGGAAAAGAACAACCTGCCTTTTTTTATGCAATTGCCCGCAAAAATAATAAATACTACGTATGCTGAAATGTATCAATTAAATTCTTGTTTTATACACAATTTTTGACGAGAAAAAGAATATAACACACTCCATTATACTTTAGGACTAACCGTTCTCAAGATATTTGAGATTTCTTGCATTTTTGTTACGCTGCTATCGAAATGTCCAATTACCAAATAAAAAAATCTGATGTGAGCAGCACATGACTTTCCCTGCAGACTTATATTAACGTTGTCTTTATTTTAATTAAATTTATTTCCATTTTAATTCAATTTTCGTTCTCATTCGGTAACCGAGCTTATTTTCAAAGGTGGCGTAGGGAAAGTACGATAAACTAAAATATCTCAAGAACGGCTAGTCCTAGTGTAATGGGGTTGGACTTATTCTTTTCGTCGTTAAAAATTACGTATTAAACGAGCATTTAATGGATATATTTGAGTATACCTAGTTCTTTAGTTTATATTTTGACGATTTTTGCGGGCCATTTTGCAAAAAAAGGCAGGTCATTTTTTTCCGAATCGTACCAAAATCTAATCAGCAGGGTAACGCACAAGTGACTCATCTACCGAATTTTGTGAAATTCTGTCTATCAGTTTTTCAGTTAGAGTGGATACAAGTTTTTGCGGGCCATTTCGCAAAAAAAGGAGGGTTCTTTTATCCCGAATCGTACCCAAAACTAATCAACACCAGACTCGCTCACAAGTGACTTACTTACAAAATTTAGTGAAATTCGGTCCATTAGTTTTTTAGTTAGAGTGGATACAAAATCTGCACAGACAGACACACAGACAGACACACAGACACACAGACAGACACACAGACACACACACAGACGTCACGCTAAAAATAGTTTTTTCGTATTCTAGAGGTCTCGAAACGTGTAGATCCGTCGAAAACTCGAGTTGTGATTTTCGGCATGATTCCAATACTTTCCCTATACATTACCATGTATTGCAGGGAAAGTAAAAATCTGATGTGGGCAGCACATGACTTTCTCTGCAGACTTGTATCCACGTTCTCTTTATTTTAATTAAATTCACTTCACTTTTAATTCAATTTCCGTTCTCATTCGGTAACCGGACTTGTTTTCAAAGGTGGTGTAGAGAAAATACGAAAAACTAAAATATCTCGAGAACGACTAGTCCTAGTGTAATGGGGTTGGTCGTATTATTTTCGTCGTTAAAAATTACGTATTAAACGAGCATTTAATGGATATATTTGAGTATACCTAGTTCTTTAGTTTAGATTTTGATGATTTTTGCGGGCCATTTTGCAAAAAAAAGGCAGGTTATTTTTTTCCGAATCGTACCAAAATCTAATCAGCACCAGGTTGGCCTACAAGCGACTTATCCACCAAATTTTGTGAAATTCGGTCTATTAGTTTTTCAGTTAGAGTGGATACAAGCTTTTGCGGGCCATTTCACAAAAAAGGCGGGTTCTTTTATTCCGAATCGTACCCAAAACTAATCAGCATTAGCCCCGCCCACAAGTGACTTACCTACAAAATTTTGTGAAATTCGGACCATTAATTTTTTAATTAGAGTGGATACAAAATCTGCACAGACAGACACACAGACAGACAGACAGACAGACACACAGACACACAGACAGACAGACACACACACAGACGTCACGCTAAAAATGGTTTTTTCGTATTCTAGAGGTCTCGAAACGTGTAGATCCGTCGAAAACTCCAATTGTGATTTTCGGTATAATTCCAATACTTTCCCTATACATTACCATGTATTGCAGGGAAAGTAAAAATTGAATTAAGAATGCGAATTTAGTGTTTTTTGGTGCAATTAAACTCAATCTCATAAATTATTAAAGAAATAAATAAAATGTAAATTTGAGTCTGCAGGGAAAGTCATGTGTGTGCCACATCAGATTGTTTAATATGTGGACTATATTGCTTAGCGGGTGGTAGCAATATTTCTAATTGTTAGGTTAGATTTGCACGAAATATAAGTTAATTTAGTACTTCGAGATAGTTTTGTACATTGTCATACAGGATTAGCGTCCGGTGTTGATGCAGAATTGAACGTTAAATACATTGCGTCACATATTTTACACATTATTAGTTTTTTGTGAAGGAAGTAAGATTATTACATTATATAGATAAATCATATGCTGCCCACATCAGATTTTTTTTAGAATGAAATTGTTGGTTAAATCTGGTTTGATAGGAGATATTTTAGTTTTCCGTATTTTCTCTACGCCACCTTTGAAAATAAGTCCGGTTACCGAATGAGAACGAAAATTGAATTAAAAGTGGAATAAATTTAATTAAAATAAAGAGAACGTTAATATAAGTCTGCAGGGAAAGTCATGTGCTGCCCACATCAGATTTTTTACTTTCCCTGCAATACATGGTAATGTATAGGGAAAGTATTGGAATCATGTCAAAAATCGCAACTCCAGATTTCGACGGATCTACACGTTTCGAGACCTCTAGAATACGAAAAAACTATTTTTAGCGTGACGTCAGTGTGTGTGTCTGTGTGTCTGTCTGTGTGTCTGTCTGTGTGTCTGTGTGTCTGTGCAAATTTTGTATCCACTCTAACTAAAAACTAATGGACCGAATTTCACAAAATTTGGTAGGTAAGTTACTTGTTAACGAGTCTGGTGCTGATTAGTTTTCGGTACCATTCGGAATAAAAGAACCCGCCTTTTTTTGCGAGATGGCCCGCAAAACCTTGTATCCACTCTAACTGAAAAACTGGTAGACCGAATTTCACAAAATTCGGTAGATGAGTCCCTTGTGGGTGACCTTGGTGCTGATTAGATTTTGGTACGATTCGGAAAAAAATGACCTGCCTTTCTTTGCAAAATGGCCCGCAAAAATCGTCCAAATCAAAACTAAAGAACTGGGTATACTCAAATATATCCATTAAATGCTGATTTAATACATAATTTTTAACGACGAAAAGAATAAGACCAACCCCATTACACTAGGACTAGCCGTTCTCGAGATATTTTAGTTTTTCGTACTTTCCCTACGTCACATTTGAAAATAAACCCGGTTACCGCATGAGAACGAAAATTGAATTAAAAGTGAAATAAATTTAGTTAAAATAAAGAGAACGTTAATATAAATCTGCAGGGAAAGTCATGCGCTGCCCACATCAGATTTTTTACTCTCCCTGCAATACATGGTAATGTATAGGGAAAGTATTGGAATCATGTCGAAAATCGCAACTCCAGTTTTCGACGGATTTACACGTTTCAAGACCTCTAGAATACGAAAAAACCATTTTTAGCGTGACGTCTGTGTGTGTGTCTGTGTGTCTGTCTGTGAAGATTTTATCCACTCTAACTAAAAAACTAATTGACTGAATTTCATAAAATTTGGTAGGTAAGTCACTTGTGGGCGAGTCTGGAGCTGATTAGTTTTGGATACGATTCGGGATAAAAGAACCCGCCTTTTTTTTGCGAAATGGGCCGCGAAAGTTTGTATCCACTCTAGCTGTAAAACTAATGGACCGAATTTCGCAAGATTTAGTGGATATGTCACTTGTGGGTCACCCTGGTGCTGATTAGATTTGGGTAGGATTCAGAAAAAAATAATCAGTCTTTTTTGCAAAATGGTCCGCAAAAATCGCAAAATCTAAATTAAAAAATATGTATAATCAAACATATCCATTAAATACTTGTTTAATACGTAATTTTTAACGAAGAAAAGAATAAGACCAACACCATTACACTAGGACTAGCCGTTCTCGAGATGTTTTAGGTTTTTCGTATTTTCTCTACGCCACCTTTGAAAATAAGTCCAGTTATCAAATGAGAACGAAAATTGAATTAAAAGTGAATTAAATTTAATTAAAATAAAGAGAACGTCGGTATAAGTCTGCAGAGAAAGTCATGTGCTGCCCACATCAGATTTTTTACTTTCCCTGCAATACATGGTAATGTATAGGGAAAGTATTGGAATCATACCGAAAATCACAACTCGTGTTTTCGACGGATTTACAGGTTTCGAGGCCTCTAGAATACGAAAAAAACTATTTTTAGCATGACGTCTGTATGTGTGTGTGTCTGTGTGTGTGTCTGTGTGTGCGTGTCTGGGCAATGTATGTATCCACTCTAACTAAAAAACTAGTTAACCGAATTTCATAAAATTTGGTAGGTAAGTCACTTGGGTGAGACCCTGGGTCTGATTACTTTTTGATAGGATTCATAAAAGCAGAACCCGCCATTTTTTGCGGAATGGCCCGTAAAAATTTCATGCATCCACTCTAGCTAAAATACTAATAGACCGAATTTCACAAAAATCGGTTGATAATTCGCTAGTGGGTTACCCTGATGCTGATTAGATTTTGGTACGATTCGGGAAAAAATAACCTGCCTTTTTGGAGAAATGGCCCGCAAAAATCGTCAAAATCTAAGCTCAAAAACTACGTATGCTCAAATATATCCATTAAAGGCTTATTTCATACGTAATTTTTAACGCTGAAAAGAACAAGATCAACCCCATTACACTAGGACTAGCCGTTCTCGAGATATTTTAGTTTTTTCGTATTTCCCCTACGCCACCTTTGAAAGTAAGTACAGTTACCATATGAGAACAAAAATTGAACTAAAAGTGAATTAAATTTAATTAAAATAAAGAGAACGTAGATATAAATATGCATGGAAAGTCATGTGCTGCCCACATCAGAATTTTTTTTTACTTTCCTTTTATTACTCTAGATCCATCTCAATTGCAATTCAATTGTCAATGAATCTGCTTTTTCTGTAATCATAAAAACATCCCCATAAAAATGCTTGAGGTGTAGAATACAGAACTTAAGGTAAAATAAAATACATGAAAAGAAGATTGTTAGAGATCTGTGAAACTAATCTAGAAATTGGGAACTGTGAAGAAATTTTATTCCACAGGTTATATTAGTATAGAATGATTGACTGAAATGCAAAATAGAATTCAAAGGAATTTTTACACATTAAAAGAACTTGAACAGTTTATATGACATATGAATTTTATATATATATATATATATATATATATATATAGGGTGTCCAGTGCTATCGGTGCCCGATGACTTTCCTCAACCGTTAGTCACAGACATACACTTCTAATTGCAAAAATGTTTTGATTTTTAAAATCTATTATCTTAGAAACAGTTTAAATCAATAAATGCATTTCTGAAAGAAATACGAAATATACATTTTATACAATCCCCTACCAATTATACCCTACCAATCCTACCAATTATATTTAGGAAAATCATCCTCATATAATTTTATGTAAAATAAAAAAAAATCATCCTTTTACGACCAAAATTGGCCGACTTATAGCTGTTTAAAATTAGACCCCTTTTTTTGCTGAGAAATGATCAATACGGTCCCTGTTTGGTTGGTTGCCTGAAACGGGACATTTTTATGCGTGGAAAAGCGACTTAAGTCATAATTTTTAATGCTTCATAATTCGGTGAATTTTGGTCGTAAACGAAAATTTTGCTTTTAGTTTGCATAAAATTGTATGAGGATGATTTTCTTAAATATAATTGGAAGGACAGGGGGGCCGTATAAATATTTATATTTCGTATTTCTTTCAGAAATGTATTTGTTGATGTGAACTGTTTCTAACATAATAAATTTCAAAATTTAAAACATGTTTACATTTGGGAGTTCATCTCTATGACTAACTGTTGAGAAAATAGCCATTGGGTACCGATAACACTGGACACCCTGTATATATATACTTACATATATATATATATATATATATATGTATGTATATATATATCGACTATAAGGAACAGAAAGTTATATATAAAAGAGGAATATTATATATTTTTCCATTTATTGTAGTACCCTCCCCTCCTAGAAAAATTCCTGAAACCCCATTGCCCAGGCCCACCTTGGCCCAATGGATTATTCAACTTCGAGAACAGGAGTAAAAATTAGCCGTTTGATTCTGATTAATGATCGGAGTAATTCTGTGAACATCTATGGCTTCTATTGTGCGTGTCCCCTAGTGGAGATTCATTTATGGGAAAAATTTTGACAAGCGCTCGATCATGTTTTAGTACTCAAGCTACCGAAGCATGAACGGTCGGGAAAACTGTTGTGGAAACCCCACGGAGCAGGTATTTCCAGTAAATATGCAGTTTATTATCGCATTAAATTAAGTAACAGTTACTGGACTGAACAGTCATTAGGGCACAGCCAAGGATGAAATTTGGAAACTAGAAATATGTTTCTGAAGATAAGAAATGCTTCATTAGTATAACGGTATAAAAGATGATCAGCCGCTTCAATCGGTGTAGAAGGCGAAAAACGATCTTTTTCTTCAAGATAAAAATACAGAACATCAGCACCAATGAAGGCTCTTTCGTCTTCGTGCCTTTTTAACTTCATTGGTGCTGAGGCTCCGTCATCTTCTCTTGAAGAAGGGAGCTGTTTATTGTCTCGGAAACCGCTTGATATGTTTAATCAACCTTCTATGCTGCTAAAATAAAGAAGCATTTTTTTCAGAATGTTTTCAGAAATTTGAAATTTCGTATGGAAAACGCCTGCTGAACATTTAAATTCCGCACAAATATTTCGTGTAATATATCTGCAGTACCTGTCCAATACACTCACAAATTTTTACATTATTCATGATGCCACTTTGTGATTTTTTTTTTACTATTATTATTGAAGACCTGCTTAGTTTACGATTCATCGATTCTAACGATATTTCACTTTTCTGTTGCACCCAAATAAAGTCGACTTACCATGTCATCGTCGAGTGCGTCCTTGTCATCCCCCTTTTGTCCACCATCCGCTTTCTTGTAACGGGTCGAGCCCCCTCCTCCACCCCCACCCCGACGGGTTTCGACACCCCCGGAGTAATTCATGTCTTATAATCCTTCCGCACGGCCCTGTATTCCCACAGCCTTCCTCGGAGCAGACGATAATTTGAGTTCTTGAGTCACAGGGACAAGGGGCCGGCCCGACCCCGTGGGGCGCACAGACACGCGGTCGACATAGGCGCGTCAAGACACTCAGGCACAGATACAAAAGACACACACATGCAAGCGAGGACTTACTCTCGCTCTGCAGTGCAGAATCGAAGGGTCTGCTTGAGGGGAATGGGGCGCCCGGAGAGAAGGGGGTACTAGGGCATGTGCGCAGGCCGGGGCGCGCAGCACACCGACCCAACACAAAAGCACGTGACAGCCAAGTCCGGGGGTGACCGAAAACCCGGGGTGTTGATTCATCCCCTTTGCTGGGATGGAGAAGATGGGGAGCTCGAGACGGGAGATCGAAGATCTTTCTTCGCGTTCAGAGAATTTTTCAAAGTTCGAAGACTATACGTTTATTTTCATCTGAAGGTTTAAAAAATGACTTTTCTTACAGATTAACGAATTTCCATATTGTTTGAAACTATAACGCAAATTGTATTATTATATCTTAACATCGGTACGTTTATTGTTGGTTACCAATTAAAAAATAAGCATTCCCGATTTAAAAAAAAAAAACGCTTGATCCTTCCAAGATGCATCGCGTTTCCAGTATAAAAGTGAAATTTATTTTATTTTATTTTATTTTATTTTATTCAATTTACGTGGCAACTACAGATGAAATCCAGTTACAGTTGCTACACAAGAAATTAAAAAGTACAGAACATAGGATACAAGAATACTAAGTATTAAACATGTCAAGCGCATTGAAACAGGCTTTTTTAAAACAGGCAGGAGTCATGTTAAATATATCAATATCAGAACATTAGGTATTATATAGATCAACAAATTTATAGATGGAATAGCATTTAATGTAGTTGTGTTTAACAGTAGTATTGTGAAAAAGAGTTTTTTTCCTAGTGTTATTGACAGGTATGTGAAATTACAGGCAAGAAAGTAAAATAGGGCAATCAATAGTATTATTTAAAACCTTCTAATAAAACAAGAGGCAGGACCAGCTTCTTCTTTTTTAAGAGACATTAAACTATATTTCTGTCTGAGTTCCCTCGTATGCATATCATAAGGATAATAGCCAGTCAATCTGTAATCAATAGTACGTAATGGTTTATTTTGCACGATTTCTATCCGTTGAGAATGCAGATTGTAAACAGGGTCCCAAATCATTGCACAATATTCCAAAATGGGTTTAACAAGGGTGTTATAAATACAAATAATCGTATCAGAACTGGCAAAAACACGAGATCGTCTTAAGGTGAAACCAAGTCTTTGGTAGGCTCTTTTAATAATATTATCGATATGTCTCTGAAAGTTAAAAGTATCATCGAAAGTAACACTTAAATCAATAATATGAGTACATCGAGATAGAGATGAATTTTTAAAATATAATTGTAATTAAGAAATGTTACCTCGGGAACGGATCGTAATAAATCCTTAAGTATATGGCCATATTTTTAGTTAAAGTTATTTAAACAGCTGTCACTATTTTGATATTAATTAATACATTTATTTTTTATAATGTTATCCTTTCGATATCGGAAAATATGGGTATGTTCATGCTATGCAGACGAAGTTATGTTTATGCTCTGCAACGGCTGCCTACCATTTAAATGGGAAATCAATTTTCGTAACATATTTATGCGTAATCATGTTTCATAACATTTCACGGTGTTCGATTCTAATCTGTTCACACAGAACATTCAAAGACGTATGACGTTTCTTAAATAAAACAGCGTTACTAAATTCCATTCGATTTACTCATTTTGTCCGAGAACTGCAATGCCACATAAGCATGCGTCATTGAAAAAATGGCATATTCACATTCAAATATGCTCAAAATATGCCTATACGTTTTTCCTTTCCCACAGTTATATTTCTGGTCCTCAAACAATAATTCCCCATTGTATATGATGTTTCGCAAAAATAGTCGGAAAGAAATCTGAATCAGCGGTTCATCATAGACGTAAAGTGAATAAAGAAGGCTTTAGATACGAACTAGAAGATGTGGGATTTTTGCAAATCATTTCACAAAAAAAAACAGATTCTTCCGTTCCTAATAGTACCAACATCTAATCAGCCCCAGAGATGCTCACTAGTGACTTACCTACCAATTTTTATAAAATTTGGTCAATTAGTTTATCAGTAGATACATACATTACACACACATGCGCGCATTCCCACACACACAGACATTACTCTAAAAATAGTTTTTACTTTCCCTGCAATACATGGTAATGTATAGGGAAAGTATTGGAATCATGCCGAAAATTTCAGCTCGACTTTTCGACGGATCTATACGTCTCGAGACCTCTAGAATACGAAAAAACTATTAGCGTGACGTCTGTGTGTGTATTTGCGGGTCTGTCTGTCTGTGCAATGTATGTATCCACTTCAACACAAAAACTAATGAACCGAATTTCAAAAAATTTGGTAGGTAAGTCACTTGGATGTGACCCTGGTGCTGATTAATTTTTGGTACGATTCGGGATAAAAGAACTCACCGTTTTTTGCCAAATGACCAGCAGATATTGCTGTATTCACCCTAGCTGAAAAACTAATGGATAGAATTTCGCAAAATTCGGTCGCTTGTGATCGGCCGTTGTTCGGTCGCCCTGGTGCTGATAAGATGTTGGTACGATTTGGAAAAAACAACCTGCCTTTTTTTTGCGAAATGGCCCGCAAAAATCGTCAAAATCTAAAATAAAAAAACTACGCATGCCCAAATATATCCATTAAATACTTGTTTTATACGTAATGTTTAACGATGAAAAGAATAAGACCAACCCCATTACACTAGGACTAGCCGTTCTCGAGATATTCTAGTTTTTTTTCATATTTTCTCTACGTCACCTTTGAAAATAAGTCCAGTTACCAAATGAAAACAAAAATTGTATTAAAAGTGAATTAAATTTAATTAAAATAAAGAAAACGTGAATATAAGTCTGCAGGGAAAGTCATGTGCTATCCACATCAGATTTTTTCGTGTTCTAAGGGTTCCAAAAGGTATGGATAACTAACAAGAGATTTCATTTCAAAATTTTCTGAAATGTCCTTGAATAGATTTTGAGTTAGAGTGGATACATACATATATGCACAGCAGTGGCATAGCACCCGTTGAGGCTCAGAAACTGAACCTCCCCTGCTTAAAGTCTAATTTAAAGATACTTTTATTTATTATATTTTTAATATAACTTTGCGAATATATATGTTTACTTTTTTTAGAAAACTGTTACACCTTACTTAAAATGAGACGTTTCAAAGTATTTTTTCTATTAAAACGCATATCTAGAAGCTGAAATCATCTAGCCTTTTTGAAACATTGAAAGAAGCATGGTATTAGGACCGCCCACATGTTAAACTCCGCCCTGGCTGATAAGCTAGAACTAGAGCTCCTCTACTACAGGCTGACAGTACTAAATTGCACTAGAGCTCCTCTACTACAGGCTGACTTTTAAGTAAGATGAAAACTGTTACACCTTACTTAAAATGAGACGTTTCAAAGTATTTTTCCTATTAAAACGCATATCTAGAAGCTAGCCTTTTTGAAACATTGAAAGAAGCATGGTATTAGGACCGCCCAGATGTTAAACTCCGCCCTGGCTGATAAGCTAGAACTAGAGCTCCTCTACTACAGACTGACTTATCAAGCATATTGAAGACCATAGGGTTCCATACTACAGTTACAGAAATTATAAAATAAGTGTTTAAAATAAATACTTTATATAAAAAAAGAAGTTTCAATTAGAATATTGTAGAACTTAGCTCGCACAAGTATGCGCCAGTACCGGGTATTCAATTATTTATTAGCCACTGTTTTCTTCTTTCTTCGTTTCTAGAAAAGCGAAATAGCCCAAAACCCTTTCTAGAATGATTAGAGCAGTTCCGTGCAGAACAACCACCCATAATTATTTCCATTATACTTCCTAAAGTGAAAATACGAATAGAGCTAATGCTAATGGATTGCGCTTTCAGCTAGGATGGGCTTCAATATGTTTGATGAGTCAGCTCGTATACAGAGGAGCCTTAGCTAGAACTATAACCTAGCTCCCTGAAAGGTGTGGCTATTTCTAGCCCCATTTTCACCCAGCGTAATGACAGACAGTGATTGGATATAGGACGTGACGTTTCATGAATGAAAATTTCTTGGGCAAGATTAATAAATCCGCCATTTTGGGTCAAACATGGTTCTATTAATTAATCTTCGCAAAAAAAGAGTCATATGTAATACTAAAAAATTTGAGTAATTTTCCACGAATAACATGACATTCACCTAAATTCAAGCAATATCAAGACGAAGAAACACACTAATAATGAATACCATTAAACTTAAGTAGTTTGTGAAGTAGGCACAGCAACAATATGGCAAAGCATCCGTTTAAGTATTTGCGAGTTTTAGAAAAAATAAATCTTATGCCCCTTTACAAATCACGTGACAGCAGAATCTCAGTTAAACAAAAACCATTGATAATTTTCTAGCGAATTTTAGCATATTGTGGTTAAGATATTTTTAAATTTTCCAAATATAGTATTTGTAAATAATTAATATACAAAATTGTTCAAAGGGCATCGTTGACTACAGTGTTCTCACCCATTTTCAGGGCACTCCTTGGAATTGCTTTATTTTGTTAGTTCTAGTTGTTTATATTTGCAAGACTGATATATTTTTTCTATCATTTACTAATAATATTCTAATATATTTCTACTTCATACTTTGGCGCCTGTAAAACTTTTTTAAGGGGGTGGGAGTGGGAGGCAAATTCAAGCACATGATGTACAACGTCTACTGGCTCGGTTGTTATATTAATGTTGTCTCGCCTTTGTTATATTAATGTCCAACGGACAGTGTGATCTCCCCCTTTACCTCCCCTATGGGCGACCATAATTTTATATTTAATAATATGATTATAAAAGTTCATCTTATTAAGAAATAAAAAAACATTTAAAATGTTATATCTTGTATGTATTCATCTTGAATAAATAACATTTTAAAATCTCGTGCATTTCACCAACTCTTTGCATTTTCTCTCTATATTAAAAAATCTGATGTGGGCAACACATGACTTTCCTTATATAATGTAATGAATTTACTACTTTTACAGTAAAAAAATAGGTTTTTCTTATAGTAGATACTAATATTCTTTCCAAGATATTGAATTTTCGACAATTAGTCGTCATTTTCATTGATTTAGCGTCATTTTTATCCATTTGGCAAAATTTTCGTTAATTTGGCAACATCTCAAAAAGTCGCCAAGTTGGCGACATTCCTCCAAATTCGCCGCCAAAATCTCTCCAAGCATTATGGATGAAGAAATAAGTTATTCTTACAGCAGACTAATGACTATCGGCGTTCAAATACAAAAGTATTACTCAAAGTATCTTTTCCATGAATGGAACAAGCTAGATCCACGAAAATGATGTCACCAAATTTATCGTATGGTATTACATATGAAAAGTGAACATGTTTCTCAATAGGAAATATTTTTTTTTATTTTATATGACTTTTTGATAATTTTTTTGAAAAATGTGCAATATCCTGAGAACGGTTTGCGTTAGCGTTCTAAAATTTATGCCAATCGTTTTCTAATGACAAATTACATAAAAAATGTCTACTTACATAACTTTATTAGTGGTTTTGATTTTTTGACGATTTTTTCATATTTCGTATATTATATATTTCATATTTCGTATTTCGTATATTATCGATAATTTATATTTCGTATTTCTTTCAGAAATACATTTATTGATTTAAACTACTTCTAAGATAATATATTTTAAATTTCAAACATGTTTGCAATTGGGAGTGTGGAAACCCCAGGCCGTCCGACTCATCCAGAGGACTTAGATTAGCAAAATGGACGACCGGGGCAATTGGAAGTGTATCTCTGTGACTAACGGTTGAGGAAATAGCCATTGGGCACCTATAGCATTGGACACCCTGTAATTGTAGTTTAAGAAATATTTAATGTCAAAATCAGAGTAATATTTAAGCTGCGAGATCGCCTCCTGAATGAACTAGCAATAACAAGACCACGAATTTTTGCAGGCAGGTACCTACATAGGTGAATTTTTGCAGGACGGAGCCCCTTTTTACTTTCCTTATATACATAATGTATAAGGAAAGTATTGTGACGGGGTCGAAAATTCGAATTCGAGTTCTAGACGGGAGAGCACGTTTCAAGCATCTCTGATCACGAATCAAACATTTTTGAAGTGATGTCTGTGTGTGTGTGTGTGAGTCTGTGGAGACGATAACTGAGAACGAATGGACCGATTCGAACAAAATTTGGTACAAAAATCACAATCCGTAAACACTGGAAGCCTATTGTTTTTATACGCAATCGAATGTTCAGAACCCCCCCTAAATTTTCGAATGAAATTTTGAAAAAATCGTCAAAAAGTCAAAACCGGCAATAAAGTTACGCAAATAGACATTTCTTATGTAATTTTTCATTAGAAAACGATTGACATATATTTTAGAACGCTAAAATGAACCGTTCTTGAGATATTGTACATTTTTCAAAAAAACTATCAAAAAGTCATAAAATTTTAAAAAAATATTTCCTATTGAGAAACATGTTCACTTTTCATATGTAATACCATGCGATAAATTGGATAACATCATTCTCGTGGATCTAGCTCGTTCTATTCATGAAAAAAGATATTTTATGTAATACTTTTGTATTTCAACGCCAATAGTCATTTATCTGCTGTAAGAAAAACATATTTCTCCGTCCATAACGCTTGGCGAGATTTTGGCGAAGAATTTGGCGGAATGTCGCAAACTTGGCGACTTTTTGAAATGTTGCCAAATTAAAGAAAATCTCGCCAAATGGATAAAAATGACGCTAAGTCAATGAAAATGACGACTAATTGTTGAAAATTCAATATCTTGGAAAGAATATTAGTATCTACTATAAGAAAAGCCTATTTTTTTTACTGTAAAAGTAGTAAATTCATTACATTATATAAGGAAAGTCATGGGCTGCCCACATCAGATTTTTTTAATTTCGATGTAGTTTTTGAGATATTTTACTTTTTATTCACTTCTGAAGTGAACTTTTTTTTTTACATATCGACACGTCTGGCGATTTCTCTGTCTCGTACCGAAAAAACTATTGCATACAAAAATATGAAATTTGATACATTTATGGAAAAATAATAGGGTAATACGGTGAAATAAACCGTTTATCGATTTAAAGTTTAGTTTGGCATGAAATAGCTCGCAAAACGATCAAGGAATTCAGTTTTTGGATTCCCTGGGCTAAAGAAATCCCTGCTTTTCCCTCCCGCGGAAAATAGGCAGGGATAGAAAAGCGATTTTTGAAAGTAGAATTTTTAGGATAGTTATGAAGCGAGCTCAGCGAGCGCAGTGAGTAGGAGGCAAAGACTCCCTTGGGCGAGCAAAGCGAGCAAGGGTCAGGGTCCCCTAGTTATGTAAAATTATTTTATTTTATTCCCCAATAAATAAAACTTTTTCAAATAAAATTTATGAAAATGCGAATTCCAATATGAATTTCACTTATAATACCAAATTTTTTGAAAATTTTCAGCTTTCCCAGTCAAAAAACTCACGCTACGCTACTGATACACAGAGACAAATCAGTGTCACCTACAAGTGACATATCTATAATATTTTATGAAATTTGGTAAATTAGTTTTAGAACTAGAGTGGATACAAGTTATGCACATACAGACACACACACACAGAGAGAGAGAGAGACATCACCTCAAAAATGTTTGATTTGTCATCAGTGATGCTTGAAACATGATCTCGAACATGAACTCTTGAAACATGATCTCTTGAAACATGATGAAAACTCGAATTCGAATTTTCGACCCCGTCACAATACTTTCCTTATACATTATGTATATAAGGAAAGTAAAAATATAAAATTTCGAAGATTTCGCTTGAATTAAAAAAGAAAAAAACTCTATTTAGTTCCAGGTTTTTTGATAACAAAGCCGAATATTTTTCCCCCTAATGGCCAGGCACTAGACTCTACGTCGACTTACGTCGTTTGTCCTATGTACGGTCGAAATCGTGAACCATTTTGCCGTCCTAGAACGTTGCCCCAGGAGCACCAGAGGGGGGCGGAACACACTGCGCCCACAACACACAACATCCATGTCTTACGTGGGACTCGAACCTACAACGTGGAGGCCGATCGATCGCTGGAAACGCTCGCCTTGGCCGTTCGGCCACCACGTCGACTTAAATGAGCCAACAGCACACGGCGTTCCCAGGTGGTCACCCACCCAAGTACTATCCGCGCCCGATGCTGCTTAACTTCGGTCATCTAACGGGAACCGGTGTTTTAAGAACGGTGGAGCCGTTGGCTCACAAAGCCGGATATAAAGTTCCGGAAAATCCATTAATATTTGAGGCTGCTATAGTGTACGCAAGAAATTGACTACAGACATACATACAGACAGACAGACAAACGGACATCACTCCAAAAATAGTCAAAACGTGTTCAGAAGGTCTTAAAACATATATTGGTATTAAAATCTGGAAATCGAAAATTTTCGTGGAGATAATACTTTCTCAACACTACGTATGAGAAAGTAAAAATTATAGTATTTTAATGTTAAATTATAGTATTTTGATGTTTTAATATTAAAATTATAGTATTTTAATATGGTTTTCTAACGAAGAAACAATACGTATATCTTTCAAAAATCTTCGAGCAAGATTAAAATAAAATCCCCAAATACAGCAAAACTTGTTAAGGATGATGAATTGTCAAGCATCACTGCTCAATGAATGGCAGCACCAACAGGAGGGTAGGATATCAGTCCAGGGTTTTCCGTAATCATATGTTCATTTATTCATTACAGTTGAAAGCTTTTCTGTAGGAACACTGTGATGAATGAATGCATTATCTGCATAGGATACAACTGCGATGATATAGGTTGGGAATCGGGTTACAAATCTTCTTAAGGATTACAAATCTTCATTTTTTTTCTACCCATACCGTCCGATTTACCTAAAGGTGTAATGTATCTGTTTTGCGGCCGGAAAGTTGCCACCTAATCCAGACCGGAACTCAATGGGGGTAGCAACCACAGGAACCGTACCCTCTTTCCCTTACTACCAACCTCTCAAAAGGACTTACGGACAGACATATTTAACGTGCCCGTACTCCGCGTGAACACGGGGACAGTTTGGGTAGAACGGGAATCGAACTCGGGTCGTTGGAGTGCAATCCCCGATGTGATACCAGTGATATCACCCCGATGTGATATCATTGGAGTGCAATCCCGTGTGTGCAATCCCCGATGTGTGTGTGCCGCCCCCTGCAGATGTGAACGCAAATAAAGTGATGAATCGAATACTTTTTAGGTGATGTCTCTGTGTGTGTGAAAATATGTGTGTGTGTGTGTGAAAATATGTGTGTGTGTGTGTGTCAGTGAGTCTATGGAGACAATATCTCACGATTGAATGGAGCGATTCGAATGAAATTTGGTACAAAAATCACAATCCGTGAATACTGGTAGCCTGTTGCTTTTAAACGCAATCGAATGTCCAGAACCCCCATAAATTTTCAAGAGAAATTTTGAAAAATTCATCAAAAAATCAAAATCTTTAAGAAAATTACGCAAGTAGACATTTCTTGTGTAATTTTTCCTTAGAAAACGATTGACGTAAACTTGAGAACGCTAGCATGAACCCTTCTCAAGATATTGCACATTTTTGAAATAAACTTATCAAAAAATCCCATAAATTAAAAAAAATATATTAACCGTTAAGAAACATGTTCACTTTTCTTATGTAATATCATGCGATAAATTTGGTGACATCATTCTCGTGGATCTAGCTCGTTCCACTCATGAGAAAAGATAGAGTTAACTTTTGTATTTGAACGCCAATAGTTATTTATCTATTATAAGAGTAGCTTATTTCTCCGTCCATAACGCTTTTCGAGATTTTGGCGGCGAATTTAGCGGAATGTCGCCAACTTGGCGACTTTTTAAAATGTTACCAAATTAACGAAAATCTCGCCGAATGGATAAAAATGACGCTAAATCAATGAAAATGACGACTCATTGACAAAAATTCAGTATCTTGGAGAGAATATAAGTATCTACTATAAGAATAACCTATTTTTTTTACTGTAAAAGTAGCAAATTCATTGCATTATATAAGGAAAGTCATGTGCTGCCCACATCAGATGTTTTTAACATGGCAGAAAAGGACAAAGTTTAATATAATCATGCATAAAAGGATTGATTTATGGCTCAATAATCACGAGACTTAATAGTTTTAGTTGTTGTGAAAAATAGCTTCGATACAATTCTTTTCATGACGTCATTAGCCCCCCCCCCTTCCCCTGAAGGGCAAGTTACCCCACTGGAGAACACATTATCAAGTATGATACCAGTCGAAAGATTTTTTCAAGCCCTTTAAAGTGATGGATAATATTTTGGACCTATGATATCGATTTTTCAATTTTTTTCTTTTAAAATTTGAAAAACAGAATGAATTTGGTATGAGAAATTTGAGTTGAGCCAACTCGGTTTAATTAGAACCTGTGTAACTATAGTATCTGTAAACCGCTAAAAAAAATATAAAATATTTAATTTAATTCTTCTGAAAAGAAGTATAAGAATCTCTGTTTCTCGCTATACAAAAATATCTTCACAGGCAAATCTGAGCCAACGGCCCTGTCGTGCTGAAAACACCGGTTCTCGTTAGATCTCCGAAGTCAAGCAGTATCGGGCGCGGTTAGTACTTGGATGGATGACCACCTGGGAACACCACGTGCTGTTGGCACATTTCGGGTAGGGTAGTCCGGTGGTTTGCGCGCTGGATTTGCACGCTTCCACAAACTGCCGCCGGGTTCATGCGGAGTACGATCATGTTAAACATGTGGGTCCCTAAGTCCTTCCGAGAGGTTGGTGGTAGGGGAAGAAGGGTACGGTCCCTGTGGATGCCTCCCTCACTGGGTTCCGGTCTAAATTGGGTGGCACTTCCCTACTGTCCAAAACAGTTACCTTACACCTTTCTGGTAGGTCGGACGGTCTGGGTCTCAACAACAACAACAACGGGCAAATTTGAAGAATAAAACATCCTGGTTCCGTTTGTAAACAAATTTATAAAAAATATGAAATTGCAATAATTTATGTCAAAATAAAAGCGCTGAAATTGTGTTAGAAAATATACGTATATACCCGTGTAACTTTTATTCTGTTCCAACAATAGAACTAAACAAAAATATATGAATTAATTGACAAAACACAATATGTCAGTTTGAAAAGCTTTGCCAAGATGAAATTGGTGACGTAAGAAATTAAAAATGCCAATAATTTTCTTCTAATATTTAAACCCTAATGGACATTAATTGATATAGTCCCCTAAGGCCTTAATTGATGCAATCCAGTTAAAAATGCAATTCCGATAAAATTCATTTTTATATACATTTTTTTTATATTATTTAAAACGGAAAAGATTTAATAAAACCGCCTAAGCACATTGAATTTAATTCCGTTGCTAAGCAACATAATAAATTTTTCTTCAAATACATTTGAGATAAAAATATAGTCTGCATAATTCTATATCTGTGAGATTTTCTATATCTCTGTTTCTATATCTCTGTTTGTTTCTTATTAGTATATTGACAGACCCTGGTCTTATAAACTCGGAACGAGCTATTTCACATATACCCACGAAATGTCATGAAATTCGGTGCAGCAGTTCTCCCGTAATGATCACACGCACACACACACACACACACACACACACATACAAATAGATTTTCAATTTTATTTATGTTAACCGTGGGCATTCTGTCCGTAAGTAATTTATAAAGTAATTTATAATTTATTATTGGTATTACCTAGTATTTTTTCAAATTTATAAATTGCAGTAAATATTGGGTGGTAATGTGATATGTAGGTAAGTTGCCTATTTAATTGCCTATTTAACCTTTTAATGCCTATTTTAAGAGCTTATTTTATCTTTTTAATGCCTATTTTAATTACCTATTTTACCTTTATAGTGCCTATTTTGTGATTTTTAGTACCTATAAATCCGGCTTTAATCCTAACCTCAACACCTCAATAGTTATGTTTAATTAGAAACTAAATGCAAATAAATAGCTACCACTAAAAGTATTTAATAAATATAAATAAAATATTTAAGTTATTAAAAATAAACACATACATTTAGAAATCAAACAAATTTTAATTAAATTATTAATAGAAAACAAATAGCATAGAAAAGTTTAAATATTAAAATTGTATAAAATATACAAAAGGTATATTATACATTTTGGAAATTTGCGTACAGAACTTCTCAATTCAATTAAAATTCTTAATTCAATTAAAACATGAATTGAGAAATTGTATTTAAAAACATAATGCCGGGCATACTTTTTGCTTTTGACACAGGACAATAACATTTCAATTCAATTACATTTCAATCATAAACAGTAACAACCGAGGATATCCAGCTATTTTTAACTCAAAGTGTTTTTCGTTTTAAAATCTTAATGTATACACATCGAAAATAGGGGTTGGTGAGCGTTAAAAACAGAAGATAGAGCCCCCTAGTGATTATTGAATATTTCAATCCCAATGTTTCATTACAATAGCAGTTTTACAATTTTCATGATATTGTATAATTTTTCAACAAAAGAAGAAGATAAATTTTGTGTAATCATCCTTTTACAAATACTGAAAAAAAAATCCCAATTTCCTGTGGGGTTTTTTATTCGATTAATCTACTTTTTATTTCAATCATAGTTACATTTCTGAATCAAGAGTAAAAAGAGCTGCATTTATCCATTGACTAGACTTTATTACTATAAAAGGTGTAATTAATTTAAGGATAATTAATTTGAAATTGAAATAATTAATGAGCGCTCATAAGTTTTTTCTGTAATCCAAGTTAAGTATTAATTGTTTTGCAGCATAAAATGCATTACAATTGCTCTAAGCAATTAGTTATCCGAAGAATCATCTTTAAGTTTATAGTATTTTAAGTGTTTGTTTTTTTGTTTGCTTTTTTTTTGACGGAGAAATAAGTTATTCTTACAGCAGATAAATGACTATTGGCGTTCAGATACAAAAATGTTACTCAAAGTATATTTTCTCGTGAGTAGAACGAGCTAGATCCACAAGAATGATATCATCAAATTTATCGCATGATATTACATATGAAAAGTGAACATGTTTCTTAAAAGTTAATATTTTTTTATTTGACTTTGACTAATTTTTTGATAAATTTATTTTAAAAATGTGCAACGATTAATGCTAGCGTCCTACAGTTTGTGCCAATCGTTTTCTAAGGAAAAATTACATAAGAAATATCTATTTGCGTAACTTTATTAGAGGTTTGGAAACGTGCATTGTCTTGAAACGTGCTCTCCCGTCGAAAACTCGAATTCGAATTTTCGACCCCGTCACAATACTTTCCTTATACATTATTGTATGTAAGGAAAGTAATATATATTTATTAAGCATCTTATAATCATAATTAGATTACAACAATTATGCCTATATATTTACGGAGGAGACTGAACATGTGAGACCAGTCATACAAAAATTCCTAAATTGAATATGACATTTTATAAATGTTTTTAAACACATACCTACTTATTGTCGTTAGACGTTTGTAGATCATTGGTTGTTGAACATAATTGTCAGTAAAGTAAATAATAATTTGGTTGTATCTGTAGATATATAAATTGCCCTTTATTATAATACCATTCGGAACAAATTTTAAATAATTCCTCTTTTAGGGGATTTTTAACATAAAATTCTAAACCTAACAGTGTTATCTGTGTGCAAAGGACCATTTCGGGGTTCTGTTTGCATTTGTTAATGTACATTAACTTAATATTTTGTTTAATAATAATGTTTGGTATTTGGTTTAATCCGGCCCTACTTTAGGGCGTTTTCCCGACAGGGCTGCTGACTGGCGGTACTTTATTGCACCCACGTGGTTTATTCTATATCATATACCTATATCTATTAAATTGCTGTGCGTACTTAATTAATTATTTGATTAAAAACAATGAATTGTAACCTTAATTTTCCAGCAGAGCTGGCCGCTGGTGGAGCATGACAACATGGGGGTGGGACAACCCAGTGTTTAGTGCGCAGGGATTGCACCCGAACGACCCAAGTTCAGTTCCCGGTTCTGCCCACACTGTCCCCGTATTGCAGCGGAGTACGAGCACATTAAAAATGTGGGTCCGTAAGTCCTTCCGAGAAGTTAGTAGTCAGGGAATAAGAAGGGTATCGTCGCTGTGGATGGCGCCCCCACTGGATTCAGGTGTAAATTGGGTGGCACTTTCCGGCACTCTGATACCTTACACCTTCTGATAGGTTGGATGGTCTGGGTCGAACAACGAACAACAGCATCCCAATTGAAAATATTCCACATCTGTATAAATCTATCACTGTCTGCCATTCCAAATAATATAGATATTGCACGAATGAATTGAAATAATATATTTTCTTAGTTAAATGACACTAATATACCCTCAAAAATATATCAGAAATATCGTATGCTATTTTCAATCATTACAGACCTCTTACATCAATCGAAGAATATCCAGGTTTCCCAAAGTGGAAGAACTTTTATTTTAGAGCAATATTCCTTTAGCCATTCCTATGAGAGTGATAGTTTTAGAAGAAGACATTGAACAATTTCAGCTACGCATTCTCAATTTAAGACAGATTATCCTAAGTTAATATGGAAGACCTACCTGTTCTCGTTTTGTTTGCAGCAAATCCAGTTTCTCGAAATCGCTTTATATATTAACCTCGTAATTGTTGAAATAGTTTTTAAAGCATAAGTAATTTTTTCTCCTGAAACTCTTTTATGACGTTCTCATAAAAATCTGATGTAGGCAGCACATGACTTTCCTTATATAACGCAATGAATGTACTACTTTTACAGCACAAAAAAATAAGTTATTCTTATAGTAGATACTTATATTCTTTCCAAGATACTTATATTGAATTTTCGTCAACGAGTCGTCATTTTCATTGAGTTAGCCTCATTTTTATCCATTTGGGGGCGATTTCATTAATTTGGCAATATTTAAAAAGTCGCCAAGTTGGCGACATTCCTCCAAATTCGTCGCCAAAATCTCGCCAAGCATTATGGATGGAGAAATAAGTTATCCTTATAGTAGATATATGACTATTGGCGTTCAAATGCAAAAGCATTACTCAAAGTATCTTTTCTCATGAATGGAACGAGCTAGATCCACGAGAATGATGTCACCAAATTTATCGCACGATATTACATATGAAAAGTGATCATTTTTCTCAATAGTTAATATATATTTTTCAATTTATGGGATTTTTTGATAAATTTATTTGAAAAATATGCAATATCTCGAGAACCGTTCACTTTAGCGTTCTAAAATTTATGTCAATCGTTTTCTAACGAAAAATTACATAAGATATGTCTATTTGTGTAACTTTATTAAAGGTTTTGATTTTTTGATGATTTTATCAAAATTTCACTCGAAAATTTAGGGGGGTTCTGAACATTCGATTGTGTTTAAAAACAATTGACTTCCAGTATTCACGGATTGTGATTTTTGTACCAAATTTCATTCGAATCGCTCCATTCGTTCGTGAGATATCGTCTCCACAGACTCACTGACACACACACACACAAACACAAACACACACAAACACAAACACACACACAGACACAAACACACACACACACACACACAAAAAAAAAAAAAAACAGACATCAACTCAAAAATGTTTGATTCGTGATCAGGGATGCTTGAAACGTGCTCTCCCGTCGAAAACTCGAATTCGAAGTTTCGACCCCGTCACAATACTTTCCTTATACATTATGTATATAACGAAAGTAAAAATGACTAGAGATATTTTGCTACAAAAAAAAAAATATTTCATAAACATTCTAGGAATACGCCATATTTTTCAATTGATAAAAAAGAGGTCAGCTGTGATTATCGTCTGGCGTATTAAAAACAGCAGACGATATTTCTGATATATTTTTAAAGGCATATTAGTGCCACCTAACTGAAAAAAAATCGGCGTGGCTCCTGTCCGATGGAGCCGAAATGGCTTTGCGTGAATAACATTTCGTAAAAAATAACTCTAGTAAAGTTCAATAAGTTTATTCGATTTCTTTTCAGGCTCATTTGTTACATCAAGCCTTCAAAAAGCCACAAATTACTCGCTAACTATTTATAGCTATCTAGCATTTTCAGTCTTTGCACCGATTTCATCCGGATACTACGACTATAAAATTCATGTGAAAATATCAAATTATTTTTCTATTCGGTAAATAAATTAAACTTATACAATATATCTGACGAGACTTTAGGTTCAAGTCAATCTATGAACTTGCCTGCGGGCACTTAATGTGTATATTTCCATCTATTCTGTTAAACCTCATCAATCATTCAATATATTTAGAATAGAATCCCCAAGTATATTTTATCTCCTAATTTTTTTAAACAAAATAAAACATATCGTGTTTGTGCTTCAGTATTTCAAAAGGGGTAGGTAAACAAATTGAGCTGCAACAATCGTGGCAGTTTAAAGATTACAGCTTTCCAACCCATTGGAAAGCCCCGGTTAAAATACTAAAATATCGAAATTAAAACCACTATATTTAAAAACTATGAACTTGATCCAGAATCTATTTATATACACTGGTAGGGCTTTCAAAAGCTAAAAATTCTTGCTTATTGTTCATAGTTAGTATTTTAGCTGAGATATAAGCATCACAATATTGAACAAGAAAGATCAATCATGCATAAAACATTGACAATGAAACAGTTTCCAACTGAAATTCAATCTTATTTAAACGTCTTTATTATATTTGAAAACTTGAAACTTCATCGAAAAAAATTAACTTTATTCAAATGACGTCATCGAAATATAAATCGTCTGGCTCTCTATGTAAAAGCAATGGATATTTCATTCATATCACTTTTATTCCAGACCCAAAAGTTAAATAGTTTTGCTTGACAAAAATTCAACAATTCTTATATAACTTACACTGGGAAACAACGATGGATGCTATATTTTATTTTGAAGTGGGTCACGTGATCGCTTCAAATAATATGGCTGTAATTATTATTTTAATTTTTATTTTAAAAATATCGAAAATATTTTACTAAAAAAATTTTTATACATTTTATGAGATAATTTAAATATTTTCAAAAAATTTTAAAGCAATTTGTGAATTTTAACATTCGCTTAAAAAATGTTTGAAAGATTAGGTCCCATAAGGTTCCATGTGTTTCACTTTTTCAACCCGGGTTCAATCCAAAACTAACTGGGTGATATTATTCATTCACATTTCCATATGTCCCACAGACCGTCTCAACAGCATACTAAAATTTCATTTTGATAAAGTAATTTTTACAGCAGTTATCGTGCTAACGGACACTACGTTACACTACGTTGGAAAGAACGGAAAACTTTCAATCCTTTTCAATTTGGCAAGACGATTACTGTAACAAGAAAGATCAATCATGCATAAAGCATTGATTATGAAACACTTTCCAACTTCAATGCAATTTTATATAAACATCTCTAAAATGCGACACATTCCTCAGTAATATTTTTAAAATTATCACAATACTACATTAATTTATTATATTTGAAAACGTCATCGAAGAAAATGAACTTCATTCAAATTACGGCATTAAAATATAAATTGCCTTGTTTAAACATCTCTAAAATGCGATACATTCCTCCGTAATATTTTTAAAATTATCATAATACTACAATATTTTATTATATATGAAAACAAATGAACTTTATTCAAATGACGTCATCAAAATATAAATCGCCTCTATGTAAAAGCATCATTGATAAACATAGTTTCATTCATCACAATACTACAATAATTTATTTTATTTAAAAATTTGAAAAAATGTTATCTACCATACTTATTTTAAAATGTGAAACCTCTCTTATATATAAAAAATGAACTCTTGGAAAGATATTTATTATATAATATATCTTTTTTTCTTTCTGGAGGATATAGCAAAAGTCAGAATTTAATTGAATTTGTTTTTCTCCTGATATTAAATAATTTTAATTTAAAAAACTACCTAACATAATTTACTGAAAATTTTTTATACATTTTATAGGATAATTTGAATACTTCTTAAAACTTTTGAAACAATTTGTGAATTTTAAATTCGCTTAAAAAATGTTTGAAGAATTAGGTCCCATAGGGTTCAATGTATTTCATTTTTTCAACCCGGGTTCAATCCAAAACTAATTGGGTGATATTATTCATTTATATTCCCATAGGTTCCACAGACCGTCTGAACAACATACTAAAATTTCATTTTGATAAAGTCATTTTTAAGGCAGTTATCGTGCTAACGGACAGACAGACAGACAGACAGACAGAATGAATAAAGTCATAAACACTTTTTAACTATGTTGTAAAGTATTGATAATAAAAGAGCTTTTCTAAAAATATATATATATAAATTTTGAAACTAAATTTCCTCATACAGTTTTTGTCGTTCACTATTTATATCTATCTTTTATGGTTTCGGGAATATTTCAAATGAAAGTAAGAAAAATGAAAATATACTCATCTGGACAGCTATATTAAAAAAAAGAAATATCGATCCAAAATCTAATGATATGCACTTTAGAGTGCTACAAATTCTTGTTTTCTGTTCATAGCTACCACTTTTTTTTTGAGATATTAGCATTACCAACTAGTAAAGCTGGAGATTTTCAAACTTTTCCAATTTGACAAAGCGATTACTCGAAATCATAAGAGCTTTTTTTTAGAAAATATATAGATTTAGAAAATAAATTTCTTATTGCTTACTTTTATCCTTTACTATTTATATCTGTCTTTTATAGTTTCGAAGATAGTTCGAGTGAAATATCCACTCGCTCGGACAGATACTTTTAATGTTTTTACGATAAAAAATGTTCACAATATTAAAATATTGAAGTATATTTTATATATTCTCAATGTGGACCGTATTTCCGGCAAAACAAGAAAAATTATTTACATTTTTATCTATTAGGCTCGAAGATATAAGCGTCCAAAGTGCTTACATTTTTCGTAACGATCCGATTTCCATCACGGACACCACAGGCGTATAAGTTATTGACATCAAAATATGTACAATTTCAATTTCTCCGTACATTATATGACTTAAAACTTTGATGTGCGCGAATTTTCCATTCGCCTGTATTATCAGAATAAATTAAAAAGGTGTATATTGATGTGAATAACATCTATGCTTTGTGTTTCTGTAACGGAAAACGGAGCATTACGAACAAGAAAGATCAATCATGCTTAAAGCATTTTATGAAACACTTTCCAACTTCAATGCAATTTTATTTAAACATCTCTAAAATGTGCAATTTATTCCTCGGTAATAGTTTAAAACTTATCACAATACTACATTAATTTATTATATTTGAAAACTTAAACCTTCATCGAAAAAAATGAACTTCATTCAAATGACGGCATTGAAATATAAATTGCCTGGTTTAAACATTTCTAAAATGCGATACATTCCACGGTAATATTTTTAAAACTATCATAATACTACGATAATTTATTATATTTGAAAACTTCATCGAAAACAGCTGAAATTCATTCAAATGACGTCATAGAAAAAATAACACGACTGGCTCTCTCTATAAAAGCAGCATTTCATTCATAATTATATTCCTATTCATTTCATTCATCACAATACTATAATAATTTATTTTATTTAAAAATTAAGTCCATGGAGCTACAAGTAATTAAACTCTATGCTTAAAACTTCATCGAAAAAAATCGTCCTTCTCTCTGTAAAATCAATGAATATTTCATTCATATCAGCTATGCAGACTCCATGAGCTAAATAATTTTGCGTTAAAGAAATACAGCAATTCTTATGCAACTCATTCTACATATTTTGCTGTTTACATTTTACATAAGTGAAAAATAGGCTTCGCTGTAGAAATAATCAAATTTGGATGATCATTTAAACTCAAAAATATTGTAATTGCGTTGTTTCAGAACATTGATGCACAGAATTTAAGCAAAAATAAAGCGGTTTTAAGACGGATACAACACTCAATATGAATTAAAAAGAACTTTAAAAATCACGATTTTGAGACAAGATGGATGCCATATTTCATTTTGAAGTGGGTAACGTGATTTTTTTATATCATGGTCACGTGATCGCTTCATATAAGAGGTATAATTATTATTTTAATTTTTATTTAAAAACTACTGAATATATTTTGCTGAATTGTTTTGTTATATATTTTATGGAATAATTTGAATATTACCTAAAATTTTCGAAACAATTTGTGAATTTTAAATCCGCTTAAAAATGTTTCAAAAATTAGGTCCTGTAGGGTTCAATGTATTTCATTTTTTCAACCCGGGTTCAATCCAAAACTAATTGGGTGATATTATTCATTTATATTCCCGTAGGTCCTACCGACCGTCTGAATAGCATGCTAAAATTTCATTTTAATTAACTCATTTTTATGGCAGTTATCGTGCTAACGGACAGACAGACAGACAGATAGAATGAACAAAGTCATAAACACTTTTCAACTTTGTTGTAAAGTGTTAAAAATGTAAATAATTTGGACGCCGAAGTTAACAGATAAAAATGTAAATATATTTTTGTTTTGTCTAAAATAGAATCCAGATTATGAATACATAAAAATAATTTCAATATTTTCCGACAAATATTGAAAAACAATTTCGACAAATTTGACAATATTCATAATCTAAATAAACTCTTTTAGATATAAATAGTCCACAAAAATATGTATGAGTAAATTTAGTTTCTAAATCTATATTTATCTTTTTAAGAAGCTCTTATAGTTTTCGAATAATCTTTTTGAAAAGCTCTTAAAGTTTTCGAGTAATATTTTTAAAAAGCTCTTATAGTTTTCGAATAATCTTTTTAAAAAGCTCTTATAGTTTTCGAATAATCTATTTAAAAAGCTCTTATAGTTTTCGAATAATCTTTTTAAAAAGCTCTTATAGTTTTCGAGTTATCTTTTTAAAAAGCTCTTATAGGTTTCAAGTTAAAGAAGATTGAAATTTTTCCGTTTTTCAAGTTTATAATGCCCATGTCTTAAATACTAAAATTTCTAGCTTTAAACACTTAACAGGAATTTATAGCTCTTCCAAAACCCTACAATTATATGTAATTGGATTTGGAATCTAGCCCTTAGTTTTCGAAGGCATAGTAGTTATAATTTCGATATTTTAGCATTTACTGGGTTTTCCAATGAGCAATAGTGTTTAAAATTGTCACGATTGTTGCAAATCAATCTGTTACCCCTTGGTAAAATATTAGTGCACAAGCACGAGATATTTTGCTTTGTTTAAAAAAATAAAAACTTAAATGAACTTTGTAATTCGGAAGATGTTTAATGATTGGTGAGAATTGGACATTATAGATGGAAATGTACGTACTCAAATACGTATTTATGTGCCGGCAGGCAAATTTATAGATATACCATAAAATATCGTCAGATATATTAATTTATATACCGCAAAGTTTAATTTAACCGCAAAGCAAATTCAAGAAATAATTGGACATTATAAGGTGAAGTATATATTCGAAGTTTCCAGATGAACTCGAGCGAAAACTAAAAGTGCTAGCTAGCTATAAACAGTTAGCGAGAAACTTCTAGTGCTTTGAAAGCCTGTAAATAAAACAAATGAGTCTAAAACAAGAAAGATCAATCATGCATAAAGCAATGATTATAAAACACTTTCCAACTAAAAACAATTTTATTTAAACATCTCTAAAATGTGGTGATATTTTTTTAATTATCACAGAACTATAATTCATTTTACTTGAAAACTTAAAACTTGGAAAAAAATGAACTTTACTCGAATGACGTCATCGAAATATAAATCGTCTGGCTGTCTATGTAAGAACAATGAATATTTAATTCATACACTTTAATTCCAGACTCCAGTGTTAAATAATTTTGCGTGTAAAAAATTCAGTAATTCTTATACAACTCATCTTACAATCATTTGTTTACATTTTACATTCATTAATGTTAAGCTTCGTTGTAGAAATAATCAAAGTTTGATGATCATTTAAACTCAAAAATAATGTAATTGCGTTTGCACAGAATATGGATGCACAGAAAATACGCAAAAATAAAATAGTTTTCGGACGGATGCAACACTAGATATAAATTTAAAAGAGCCTTAAAAATCACTAGGAAAAAAAGATGATGCCATATTACTTTCCTTATATACATAATGTATAAGGAAAGTATTGTGACGGGGTCGAAAATTCGAATTCGAGTTTTCGACGGGAGAGCACGTTTCAAGCATCCCTGATCACGAATCAAACATTTTTGAAGTGATGTCTGTGTGTGTGTGTGTGTGTGTGTGTGTGTCAGTGAGTCTGTGGAGACGATAACTGACGAACGATCGAACCAAATTTGGTACAAAAATCACAATCTGTAAACACTGGAAGCCTATTGTTTTTATACGCAATCGAATGTTCAGAACCCCCCTAAATTTTCGAATGAAATTTTGAAAAAATCGTCAAAAAATCAAAACCACTAATAAAGTTATGCAAATAGACATTTCTTATGTAATTTTTCATTAGAAAACGATTGACATAACTTTTAGAACGCTAAGACGAACCGTTCTCGAGATATTGTACATTTTTCAAAAAAAATATCAAAAAGTCATATAAAATAAAATAAAAATATTTCCTATTGATAAACATGTTCACTTTTCATATGTAATGCCATGCGATAGGGTGACATCAATCTCGTGGATCTAGCTCGTTCCATTCATGAAAAAAGATACTCTGAGTAATACTTTTGTATTTGAACGCCAATAGTCATTTATCTGCTGTAAGAATAACTTATTTCTTAGTGCATAACGCTTGGCGAGATTTTGGCGACGAATTTGGTGGAATGTCGCCAACTTGACGACTTTTTGAAATGTTGCCAAATTAACGAAAATCTCGCCAAATGGATAAAAATGACGCTAAATCAATGAAAATGACGACTAATTGTCGAAAATTCAATGTCTTGGAAAGAATATTAGTATCTACTATAAGAAAAACCTATTTTTTTACTGTAAAAGTAGTAAATTCATTACATTATATAAGGAAAGTCATGTGTTGCCCACATCAGATTTTTTTATTTTAAAGTGGGAGGGTTTTGAAGTGGTTTTATTTTGAAGTGGTTCATATTATATAGGAGTAATTAATATTTTCATTTTTATTTAAAAATCTAGCGAACATATTTTTCTGAAATTTTTATATATATTTTACGGAATAATTTGAATATTTCTTAACAACTGTGAATTTTAACTTTGCTTAAAAAATGTTTGAAAAATTAGGTCCCATGGGGTTCAATGTATTTCACATTTTCAACCAGGGTTCAATCCAAAACTAATTGGGTGATATTATTCATTTACATCCCCATATGTCCCACAGGCCATCTCAACAACATACTAAAATTTCATTTTGATAAAGTTATTTTTACGGCAGTTATCGTGCGAACGGATAGACATACAGACAGAATGAACAAAGTCATAAACACTTTTCAACTACGTTGTAAAGTGTTAAAAATCGATAAACTTATTTAAATTTACTGGAGTTTTATTTTGCAAAATGTTATTCGCGCAACACCATTTCGGCTCCATCGGACTTTTTTATTTCAGTATTCGTGTCAATGTTAATTTTTGTTAAAAAATTCCGTATATATTCTTAAAAAGTCTGATGTGGGCAGTACATGACTTTCCTTATATAATGCAATGAATTTATTACTTTTACAGTAAAAAAAAACAGATTATTTTTATAGTAGTTATCTATATTCTTTCCAAGCTATTGATTTTTGTCAATGAGTCGTCATTTTCCATGTCGTCATCATCAATGAGTCGTCATTGATTTAGCGTCATTTTTATCAATTTGGCGAGTTTTTTTTAATTTGGCAACAATTAGAAATGTCGCCAAGTTGGCGACATTCGGCCAAATTCGTCGCCAAAATCTCGCCAAGCTTTATGTACGGAGAAATAAGTTATTCTTACAGCAGATAAATGACTATTGGCGTTCAAATACAAAAGTATTACTCAAAGTGTCTTTTTTCATGAATGGAACGAGCTATATCCACGAGAATGATATCAAATTTATCGCATGGTATTACATATGAAAAGGGAGCATGTTTCTGTTTCTCAATAGGAAATATTTTTTTTTTATTTTATATAACTTTTTGATAATTTTTTTTAAAAATATGCAATATCTCGAGAACGGTGCATGTTAGCGTTATAAAATTTATGTCAATCGTTTTCTAATGAAAAATTACACAAGAAATGTCTATTTGCGTTAGTGGTTTTGATTTTTTGACGATTTTTTCAAAATTTCACTCGAAAATTTAGGGGGGTTCTGAACATTCGATTGCATATGAAAACAATAAGCTTCCAGTGTTTACGGATTGTGATTTTTGTACCAACTTTCATTCGAATCGGTCCATTCGTTCGTCAATTATCGTCTCCACAGGCTCAGTGACACACGCACACACACACACACGGAGACATCACCTCAAAAATGTTTGATTCGTGATCAGGGATGCTTGAAACGTGCTGTCCCGTCGTAAACTCGAATTCGAACTTTCGACACCGTCACAATACTTTCCTTATACATTATGTATATAAGGAAAGTAAAAAAAAATTTTTTTGAAGTTAGTAACAACTTAGTGACGCTAATAGCTACGTTTAGCTTATCTGTATCAATCATGGAGTTAGAAAAAGGAGATGAAACGCTTGAAAATGCAATAATGCTTTGAGAATTATATCTAAGTGTCAATAGTGTTAGTAAAGCAGCTGCTACTGTTACTTGACACCATAGAAATGGATAATATTTAGTATATGCATTTTTGATTATTTTTAAATTAAGGGTTCCCGAATTATGAGTATAATTAACCACTATTTTTTCATAATTGTAGGATAGAGTGCATGATATATGGAGATAAAAATAAATTGAAAGATAAAATAATTTTGAATAAATAGGAATATTCTTTGTAGTTTCAGTTCTTCTTTGCATTGTGCTAATAATTTATATTTACAAAATTGACAGTTTAAATAAATATTTTAGACCTTTCGCCATAATATTGCATACAATGGACTACTTATGCAGGACTACTTATTTTATCCCAGCGCCACCTGAATTTTTGTCCCAAACGATAGGACGTTTTCTTAAAATGAAGTTTCAATTCCTTGCTTTTACCTCCATGGTGTCTATTATACACTACCTTAAAAAGAAGTAGATAAAACTCCTATGGATGAAAGACGTGAAAACGCCATAATACTTCGAGAATTATATCTAGGTGTCGCTAGTGTTAATAGAGTAGTTACTATTATTTGTTAACACAACAGAAAAGCATACTATTTAGTGTATGTATTACTTTCCTTATATACATAATGTATAAGGAAAGTATTGTGGCGGGGTCGAAAATTCGAATTCGAGTTTTCGAAGGGAGAGCACGTGTCAAGCATCCCTGGTCACGAATCAAACATTTTTGAGGTGATGTTTGAGTGTGTGTATGTGTGTGTCAGTGAGACTGTGGGGAAGATAACTGACGAACGAATGGACCGATTCGAACGAAATTTTGTACAAAAATTACAATCCATAAACACTGGAAGCCTATTGTTTTTATACGCAGTCGAATGTTCAGAACCCCCCCTAAATTTTCGAGTGAAATTTTGAAAAAATTTCAAAAAATCAAAACCGCTAATAAAGTTACGCAAATAGACATTTCTTATATAATTTTTCATTAGAAAACGATTGACATAAATTTTAGAACGCTAACATGAACCATTCTCGAGATATTGCACATTTTTCAAAAAAATTATCAAAAAGTCATATGAAATAAAAAAAAATATTTCCTATTGAGAAACATGTTCACTTTTCACATGTAATACCATGCGATAAATTTGGTGATATCATGCTCGTGGATCTAGTTCATTCCATTCATGAAAAAAGATACTTTGAGTAATTCTTTTGTATTTGAACGTCAATAATCATTTATCTGCTGTAAGAATAACTTATTTCTTGCTCCATAACGCTTGGCGAAATTTTGGCGACGAATTTGGTGGAATGTCGCCAACTTGGCGACGTTTTCAAATGTTACTAAATTAACGTAAAACGCGCCAAATGGATAAAAATGACGCTAAATCAATGACTCATTGATGATGACGACATGGAAGAGGACGACTTATTGACGAAAATTCAATATCTTGGAAGGAATATATATAACTACTATAAAAATAATCTTTTTTTTTACTGTAAAAGTAGTAAATTCATTGCATTATATAAGGAAAGTCATGTGCTGCCCACATCAGATTTTTTTTATTATTTTTAAAAAGGTCCTTAATTATAAGTATAATTAATCAGTTTAAGATAGATTACAGACTATATGGAGATAAAAATAAATTGAAAGGCAAAATAATTTTGAATAACTAAGAATATATTTTATTGTTTCAGTTCTAATTTGCATTGGGCTAGCAATTTGTTTCTACAAAATTGGCAGTTTATATAAATATTTTATGCCTTTCGCCATAGAAATATATCAAATGTAGGAATACTTCTCGTACCCCAGAGGCCCTGAATTATTGTTTCAAACGATATTGAAGTTTTCTTGAAGCTTAAACTCCTTAATTTTATCTCCATGTACACTCCTATGTCAATCTACTGTGTAAATTATATATTAAAATCTATATTATTTATTAAAAAAAAGCTCTTATATTTTTCGAGTCACCGTCTTGGCAAGTTGAAGCAGATTGAAAATTTTCCGTTTTTCAAGTTTTTGAAACTTATCCCTTAAAAACTAAAAATTATAGATATAAACAATAAGCAAGAATTGTAGCTCTTTGAAAGCCGTATAAGCTTTATAAATATATAATCAGATTTTGGATCGAATTCATTTTACTTTCCCTGCAATACTTGGTAATGTATAGGGAAAGTATTGGAATCATGCCGAAAATCACAACTCGAGTTTTCGACGGATCTACACGTTTCGAGACCTCTAGAATACGAAAAAACCATGTTTAGCGTGACGTCTGTGTGTGTGTCTGTGTGTCTGTCTGTGTGTCTGTGTGTCTGTCTGTCTGTCTGTGCAGATTTGGTATCCACTCTAACTAAAAAACTAATGGACCGAATTTCACAAAATTTGGTAGGTAAGTCACTTGTGGGCGAGTCTCGTGCTGATTAGTTTTGGGTACGATTTGGAATTAAAGAACCCGCCTTTTTTTGCGAAATGGCCCGCAAAAGCTTGTATCCACTCTAACTGAAAAACTACTGGACCGAATTTCACAAATTTTGGTTGATGAGTCACTTGTGGGATACCCTGGTGCTGATTAGATTTTGGTGCGATTCGGAAAAAAATAACCTGCCTTTTTTTACAAAATGGCCCGCAAAAATCGTCAAAGTCCAAACTAAAGAATTAGGTATACTGAAATATATCCATTAGATGCTCGTTTTATACGTCATTTTTAACGACAAAAAGAATAAGACCATCCCCATTACACTAGGACTAGCCGTTCTCGAGCTATTTTAGTTTTTCGTACTTTCTTTACTCCACCTTTGAAAATAAGCCCGGTTTCCGAATGAGAACGAAAATTGAATTAAAACTGAAATAAATTTAATTAAAATAAAGAGAACGTTAATATAAGTCTGCAGGGTAAGTCATGTGCTGCCCACATCAGATTTTTTTATATTTTGATAACACAAAAATTGAATTTTCTTTTACAAAATATTATTTACGTAAAATCATTTCGGCTTCATCAGACTGGACCCACCGCCAATTTTTTTTTTCATTGGGGCTCGAATAACAAATTAATTTTCGCATTTTAAAAAAATTATCAGTTCTGGTGGAATGCAACTACCATAACTAAATTTTCCTTATTTTGCTGATTATTTTTTACTTTCCCTGCAATACATGGTAATGTATAGGGAAAGTATTGGAATCATGCCGAAAATCGCAACGCGAATTTTCGACGGATCTCCACGTTTCGAGACCTCTAGAATACGAAAAAACTATTTTTAGCGTGACGTCTGTGTGTGTGTCTGTGCACAGTATGTATCCACTCTAACTCAAAAACTAATGGACCGAATTTCATAAAATTTGGTAAGTCACTTGTATGTGACCCTGGTGCTAATTAGTTTTGGGTACTATTCGGAATAAAACAACCCGCCGTTTTTTGCGAAATGGCCCTCAAAAATTGCCTGTATCCACTGTAACTCAAAAACTAATTAATCAAATTTTACAAAATTTGATAAATAAGTGACTTGTAGGTCACCCTGGTGCTGATTAAATTTTGATACGATTCGGAAAAGAACAACCTGCCTTTTTTTACGAAATGGCCCGCAAAAATTGTATATTTCCACTCTAATTCAACTAATCGACAAAATTTCATAAAATTTGGTAGATAAGTCACTTATGGTCGACCTTGGTGCTGATTAGATTTTGGTACGATTAGGAAAAGAACAACTTTTTTTAGGAAATGGCCCGCAAAAATTTCATGTATCCACAGTAACTAAAATACTCATTGACCCAATTTTACAAAAATTGGTAGATTATTTGCTTGTGGGATACTCTGGTGCTGATTCGATTTTGGTACAATTCGTAGAAGAAGAACTTGCCTTTTTTTACGAAATGGCCCGCAAAAGTCGAAAAAATAGACTATATATACTCAATTATATCAAATGAATTTTTGTTTCATACACAATTTTTGACGAGGAAAAGAATATAACACCATAAACCCCTGGGTTGGTCGTGTGGTCTGGGCCTTCAACACTCCATTATACTTTAGGACTAGCCGTTCTCAAGATATTTGAGACTTCTTGCATTTTTGTTACGCCGATTTCGAATAAATGTCCAATTACCAAATAAAAACAAACATTGAATTAAAAATGCAAATTTAGTGTTATTTGGTGCACTAAAACTCAATCTAACGAATTATTAAAGAAATAAAGAAAATATGAATTTGAGTCTGCAGGGAAAGTCATGTACTGCCCACATCAGATTTTTACTTTCCCTGCAATACGTGGTAATGTATAGGGAAAGTATTGGAATCATGTCGAAAATCGCAACTCGAGTTTTCGACGGATCTATACGTTTCGAGACCCCTAGAATACGAAAAAACTATTTTTAGCGTGACGTGTGTCTGTGTGTGTGTCTGCGCACTGTATGTATCCACTCTAACTCAAAAACTAATGGACCAAATTTCATAAAATTTGGTAGGTAAGCCACTTGGATGTGATCCTGGTGCTGTTTAGATTTTGGTGCGATTCGTAAAGACAAAACCCGCCTTTTTTTGCGAAATGACAATTAAAAATTTCATTTATCCGCTCTAGCTAAAATACTAATTGACCAGATTTCAATAAATTTGGTTGATAAGTAACTTGCATGATACTCTGGTGCTGATTAGATTTTGGTATTAATCGGAAAAGAACAAACTGCATTTTTTTACGAAACGGCCCGCAAAAATATCATGTATCTACTCTAGCTAAAATACTTATTGACCAAATTTCACAAAATTTGGTAGATAATTTTCTTGTGAGATACTCTGGTGCTGATTAGATTTTAGTATTATTCGGAAAAAAAACTTGCCTTTTTTTACGAAATGGCCCTCAAAAATTGCAAAATCTAAAAAGTAGCTACGTATGTTCAAATATATCAATTACACGCTTGTTTTATGCGTAATTTTTGATGAGGAAAAGAATAAGAACAACTCTACTACTCTAGGACTAACCGTTATCGAGATATTTGAGATTTTTCGCATTTAGTTATGCCACTTTTGGGAAAATGTCCAATTACCAAAAAAAACAGAAATTGAATTAATAATACAAATTTAGTGTTATTTTGTACAATTAAACTCAATTTAATGAATTATTAAAGAAATAAAGAAAAATTGAATTTGAGTCTGCAGGGAAAGTCATGTGCTGCCCACATCAGATTTTTACATGCAGTTCACTTCTACGACCAACCATATTCCTTTCGGACACTTTTCGTGAAATACCCAGTTCATGAAGTTATAAAGAGGAGATAAAACTCCTATGGATGAAACGCTTGAAAATGCAATAATGATTTGAGAATTATGTCTAGGGTTATTATTCCCTAATTATGAGTATAATTAACCAGTATTTTTCATAGTTATGAAGTACAGAATATATGGAGATAAAAATGAATTCAAAGATAAAATATGTTTGAACACGTAGGAATGTTCTTTATTGTTTCAGCTCTACTTCACATTGCGATAATAATTTATTTTTACAAAATTGACAGTTTAAATAAATAGTTTAGGACTTTTGCCATAGAAATGCATACAATGCAGGACTACTTATCTTATCCCAGCGCCACCTGAATTATTGTCTCAAACGATATTGGCGTTTTCTTGATATGAAGTTTTAACTCCGGACTTTTACATTCATGGGAAGTACATTATTAAAATTACAAAATAACATTTCAAAAATTAATTTTATATCGCTTCGAATGCAAGCTGTGGGAATAAATATTTCTTTCCGCTCTTATCACGTCACGTGATCTCCTGCTTCCGCCGTAAATCTCCAGTTACTAGTCGTAAAAAGGGAGTACAAATTTTCCCTTCATTTTGTTTCTATCGGAACTTTTTTACTGATAGTTAAATTGCAGTTTGGGTACAAAATGAAGGCGGAAGTCATAAAACTTCTTTTTTGAAAAGAAGCAAAATTTCTGAAATATTGCTGAAAATAATGTCCGGTCACGTTTCAAGAACTATATTATGTAGAGTAGGCAAAATTTAGATACATGTTTGGGGTAATGTTACTTTAAAAATGTTGTTATACATATGGCTTTATTGGTAATCAATCCATTGCATAACTGGCATCCTCACAATGATACGAATGTAGAACTACAAGACAAAGGAAACTAACTGAGCACAAAATAAGAATATTACAAATCAAACAAACACAAAGATCAATGAGAAGAGATCAAAGAGAGGGTCACGACCACATGGACAGTTCATAAAAGTTCTAGCTTTCCAATACAGCCTGCAAACATCACCTTGCTGCTGGAAATCTTTATCTAAACCCGGGTACACTGAAATGTGATTTGAGTTCATAGAATCAGCACTATAAATAGGGCACACATTCGTTGGTGTTCGGCCAGACAATCATGACCTGTTTTCAATCTAAAATTGACCACTGCCTCCCTGCGAGGTTGATTGCTAAACTCCTTCCAGCTATCTTGAATATTCTCCCAAACCTTGCCTCTTGATTTAATTGTCAGATCTATTTTACAATTCGTCATAATTTTACTATAAACTAGTTTTTTGCATAACTCCAGCTGACAGGTTTTGGGGCAAGATAAACAAGGGTACCTTATTTTGCTAAAACGTCAGCTGACTCATTGCCGCCGATTCCAACACGTGATGGTTTCCACTGAAACACAATAGATTTGTTTCTACTTCTAAGAAAATCTAGAAGTTGCTTTATTTCAGTTATTGTCGATGTCTCGATAAGATTAATTGTCGAGACAGCTTGAATGGCTGCTCTGGAATCCACCAATTTGACAACTTTTGAAAAAACGTCAATTCTATACTTAAGGTTATTAACTTCCAAAAAGATGGCATAGATTTCTGCATCAAAATTGGACATATATAGCCCGACAGGGGCATATTGAGAAAACAGCTTGCAGTACTCTCCAGCTCCGGCAGCATTATTGATCTGTGACCCGTCTATATATATTCTAGTCAACTCGGGTTCTGGGTACTTTTCGTTAATCATGCATAGCACAGTTGCTCTCAAGATTGTGTCTGGGATGTTATCTGGCTTTAATGTGTAACGAATAATGTTATCCATAATGTTGTTTGACTTTTAAAATATAACGAATAATGTTGTCCATAAATAACTGAAATACGGTTACTATTACTAGCAGAAACCATGGAGTAACTGGAATTTTCAAGTTATCGTTTAATTTTTGAATTAGTTGCAGACTTCGTGCTATTTCGAACACACAATGCTAAAAACACCATGCATTTTTTTTTAAATTCTTTTCACATCCAATAAAGTTATACTATTCGGCTTTATTATTATTATTAATTTCTATTAATTTTCTTATTATTAATTTGTATATTTGACTCCAAAAGATTACAGTATACAGCGATTGTAGCTTTCTAACAAGTACTTATCATGATTTTCAGCTAATAGTAATATTAAACTCAAAAATCCAACAGGAATCTAGATTTTAAAATATATTACATAATTGGTATTTGAAATTGCATGCACCAATTAAGTGTTTAACTAATAAAACTAAAAAACTTTTTTTTTTAGATTTAAATGTTTGATCATATTTTATTAATTTTGTTAAGTAACAAGATTGGTACAATAGAGATCTGCAGTGTATGTGTAGAGCTACTATGCTAATAATTTTTAACTACTGTAGCTATTAAAGTTTCAGAGCTTAAATAAAGTTATTAAGAATCACAACTAGATTCTGTTTCAGCCTGAAACTATTTACCAGTATCATTCTATTTCCTAAGAGCAATAAAAATTCACAAATTTTAGAAATTTTTGAGTTTTATCAAAATATACATTGATAAAATTTACTAAATAAGCTCCAAAATTTTAATCTACTGAAAAGAATATGTTCGGTCTAAAGTTTCAAACAAAATGAACTAAACAAGTAAAAACTACCAAATCTGGTAACACGACTTTGAACTCAATCAAAAGCCTTATTCGAGATTAGCTCTTTACAACTTGAAAATTTTAATGATTATGATTCATCTGCTGAGGAATTGGAAAACTTGATTTAGCTGTTTAGAGGGTTTTTAAAAAGTCCGAACAACCCCAGGTGCAAGTGATGTCAAATCAAAAGTATACAATTACCAGAGCTCTTTCGCTAAAGAAAGATGGCGTAAATGCACATATTACATAATTCGTAAAAACGGGATTCCAGACTGATGACCAGAAAATACGATATTTAGAACCTGATTAAACCACAACTGGCTACGATGGCTACTGTAACTGGCTACTGGTAACTAGCTACATTTGGATACTGTAAACTAACCACAACTGGCTACTAGAAACTACCTACAACTGTCTACTGGAAACTACCTACAACTAACTACTGGAAACCACCTACAACTGGCTACTGAAAACTAGCTACAACTGTCTACTGGCAACAAGCTACTGGCAACTAGCTACAACTGGTTACTGCGAACTAGCTACAACTAGCAACTGGCAAATATTTTTGATTATTTACTTTTGCTCGAATGTACCATATGAAAAATAAAACGACAATTAAATTTGAAATAGAACTTAATGCCATTGCATATTGAAAGGAGAATTTTAAGACGCTTTAATATAAATAAAATTTAGATGAGAATATATATAAGAGATATTAAATAGATATTATTTAAGATATCCCAGTAAATATTTTTAAATATCGGAAAGCTAAAAATATCAATAAATAGTAGCAAAAACGAAAGACACATCACAAAAAACTAAAATCATGTAAACCATGTACATAAAGAATCGTCTGAAATCATATATAAATAATCATATTAATTGCACCATTTACTTTTTTATCTAACGCATCTAAATTCAATCCACTTAGTGGTTTTCAACGTGATAAGTGGTTTTAATAAAGATTCGCTGAGCCTGACTTACTTACAGGCCACCGGGCCCTAACCCTCGGCGCACAAATTTAGGGGCTCTGAATTTATTAAGAATGGAAATTCTTAAAAAATTATTAAAATAACTTGGTATATTTGCTTAAATATCAGCAAAATTGTTCTCTTAAAAAATTCCACTGTGATTTCAAGCTGAACATACCTTTGTGGTTATCCATCCCTTAAAATACTCTATAGGAATCAATACACTTGAAGCATTTTTTTCTCAAGATTGACTACAGATAAAGTTTAGATGATAACAGATAGAGATTGATAATCAAATTATGGAGGAGGTAGGGTGGTTAACTAGGAATTTTCCCTTTTGATTTCGTTTCCACTTTCGGTTCGAAAAAATTTCCTTGAAATATCAATTTATCGGAATTTGGTTTAGGTATGGATTCAACATCACATTCCGGAGGATAATGTGGGGTTCACTAAGGATTTCCACTCTCAGTTCTTTTTCCACTTCTGGTTCAAGACAATTTCATGGAACGTCTATTTCTCAAAATAGGCTATAGATAGAGCTTAGACTGATATGGATTCATCATCATAATTCAGGGATAATAGAGGTGTTCACTAAGGATTTATACATCCGGTTCTGGAGAAGTAAGTTCCTGTTTTTCCGAAAATTTGCGAGACTGTACGAGATAGGTATGCAAAAGCAAGTAAAAATACTTAATTTAAATAATACATAATTTAAATAAAAATACTTAATACTAGAGTATACACACCATTTACCACCATATGAAGGATCTTTATAAATTTCTATTTTTGTTTTATCCTATGTTATTAACAAAATAATTACTTCAAACAAAACATTTTCTCAACCTACAAGACAGCTAAGACGCTTTACACTGAAAGACAGCATATTCTCATACATTTACGTTGAATGTTAGATTTTAATGAGTGCAATAACTAACATTATGCATTGCTGTCAGCGTCTCACACCCATTCCTTTTAATTAACATTTCTCCCATCGCAATCTTTAAATTCTAATAAATGTGGGATATGCATTATTATGATTCCAAAATAACATCCAAAACTAATTTAACAATGTTCCGAACGCAATCTGTGGGAATAAATATTTCTCATCTCTCATTTTACTACCCAATGAGAAAGAAACACTCTTAGCAAGTCACGTCATCTGCTGATGACGTCGTAAACCTTCTGTTACTGGTCGTAAAACGAAAGGACAATTTTTCACTCAATTTTGTTTTCTTTTGGAGTTTTTTGCGGTGCTACAAGACGAGAAAAAGGGGGAAATAAAATTTTTGTGGAAAGTAGAAGTTTTGCGTAATCTTGCTAAAAATAGGATGTTATCACGCTTCAAGAATTTTATTAGATGTTGGTAAGATTTATATCTTGGTTTAACATTGAATAGTGTATAATTATATCTAGGACCCGGATATTGATAACCTAAAAATTCGTAAATAATGCCCTTAAAATGATGAAAAAGTAACCTTAAAAGATCTCAACTCAGTTCATGACACTGTTGAGTTCTATCTAGTTTTGAACAAAAGAATTCAAATACGGAATTTCTTATATGCAGTATTGTTGCTAACATTCCAAACTCTTTATGCACTACTTGATAGAACATATTATAAATGTCTTTAAAAATCGAAAAAATGACCCAAGATTTGAAAGGTGAATCCCCTAAAGCAGTTTGCATGCTACTTTCAAAATTTACTTAATAACTTAAATCCTGGAGTACTTATACACTAGAACGTTGCCATTTCTTTATAAAATGAACTATAAAACTTTAGAAAAAAATCTGATGTGGGCAGCACATGACTTTCCTTATATAATGAAATGAATTCACTACTTCTACAGTAAAAAAAAATATATTTTTGTATTAGTTATTTATATTCTTTCCAAGATATTGAATTTTCGTCAATGAGTCGTCATTTTCCATGTCGTCATCGTCAATGAGTCGTCATTGATTTAGCTTCATTTTTACCCATTTGGCGAGTTTTTCGTTAATTTAGCAACATTTAAAAAGTGTCGCCACGTTGGCGACATTCCACCAAATTAGTCGCCAAAATCTCGCCAAGCGTTATGGACGAATAAATAATTTATTCTTATAGCTCATAAATGACTATTGGCGTTCAAATACAAATGTATTACTCAAAGTATCTTTTTTCATGAATGGAACGAGCTAGATCCACGAGAATGATGTTACCAAACTTATCGCATGGTATTACATATGAAAAGTGAACATGTTTCTCAATAGGAAATATTTTTTTTATTTTATATGGCTTTTTGATAATTTGTTTTTAAAATGTACAATATCTCGAGAACGGTTCATGTTAGCGTTCTAAAATTTATGTCAATCGTTTTCTGGTGAAAAATTACATAAGACATGTCTATTTGCGTAACTTTATTAGCGGTTTTGATTTTTTGACGGGTTCTGAACATTCGATTGTGTATAAAAACAATAGACTTCCAGTGTCTATGAATTGTGATTTTTGTACCAAATTTTGTTCAAATCGGTCCATTCGTTCGTCAGTTATCGTTTCCACAAACTCACTGACACACACACACACACACACACACACACACACACACACACACACACACACACACACACATACTTTCACACACACACACACACACACAGACATCACTTCAAAAATGTTCGATTCGTGATCAGGGATGCTTGAAACGTGCTCTCCCGTCGAAAACTCGAATTCGAATTTTCATAATACTTTCCTTATACATTACCGTCACAGTACTTTCCTTATACATTATGTATATAAGGAGTAAATATCTCCTTGAATTTAAATAAATGAATTTTAATTGGAATTTTGTTTTAATTTTAATGAATGAATTCTGATACTTTAAAGTACATCAGAATTATACTGAATAATTAAAAGCTTATTCATATTTGAACATTTTTTTAACTTTCCGTAACTAGATTTTCTAAATGACATGATTTAACAGGTTTACTTTAAAGTACATCAGAATTATACTGAATAATTAAAAGCTTATTCATATTTGAACATTTTCTTAACTTTCCGTAACTAGATTTTCTAAATGACATTATTTAACAGGCTTGCACTTGACTAGGTTTTAAAATGAACAATTATTAATTCCCTTTTCAAATTGAATAAGTTTCAGGTGTCCAGAAGAAAAATTGGAAAAATTATACCCCTAAAAGCCAGAGCCAGTTGCAACCTGTTCTATCAAGTAGTGCATATGGCAGGGTTTGGAATACAAGCAACTGTACAATGTATGAATAATTTAGGTTCTTAAGCTCAAAACTGGATAGCAGTGAAGAGTGCCATGAACTGAGTTGTCAGAAAGAGAACATTTGAAAGTGTTTTTGGTTCGTTCGTCTGGCAATCCGGTTTCTGGGTGTTGCAACTTAAAAACGTAATAATTATAAAAATTTAATTTTTCGTTTAAAATATGGCAGAAAATGCAAAAAATTTTATGTGGATAGCACGTAATTTTCCCTATATAATGCATAGAATAAACTTCTTTCACAGTAAAAAAAATTTGATGTGGTCAGCACATGACTTTCCCTGCAGACTTATATCCACGTTCTCTTTATTTTCATTAAATTTAATTCACTTTTAATTCAATTTTGTTCTCATTTGGTAACTGTACTTATTTTCAAAGATGACGTAGAGAAAATACGAAAAACTAAAATATCTCGAGAACTGCTACTCCTAGTGTAATGGGGTTGAGCTTTTTCTTTTCATCGTTAAAAAGTACGTACGAAACAAGCATTTAATGGATATATTTGAGCATACGTAGTTTTTTATTTTAGATTTCTACGATTTTTGCTGGCGAATTTGCAAAAAAAGCAGGTTATTTTTTTCGAATCGTACTAAAATCTAAGCAGCACCAGAGTAACTCATAAGGGACTTATCTACCGAATTTTGTGAAATTCGGTCCATTAGTTTTTCAGCTAGAGTGGATACAGGCTTTTGCGGGCCATTTCGCAAAAATAGGCGGGTTCTTTTATCCAGAATCATACCCAAAAATAATCAGCACCAGATTCGTCCACAGGTGACTTACCTACCAAATTTTATGAAATTCGGGTAATAAGTTTTTTAGTTAGAGTGGATGCAAAATCTGCACAGACAGACAGACAGACAGACAGACAGACACACACAGACACACACACAGACGTCACGCTAAAAATAGTTTTTTCGTATTCTAAAGGTCTCGAAACGAGTAGATCAGTCGAAAACTCCAGTTGCGATCATCGGCATGATTCCAATACTTTCCCTATACATTACCATGTATTGCAGGAAAAGTAAAAATGATGTATACGATCTACAGCACAATGTTTTTAATATTGAATCGTACATGTGACGCTTTTCCAGATGACAATAAGTAAAGCTATTTCGGAGTGCCCAATTAACTTATATTTCGCGCTAAGCTAAATTGTCAATTGTCAGTATTGATAGCATCTACAATAAACAATAGAGTACATATATTAAAATATTTTAATAATTAATTCATCAATTTGGCGTCATTTCGTTTACTTAGCGCCATTTTTTGCAATACTAACGATATTTTCGTCAATCTGGGGCGAAATATCGCCAAGTTGAAGATATTTCCCTAAATTAGCCAAACTAATCTCCATCTCCAGGAATTGGAGACAAACGGGGAGAAGCGCATTTCTTATATACAAATGACTGTTGACCGAATTATTAAGCGTCGAAATACAAAACCATTGCATAAAGTATCATCTCTCGTGAATGGAACGAACTAGATACACCTTAACAAATTTATCGCATAATATTACATATGAAAAGTGACCATGTTTCACAAAAGTTATTACTTTTTTATTTTATGTAACTTTTTTTATAAATTTATTTGAAAAGAGGGCAATATCGCGAAAACGGTTTTAGCTAGTGTTCTAAAATTTGTGTTAATCGTTTTATAATGAAAAATTATATAGAAAATGATTATTTACGTAACATTATTAAAGGTTCTAATTTTTTTAATGATTTTTTTTAAAATTTCCTTCGAAAGTTTGGAAGTTTCCCGACATTTAATTGCGTTTAAAGTCAATAGACTTCCAGTATTTACGAATCGTAATTTTGTACCAAATTTCATACTAAACATTCCATTTGTTCGTCAGATAATACTTCCACAGACTCATGGACACACACATTCAGACATCACCTCAAAAATAATCAATTCCTGTTCATGGTTGCTTGAAACATGCTCTTCCGTCATAACCTCGAATTCGAATTTACGACCCCGTCATAATACTTTTCCAATACATTATACTATGTATGTAGGGAAAGTAAATACGGCTTAAAGCAAAATAAAATAAAATAAATCCTAAAAAAAAAATAACCAAAGACTTCTAAATTCTGTAAAAATTATAAAAGATGCCCAAAAAGAGAAAAATAAGGCCCCAAAAAATTACAATTGTCATTAAAATCTGGAGCTTAGATTATATCTACAAACTATACAGTACATTGTTAGATTGTTAAGGATAAATATTTCTGATAACTATAATAGACCATTAGATCTAAATATTATAACGAAGCTCATAAAATCGTGTTACAGATTAATCACCTGAAGCTTTAAAATCTGGAGCTTAGATTGTATCAGCAAACTGTGAAGTACATCATTAGCTTGTTAAGGATAAATATTTCTGATAACTATGCTAGACTTAAATGTTATAACGAAACTCATATAAAATCGTGTTACAGATCCCTCACCTGAAGCATTAAAATCTGAAGCTAAGATTATATTTGCAAACTGTATAGTACATCATTAGCTTGTTAAGGATAAATATTTCTAGCAAATGTATTAGAACTAATTGCTAAAACGAAACACGTAAAACCATGTTACAGATCCTTCACATGAAGCTTTAAAATCTGGAGCTTAGATTATATCTGCAAACTGCAAAGAACACCATTAGCTTGTTAAGGATAAATATTTCTGGCAACTATATAAGAACTAAATGCTATAACGAAACTCATAAAACCATGTTACATATCCCGCCCATGAAGCTTTAAAATCTGGAGCTTAGATTATATCTGCAAACTGTAAAGAACAACATTACTTGTTAAGGACAAATATTTCTGATAACTATATTAGACCTAAATGTTATAACGAAGCTCATAAAACCATGTCACAGATCCCTCACATGAAGCTTTGAAATCTGGAACTTAGATTATATCTGCAAACTGTAAAGTACATCATTAGCTTGTTAAGGATACATATTTCTGGCAACTATATTAGAACTAAATGCTATAACGAAGCTCATAAAACCATGTTACAGATCCCTCACATGAAGCTTTAAAATCTGGAGCTTAGATTATATCTGCAAACTGTAAAGTACCGGGTGGTCAGAATTAAAACACCCCTACTCTGAGCTCTCTATACATCGAACTACTCAGTGTAAAGGCTCCAAAATTGTTGAACCTACTATTCAAGACATGGGGAAAGGGATTACGCGAAAAAAAAATTAGTTCCAGAAACACCGATTGGTGGCGCTGTACAACAGAAAATATGCTGAAAAGACACAAAATACACATTTGTAACACATTTTATTCGAACGTACCAAACATTCATATCACAAGGACCTTATCGATGCAGGGAATGCTGCTCAATATGGTTCCCTTCTTCAAGATTTTAAATCTGCAGTCTGTGGGCATCTTCTTCAACTGCAGATCGTAATTGGTCGACTGAGATGCTTATCACATGCAGAGTGATACTATCTTTCAAATCAGCCAAGGTTATCAGACGTCCTCGATAAACAAGACTTTTTAAGTATCCTCACAGCCCAAAATCACAGGGATTAAGATCTGGAGAACGAGAAGGCCAGGTTGTCGGAGACGCACGACTAATTACTCTACCATTAGTAAAATGTTGCCGAAGAAACTGCTGTACATAGAGTCCAATGTGTGGAGGCGCTCCATCTTGTATAAAGGTAATTGAATCAAGCCATTGGTGCTGCTGCAGTTGGGGTACAACAAAATTTTCGAGCATGTTTTTGTACCTCTTAGCCGTCACGGTGCATATCACAGGGCCATTGGGAGTCGCCTCTTCGAAAAAGAAAGGTCCAAGAATGAATGTGGCTGTGAATCCACACCAGACTGTAACTTTCGGTGAGTGAAGTGGAATCTCTTGGAAGGTACGAGGGTTTTCCGTGTCCCAAATGCGACAGTTATGGGTGTTGACTGTTCCACTTAGATGGAAATGCGCTTCATCGCTCCATAGAATCTGCATTGGCCACGATGCAACCACTTCAACTCTAGCCAGAAATGTCAATACAAAGGTCCGTCGCTTCTCCCTGTCGATGGTCAGCAACTGGTGATTGTGACTAATTTTGTACGAAAAAAATGCTCTATGTTTCTCAGTACATTCCGCACTGTGCTATAGGGAACACCCAAGTGTCGTGACACTCCACGTGCACTACTACAGCCTATAACGTTATCCATTGATTGTTGAACAATAGCGGTGGCAACATCGTCAACGACATCTGAACGAGTCGATTTGCGTCGTCGACCCGGTTGAACTCCAAGATGTCCAGTTTTCTCGAATCGAACGATCATTCTCCTGAGAGCTTGTGGAAGTAATGGTCCTTTGCGCAAATTCTTAAGTCGACGAAACTCTCGAAGTGCAACTGCAGCATGTCTTTTGTTTTCATAAAACAGCTTCACAAGCAAAGCGCGTTCTGGCGGTGTGACAGCCATCGCCGATAAGAATGAAAATTTCCCAGTTTTATCCCCGTTTATGGCCAGAATATAGTAGCTGCAAACCGAGGACATATGCAAATTTTTGTGCTTACAGTGCGAAATTGCAGTTACAATGACAGTTTAAGTTTCTTCACTTTTTTATCTTCTCTTTTTTCATATCAGCAAAAGAAATTAAAAAGGAAAAATTCCATATCGCATGTGTTTGTTTTTTTGTGATTATTTTGTGTCTTTCCAGCATATTTTATGTTGTACAGCGCCACCTATCGGTGTTTCTGGAACTATTTTTTATTTTGCGTAATCCCTTTCCCCATGTCTTGAATAATAGGTTCGACAATTTTGGAGCCTTTACACTGAGTAGTTCGATGTATAGAGAGCTCAAAGTAGGGGTGTTTTAATTCTGACCACCCGGTACATCATTAGCATGTTATAGATAAATATTTCTGATAACTGTATTAGACCTAAATGTTATAACGAAGCTCATAAAACTATGTTACAGATCCCTCACATGAAGCTTTAAAATCTGGAGCTTAGATTATATCTGCAAACTGTAAAGTACATCATTAGCTTGTTAAGGATCAATATTTCTGATAACTATATTAGACCTAAATGTTATAACGAAGCTCATAAAATCAAGTTAAAGATCCCTCACCTGAAGCCTTGATACTCCTAAAATCTCCAGAGACAAACAGGCTACACCGCTTTGCCAAGCAATATACGATCCACTTACAAAACTTTTTTACTATATATCCCCTTAATAAAACACAATTTCTTTACGACCCCCTAAATCCTCCTAACAGAACGCAAATTTAATACGACCCGCTATCAAATCTTTCCTGTCTCATTAGCAGTGGAACTCTCTATAATTTGAATCAAGTGTATTAAATTCATTTTTTCCACAAAGCGACAAGAATTATCAAAGAAACTAAATTTATTTTTTACACAGCGATATATGTATTATCGCCGACTTGATGGCATTTCCCAAACGTCATGAAATTGACGATAATGCGCAAATTAGCCAAATTTGGCTCCAAACGTGGCTCACAGACAGAGAGAGATCTAGGCTTGTGTATAAGCATTCTTTACACACCCTCTATTGAAAATTACTAAATCCAGGAAAACTCATAAAAATTTTAACCAATAACTTAGATCTCAAACTTTTCTAAACTGGCCAAAAATCGTCATGTTATCGCAATGTTGGACAAATTTGTCTCCAAGCATGATATCTAGGCAGAGGTAAACGTTGCTTGTCATGTACATGACTTAAGTATATAAGTATATTTATATACTCTCTGTGGAAAATTCCTAAAAACCTGGATAATTTCGGAAATTTTCAATCAATCGATTTGAGTGTCAAACTTTTTAAAACATGCCAAAACCAGCCATGCTGACGGGATTTTGCCAAATTTGTCGCCAAATGTGACAAAGAGACAAAAATATGGACTTTTATTACATTTATGAGTAGTTTTATATACCTTCTAAAGAAAATTCCCAAATTCCTGGGTAACTCAGGAAATTTTCGGCTTATTGCACTGCTCACAACTGAAATCGCAACACCATAAAGTTGTAGATGTAGCTTTATGTAAATCCGGCAATGAAAACAACAAGGCGACATATGCAAATGATCACAGTTTCGTTACGCATAGTGAAGTAACACGTTGCCTAGCAGCATAAAAGAGTCAGTTCAAAGAGGAGCGATATTACAGCTAAATTGTAGCGTCGTTGGTTACAGATTGTAAAAATCATCACAGTATGCCAAGAGTACGTCAACGAACCGAATACGTTTAGTTGTCGTCAACGAAACGGCAACAAATCATTGTTTTACATGAGGATGGCTTGAGCCTTTGCAGGATCGCTGAACTATTGGGTCGTGATGTGAGCACAGATCAACGGTGTGTGTTACGGTTCGCAAGAGACAACAAAACGACACAAAGACCAGATAGTGGAGCTTCCAGGTGTACTACACCACGTGAAGATCGTATGCTTCTGAGAAGCGTTGCGCGGGAGCCGTCGTTGGAGCAACCATGTTACAACGACATTTATCCCGCACTACAGGTAACGGGATTTCAACGCAAACAATTCGAAACCCTTTGCATGACACAGGACTCCGTGGTAGACGACCTTTTCGACACCTACCGTTTCAACTTCTTCACCGGTTGCGTCTCCTCCAGTGGTGTCAAATGAGACGCAATTGGTCGACAGAATGGTTAAATATTCCTTTCACGGATAAATCACTATTCCGTTTTGGCATGCCAGATGGCCGTCCACGAGTATGGTGGCGCTTTCAACAACGCCACCAGGAAGCTTTTTCTTACAGTCGCCACACAGCGTGGTACCATGGTTTGGGGTGGTATAACATTTAGTGGACGCATACCTTTAGTGACAGTATCAAGGCACAGCGATACGTCTCTGGCATTGTGAGAACTGTGGTACAGCCATATATGTTAACCAAGCCTGGGCTGCTTTTTCAGCAGGATAATGCCAAGCCACATACTGCACGGGTAATTATGAATAGTCTACAAGATTTTGATATACTGCCTTGGCCAGCATATTCTCCAAATTTGTCGTCAATTGAGCATATCTGGAACATCATGGGTCACCGATTAAGATAACTCCCAATTCCAGCAAACATGCTCAGTTACAAGCCCAATTGCATGCTGTGTGGAATGCCATCCCTCAGCATATCATTCACCATCTCATTGACAGGATACCTCGTCGTATTCAATCCTGCATCGAAGCTCGCGATGCGTCTATTCCATATTGCTCTAATGTCCATAAAGTTCCATGCTTTCATCTTCCAGGTATGATTTCTTGATCATTTGCACATCACCATGTTGCAATTATATTCTGTAAATTTCATAAGGATGCACCAATTTCTTCATGGTATTGCGATTTCAGTTGTGAGCGATGTATTACTAAAAATTAAAATTGAAATATTATTTTTGTATACATTTCATATGTACCGATAATATTTTTAAGGTATATTTTATATAAAAAAATGATTTTGTTTAATAAATATCATAGTATGATAGTATATTTTATTCAATCCAGCAAACTGCGCCGAATAAGGTTGCAGTCGATCAAAATAAGTAAAGCACAAACCATGCAGCATCCTCTCCGGCACAATCCGAGGTAAATTGGTTTAAATTTAATTAATTTAAATATAATTAAATGTAATGAGTGTGTCTGTGCAATGTACACTGCTGAAAAATTTCTAAGGACGGATCACAAATTGCAATGTAGTACAACATTAAACGGGAATGGAGGCCCAGCAGGATAAAATATTGTTGCCACACTGTTCGAACATTAGAATAAAGATCATTTATTATTCTGGAAAATACAGAAGATTTTGAAACATCTGAAAGGAAAAAAGGGTTCATTTGATGCTGTGTACGGTGAAATAGAAAAATGCATACGAACGACAACAGGCACCTTTGAGAAAGGTGTCAGTACGGGATATGCCCACCGTGGAGTAAGATGCAATATTCCACACGTCGTGTCCTGCTTTGCACAACATTATCCTGCAGCTGTTGAGGCAAGTTATCCCCCCTCCTCTGGCAGTGCACGGATGAGGGTGTTCTTGTTTGTTCGAGGATTTTTCGACCAGCAAGTCGCCTCCCCAAAGCATCCCAAATAATTTCAATGGGGTTTAGATCTGAAGAACGTGCTGGCCATACGAGACATTGAATACCCTCGCTGACTAGACAACCCTGAACAGCGAGTGTTCGATGACATGGTGCGTTGTCGTCCATGAAAACAAGTTTATCACCGCCAGAACCACGGAAAAGGCGAACATAAGGCAATAGAACTTCATCAATATATCGCTGGCTGGTCATAGTCCCAGTTGCAATCACATGTAGGGGCGTGCGGCCATTGATCATGATGCCGGCCCATACCATGATACTGCATGTCGGATATCGGTCCCTTTCCTGGATATTTTCTGAACGATAAGCAGTACCACTCTCACGTCAGATCAGTTGGACCGATGACAGACTGAACCTACTCTCATCTAAGAATAGTACGCAAGCCCAGTCCTGTTCGGCCCAATTGCGATGCTCATAACACCATTGCAAACGGGAGGTACAGTGCAGTCTGGAGAATGGAACACACACAACAGGTCTGCGGGCATATGGTCCTATTTCTCCCAAACGTCTGGCTACAGTTTTTCGGGAGATCCGCTGTCCTGTGATAGCAAGAAACTGATTTACCACCTGCTGAGCTGTGGTGCGCCAGTCCCTTTTTGCCGATAGGGTGATGTAACTGTCTCCTGCAGGCGTCGTACTTCTAACACGACCTCCCCCGTGACGCTTGCTACACATTCCAGATGTTTTAAATGCTTGCCACAACCTTGAAACAACGCTGTGGGCGAAGTCGAACTCCGTAGCAGCATCTGTTATTTTTCGTCCTTCTTCGATCTTTCCAATAATACGGCCACACGTAAAATCATCTAAGTGATATCGGGAAGACATACTGAAAATTTCAAGCTCATCAATTAAATTTTTCCCGTAAAACTTTCACTTGGAACAACAACTGTCCACAGGCGTCAAATCCATTAAATCTCTTATCAGCGCTTTCACGTGACGAACAGGAGTAGAAATGAAAAATTTGCATACGCACACCTCTTCTTACTGTATCCCTCACTTATTCTAATTTTCCACATTTTGCTTCCTTTCGTTTTGCGGTTGCTATATTTCGTTTTGCTGTTGCTATAGTGTCATCCGTCCTTAGCAATTGTCCAGCAGTTTATGCATCCACTCTATCTTACTGTTGCGATTTCTGTTGTGAGCAGTGTAATTAAATTCTCAAACTTTCCCAAACTTGCAAAAATCACTATGATGCCAACATTTCTCAAAATTTGTTGCAAAGCGCTAAGATATGGGTATTTCTCATGTATAATATGAAAATTCTTGTAGACGTACTATGGAAATTTCCCAAAACTAGGGAAACTTTTAACCAAAAGCTTTTGATTCTCAAACTCGTCAAAAGTCGCCTTGCTGTCATCAAGTTTGTTAAATGTGTCATCACACGTAACAAACAAACAGAAATACCTTTGACCTTCCTTATAATATTAATATAAAACTCTTAGTCACATTCATAAACAAAAAAATATTATCTTGAGTAAAATAAATCCTGGTCTTAAACTCTCTACAAAGAAACAAACTGTAATTATAAATTGAAAACCTCTCTTTGGCACTAATGAGTAGTCTGCAAGGAAGAAAATACTTGTGACACAAGGAATCGCAAAATATGGAATTAAAAACTTTTTTCGTCAAACTTTTTCTCTTAAATTCACCTGAAGACGTAGGATTATTTCAACTGAACCAGAAAAAAATATTGTCCCTGTTACTCAATAGATAGAGCGTAGACTGGTCAGGCGAGGATTCGTAGTTTGAATCGCGCTTTGGACATAAGTTTTTATACAAACGTTTCAATTCTGCGCTATTGCCTACACTTGATCACATTACACTTGCGAAAGGTCTTATACTCGTATATCAGATACTTTTTCAAATGAGACAATAACAAATTTATATTACAATTTCTTGCATCTAGCTGTATTTAATCTTTAGATTAGTATTTAATCATTCGATAAATATTTAATCTTTAAATTAGTATTTAATCTTTCGATTAGTATCTAATGCTTTTATCACTATTTTATCCTTTGCAGGTAGTTGTATTTAATATTTCGAGTTGTATTTAATCCTTCGATGCAGGTGGTTGTAGTTAATCTTTCGATTAATGCATGCTAATTCTGACCTTATAAAGATGGATCATAAAGCCCTTGAAACAATTATAGTCACTTAATTTTTTACTCACAGAGAGATATTCACTTTTGCAAAAGAGACAATAATAAATTTATAAATCATGTTCTTTGTATTTGCTTGCAGCTGCATTTAGTTTTCCAATAAGTATTTAATCTTTCGATTAGCATTTAATTTCGATTACTATTTAATCCCTCAATGCAGGCAGTTGTATTTAATACAAATTAATACACTCGGATTCTGACCTAATAAAAATGACTCATAAAGTCCATAGAACAATTGCAATCACTTATTTTTTGCAAAAGAGACGACACATTTTGAATACAAATTTTTTCTTTTTCCATGTAGTTGTATTTAATCTTACGATTAGTATTTTATTTTTGGATTAGTATTTAATCCTTCCATGCAGGGTGTTGTATTTAATCTTTCGATTAATCCACGCTGATTCTGTCCTGATGATGGATCATAATGCCCTTGAAACAATTATTGTCACTTAATTTTTACAAAGCAGATACTCACTTTCGCAAAAAAGACAATACTAAATTTAGAACACATATTCCTTGTATTTGCATGTAGTTGTATTTAACTTTTCCAGTAGTATTTAATTTCAATTACTATATCTATAGCGAAGGACCATATATAAGGCGAAAGGGCGATGTCATATCTTGTTTATTACAGAAGCATTTATAGAAGAGAAGTTTGTTTACAGGAACTTACTAACTATATTTACAAGTTATTTACATAGCATGGGGCTACATCATTACGCGCGTGAACGTAGTCATCCGAATACGAATGTCCGTATCGTTCTGATAAGAATATCTGGGACTGGTTTTATGAGCCAGTGCAGGAGCGCTGCGCATGCGTTGGATGCAAAGCATACAGTCTCAGAAGATCAAATAGCTGTGGAGAGTTTTATGTTAATCCTTGATCTGGAAGCTTTATGCAAATCGCTGGAAAAGTGTCGCCATAAATCCTTTGATGCAAGCTGTTTTATTTCATCTTTCGATTAGTATTTTATCCTTTGATGCAGGCAGTTGTATTTAATCTTTCTCCTCGCTGATTAATTCACGCTGAATCTGACTTCATGAAGAAAGCTCATAACGTCCTTGAAACAGCCTTAGTAACTTTATTTCATGTACCTGCAAAGAAGTACAAAACATTAACATTCTTACTAGCAGTAGTTATAGATATTATAACAAATTTAGATATCGAAAGGTCTAATTTTAATATATTCATAAATATATAAATAAAATTTAATGCGAAAATTAAAAATTTGCACATAAGCATTCTCTCATCCCCGTTAAACCTATTCCTCGTTTAATGTCACTCTTCGCGACAATGAACGTAAGAAAACCTCACATAGCTAGAAATTCCAAAACTTACACAAGAGCACAATATGTTACAATTACAGCGTATAACAATCAAAAATCGGATATTCATGATTTAAATCCCAGATCGAACTAAAGTTCTTTACTGATAATCTGTTGATTTGCTATCTTCTGACTTTACAAACAAGTGTATCATTTTATGAAAAGTCTTATTTTTAGAACCTTTGCAAGAGACAACAGCAAATTCAGATATTGGGAATGTTCAATTTTGAAATTTTCAAAAAACAGTATTATAGGGTAAGCAGGGGTAAGAGTGCGCATCGTGTAAGGATGTGAACATCTTAATGTCACGTAGTGCCAGCAGCAAATGCTTACTATGACAAAAGGCCATCAAGTGGTTGGTTGACCGGGAAGAAGCCAACCATTGTACTGTTTCTTGTTATAGCTAAAGAAGGGATAGTTTGATCTTTCTGTGATTTTTGAAATTTTCCATATGATTTCTGTAGTATCTGCCCAAAGTTCATTGAGGGACAGAAAGGTAAGCTTTTTGCTGAAACTTAATCCATATATTAGCTAAGTATTTACAGCGAATATGATAAGTACCCATAAATTCACAAGTCAAATACTCCGTTCAATACACGTCACTGCCGTCGGGTAAGAACACGCACCATTACAGTGCACGCTCTTTTACTACAACGGGTTGACTAACATAATTTAAATATCCTATGACGTATTTATTTAGTATTATAACATAGATAAGTGTAATATATAATTTATGCCATATTATATGTACGTGCATTATAAAACGTGTATTATAAAAATCATCACAGTATGTCAAGAGTACGCCAACGTACCGCATACGTTCAGTTGTGATCAACGGAACGGCAACAAATCATTCTTTCACATGAGGGTAGAATGAGCCTGCGAAGGATCGCTGAACTATTGGGTCGTGATGTGAGCACAGTTCAACGGTGTGTGTTACGGTTCGTGAGAGACAACGAAACGACACAAAGATCAGGTAGTGGAGTTTCCAGGTCTGCCACACCACGTGAAGATCGTATGCTTCTGAGAAGCGTTGAGCGGAACCGTTTAGCACAGCAACCGTATTACAACAATATTCATCCCACACTACAGATAACGTGGTTTCGACGCAAACAATTCGAAACAGTTTGCATGACGCAAGACTCCGAGATAGAGGACCTTTTCAACACCTACCGTTTCAACATCTTCACCGGCTACCTCGCCTCCAATGCTTTCAAATAGGACGCAATTGGTCGACAGAATGGCGGAACATTCTGTTCACGGATGAATCACGAGTCTGTTTTGGTGTGCCAGATGGCCGTACTCGCGTATGGCGAAGCTTTCAACAACGCCAGCAGAAGGCTTTTTCTAACAGTCGCCACACAGTCCCCCTAAGTGGTACCATGGTTTGGGGTGGTATAACATTTGATGAACCAACACGTTTAGTCCAAGTTTCTGGCAGTATCACGGCACAACAGTACGTCTCAGATATTGTGAGTCCTGTGGTATAGCCATATCTGTTAGCTAGGCCTGGGCTGCCTTTTCCGCAGGATAATTCCTGGCCACATACTGCACGGGTAACGATGAATAGTCTACAAGTCTTTGATATCCTACCTTGGCCAGCATATTCTCCGGATTTATCGCCAATTGAGCATATGTAGAACATCATGGGTCACCAATTAAAAGAACTCCCAATGCCAGCAAACATGTTCAGTTACAAGCCCAATTGCATGCTGTGTGGAATACCATCCCTCAGCACACCATTGACTATCTCAATGACAGGATGCTTCGTCGTATTCAATCCTACATAGCCGTTCGCGGTGGGCCTATTCCATATTGATCTAATGTCAATAAAGTTCCATGCTTTCATTCTCCAGGTGAGATTTTTTGATCATATGCACATCTCCATGTTACAATTATATTCTGTAAATTTCTTAAGGATACATCAATTTCTTCATGGAGTTGCGATTTCAGCTGTGAGTAGTGTAATTCATCAATAGAGAAATACTGAAGAGCTCGCTGTTTAATGGCCTGGTGGCCAAATGTCCGGCATTTGTCAACTACACAAAGCTTATGACTTTTTATGCCTATGTACTTATCCAAAATATAAATATAATATATGAATTATAAGTATAATATAGAAATATTATACTTATATTGAATATTTTATAATTATATTATTAACATAAAATAAATAGTATACTTCATATATCGTAGTTTTTGTTCTTAAGATGGGGACATATAAGAGGAAGTAACATAGTTTTCACTGAAACGAAAGAAGTATGGACAAGTCCTTACAGTCCTGGTTGCAGTCTTTCTCTCCCTCGCAGCATCGCGTGCAGCTTCCTATGTGCGCATGCGCACAACAGTCAAACACCACGGTGTTTGACTGTTGTGCGCATACGCACATAAGAAGCTGCACACGAGGCTGCGAGTGAGAGAGAGCACTGTTGCTCCCGCAGTGCCTATATACGAGCCGCCACTACCTAGTTGGTCTCTTCGTAAACAGATTGTGGGTGAAACTGGTTGGCCGTTTCAAGCCATAACGTTCAATGAACATGCCGCTGGCTGCACGTGACTTTAGGAATAGGTGAAGCAGATTCAGTGTGGAGTTCCCCCTCCTCCTCGAGAACGAACATAACCAAAACACATCGAGCTACTGTCACAAGTGTTGTCAAATACTATCTAATAATAACCTAACGAGTCTGAAAAATTCGTCAAATATTAATAATAATCTATTCAGCTGATAATTTAGCTGCTTCACTTGACGAGCCGCCACTGAAGCATGCAGAAAAAGAACACGATGATTATTGCAAGAAATTGGTTGATAGATTTTATGAGTTAATTGCTCGTAAGTTTATAGAGAAAACTCAGTAAGAAGTCAGTGAGAATGACTCCAAGCTTCTTTAAAAATTAAATTAGTTGTACTGCGGAACAGACAGCTTCCGTTTATCGCAAGCTAGTGAAACGCAGACTCACAAAATTGACTAAGATCAGCCAAGGTCTAGCAAGGCTTTTATCTAGCCTAAAAATTCAATATGTCAGTATTGTGAGGATATTTAAATTGATCTACCAACAATTGTTTGAATTCAGTGAAAAGAATGTCAAGAGTGGTGACACAAGGCTTGCTCATCTTGGGAAATGGGTAAAATTTTGGGATTTATGTAAAGTAAGTAAAGACGTAACGCTAAAAAATCAATAGTAGAATAGTTTTAAGTAATCATGTACGATGCTTACTTAGCCTACATATTTTAGGAATATACGAATACTAAACACGCGAACACATACTCTTAGGCAGAAAGCTGAGTACTCTTGCACGACATGCATTCTAAAGAGTGCATATTTCAGTTATGCCAATAAAGCGATTTCAATGAAATGTTATATATCATTTTAATCAAAAACAACAAATCTAATGAGTTTCAGAAATCCAGTTCTAAAAGAGTTGATTTTTTACTGTTTTCCTAGAATTTCTCTTCCTTTTTCTACCCCTTTCTTTATATCCCTTTCTTTCTTTTTCTATCCATTTTTCTCTAAACTTTTTCCCCCTTTCTTCTTTATCTCTAATCGTAGCTCTTTCTGTGAATCTCTATCTTCCTCTTTCTCGCTTTTCTCTTCTCTCTCTCTCCTTCTTTTCTTTCCTCTTTTTCTTTGCTATTTTTTCTTTCCTCTTTTTCTTTGCTACTTTTTCTTTCTCGCTTTTCTTTTATTACTATATTTTTCCCTTTTCTTTTTTTCTGTTATTTTCTTTCTCTCATTCTTTATCCCTCTGTCTCTCTCCCTCTTTTCTCCTTCATTCCCTCTCACTTTCTCGCTCCCCTTCCCTCTCTTTTGATCTGCATTACCTATCATGCTTTATTTTTCTTTCATCTGTTTAGCTCGCTTTTTTCTCTCACACTTTATCTCTCTCTATATATCTATCTATCTATCTATCATCTATCTGTCTATCTCATCTTTTCTCGCCTTTTTTTTACTCTTTCTTTTTATATATCTCTCATTTTTTCGCCTCTTTTCTCTCTTACTCTTTGTCATTTTTTCTCACTTCTTCCTTTCTACATATATGCCGAGTTTTTCTTACCCTATCCTCTCTTTCTGAGTTATTAATCTAAATGAAATTAGGTAACAGTTATGGTGATAAGACACAGTTATGGTGATAAAATACAGTTATGGTGACAGTTTGATAAAACACAGTTATAGTGACAGTTTGATAAGACACAATTATAGTGACAGTTTGATAAAACACAATTATAGTGACAGTTTGATAAAACACAGTTATGGTGACAGTTTGATAAAACACAGTTATGGTGACAGTTTGATAAGACACAGTTATGGTGCAGTTTGACAAGATACGCAAAGTCATACACTCTAAAAATAAACGAGCAATATTCTTTCATTACGAGCTGCATTCCCATTGCAAAGTAAAAACTCTACTTATCCTTTTGAGTGAAAATCACTTCTTTCCTTGAACGATAAAAAAAATCACTTCTCTTACAGCTGTTGCATTTCACTTTGAGTTGAAATTTGGTTCTTAAATTCATAGTTTATCACCCAATGAAAAAAGCAAAATGGATTTCATATATTAAGAGTTTAAGAGCTTAAAACTAACTCTGTCATGAAAAGAGCAATTATTCGCTTTAAAATGAACGAATAATTCAACTGTCGACAGTTGTGAAATAATTAAACCAAAATGAATGATGTGAATTAATTTGCCACTCGCTTTGTTCAAAACGATTATTGGCTTGGTAATTATCTTTTCGTGCACACAATTATCTTTTCATGCACAACATTATCTTTTCATGCACACTATTATCTTTTCGTGCACAAAATTATCCTTTCATGCGCAAAATTATCTTTTCATGCACAAAATTATATTTTCGTGCACAAAATTATATTTTATGTATAAAATTATCTTTTCATGCACAAAATTATCTTTTCGTGCACAAAAACACTGATTTCTCAACAACTGTTCAATATAATTGAATAAATTTATTTAGGAGACAGCATCAAAACACATGAATACAAATTGAAACATCAAATATGAGTACATACAATACAAAACTAATTATGAAACAATTTGCCACTACCACATCAATGTCAACCCAGTTTCTAAACGACCTCGCCACCTCAAAGGTTCTTTCCAACTGATACTCCAAAGCCTTAAAATTGTTTTAATAAACACCGAATTAAATCTTGAATCGCAGATGTTGGTAGGGAAGCGTAGTTCATACTCAGCGCTTGCACTACTTATTGTCACGTATCTAAAGATAATTTTAGATAGCAGTATTGGAAATTTGATGAGGACAGTACATAACTTTTCCTACAAACTCAAAATCATTTTCTCCTTCTTCCTTTCATAATTCATAAAATTAAGTTTAATTTCACACAATAACGCAGCGAATAGAAGTATTTTCAAACGCGAAAAAATAAAATGTCTCGAGAACGGTGAATCCTAGAATTACCGGGTTGGTCTTATAATTTTCGTCGTTAAATATTAAGTATCAAATAAGAAGTTAATTGATTTGACCATACTTTAGCTTCAATTTCAAATTTTGACAATATTTGCGAGCCATTTCTCAAAACAGACAGGGATTTTTTACCAAATCGTACCAAAATCTAATCTGCACCAGGATATTTCACATGTGATTTATCTACCACATTTTGTGAAATTTGGTCAATTAGTCAACTAGAGAGGATACACACCTTTTGAATGCCATTTCGTAAAAAAAGTTGAGTTCTTTTCTTGCGAATCGTAGCAAAATCTAATCAGCACCAGGGTAATCCACAAGTGACTTAGATACCAAATTTTGTGAAATTTAGTCTGTTAGTTTACCGACTATAGTGAATGCATACATTGAACAGCCACGCACATATACATCACGAACGAAAATTCGAGTTGAGATTATTGGCACGATTCCAATACTTTCCCTATACATTACCGTGCATTGCAGGAAAAGTAAAAACCTGATGTAGGCAGCACATGACTTTCCCTGCAGAGTCAAATTCATATTTTCTTTATTTCTTTAATAATTCATTAGATTGAGTTTAATTGAAACAAATAACACTAATAACTTTGTATTTTTAATTCAATTTTTGTTTTTATTTGGTAATTGGACATTTTTCCGAAATCGGCGTAACAAAAATGCAAGAAATCTCAAATATCTTGAGAACGGTTAGTCCTAAAGTATAATGGAGTGTATTATATTATTTTCCTCTTAAATAATTGCGTATAGAACAAGAATTTAATTGATACATTTGAGCATACACTACTTAGTCTTTTTTTTTAGATTTTGGCGATTTTGGTAGGCCATTTCGTAAAAAAAGGAAGGTTGTTCTTTTCCCAATCGTACCAAAATCTAATCAGCGTCAGAGTATCCCACAAGTTAACTTCTCTACCAAATTTGTGAAATTTGGACAATTAGTAGTTTAGCTGGAGTGGATACATGAAATTTTGGGGAGCCATTTCGTAAAAAAAGGCGGGATTTTCTTTTCCGAATCGTACCAAATTCTAATCAGCATCAGAGTATCCAACAAGTAAAAAAAAGGCGGGTTCTGTTTTTACGAATCGTACCAAAATCTAATCAGCACCAGGATCACATCTAAGTGACCTACCAAATTTTATGAAATTCGGTTCATTAGTTTTTTAGTTAGAGTGGATACATACATTGAACAGATATACAGACAGACACACACACAGACATCACGCTAAAAAAAATTTTTTTCGTATTCTAGAGGTCTCAAAACGTGTAGATCCGTCGAAAACTCGAGTTGCGATTTTCGGCATGATTCCAATACTTTCCCTATACATTACCATGTATTGCAGGGAAAGTAATAAGTCCAGTTACCAAATGAGAACGAAAATTGAATTAAAAGTGCAAATTCAGTATAATTTCAAATAAGAAAATAAATTTAAGTCTGCAGGGAAAGTCATCTGTTGCCCACATCAGATTTTTTCATTTTAAGAGTGTGCTAGTAATATTCATAACTTAAATTAAAGGAATTCCAAAATAGATATACATCATGCAAAGTCCGCTTCGACGATAACAGCTTGCAATTTCGTTCCAATAGCTCAACGGTTGAACATCAGCTGACCAGTTCGGAGATCCAGGGTTCGATTCCCGGTTGGAGCAGCATGGTTCTTTACAATATCACAAACTGTTTTCTCAGTTTTAAATTACATTATTTTTATAGCCTCATATTAAACAATATAAACTTAGTATTTACAGTCTGCCAGCTGGAAGCTTGACCCCGCGATAGGCAGCTTTATCCCCTAAATAATTGAGAGGTTGGCATCTAAAGCCCCCAGACATGCTTTGAAATTATTGAAATCAACACAAAAGGGAAAGTATCATGATGAGTTAAAAAAACAAAGACTCTATTTAAACGAATCTACATGTTTAGAGCATGTTTGAATGCGAATCAACCAGTATTACTGTCTCATATGTATTATAATTGTTTTCACGAAAATTCTCGAATTCGAGATTTTAATGGCAATATAAAAACTCCTGAACACGTTTTGGCTATTTTTGAAGTGATGCCTGTCTATCAGTATGTCTATGATCGATATCTTGTGTACACGATAACAACCACAAATATTAATGGATTTTCACGGAATTTTATACTCGGCTTTGTTATCAAAAAACTGGAACAAGATAGAATTTTTACTTTCCCTGCAATACATGGTAATGTATAGGGAAAGTATTGGAATCATGCCGAAAATCGCAACTCGAGTTTTCGACGGATCTACACGTTTCGAGACCTCTAGAATACGAAAAAACTATTTTTAGCGTGACGTCTGTGTGTGTGTCTGTGTGTCTGTCTGTCTGTGTGTCTGTCTGTCTGTCTGTGCAGATTTTGTATCCACTGTAACTAAAAAAGTAATTGACCGAATTTCATAAAATTTGGTAGGTAAGTCACTTGTGGGCGAATCTGGTGCTGATTAGTTTTGGGTATGATTCAGGATAAAAGAACCCGCCTTTTTTTGCGAAATGGCCCGCAAAAGATTGTACCCACTCTAGCTGAAAATCTAATAAACCGAATTTCACAAAATTTGGTAGATAAGTCGCTTGTGGGTCACCCTGGTGCTGATTAGATTTTGGTACGGTTCGGAAAAAAATAACCTGCCTTTTTTCTGCAAAATGGCCCGCAAAAATTGACAAAATCTAAAATAAAAAACTACGTATGCTGAAATATATCAATTAAATGCTCGTTTTATACGTAATTTTTAACGAAGAAAAGTATAAGACCAACCCTATTACACTAGGACTAGCCGTTCTCGATATATTTTTGTTTTTTTGTTTTTTTCTCTACGCCACCTTTGAAAATGAATCCAGTTACCAAATGAGAACGAAAATTGAATTAATAGTGAATTAAATTTAATTAGAATAAGAGAATGTATATATAAGTCTGCAGGGAAAGTCATGTGCTGCCCACATCAGATTTTTACTTCCCCTGCAATACATGGTAATGTATAAGGAGAGTATTGGAATCATGTCGAAAATCGCAACTCGAGTTTTCGACGGATCTACGCGTTTCAAGACCTCTGGAATACGAAAAAACCACTTTTAGCGTGACGTCTGCGTGTGTGTCTGTGTGTCTGTCTGTCTGTGTGTCTGTGTGTCTGTCTGCCTGTCTGTCTGTGCAGATGTTGTATCCACTGTAACTAAAAAATTAATGGACCGAATTTCACAAAATTTGGTAGGTAAGTCACTCGTGGGCGATTCTGGTGCTGATTAGTTTTGGGTACGATTCAGGATAAAAGAACCCGCCTATTTTTGCAAAATGGCCCGCAGAAGCTTGTATCCACTCTGACTATAAAACTAATGGACCGAATTTCACAAAATTCGGTAGATGAGTCATTTGTGGCTCACCCTGGTGCTGATTAGATTTTGGTATGATTCGGAAAAAAATAATCTGCCTTTTTTTGCAAAATGGCCCGCAAAAATCGTCTAAAGAACTACGTAACCTCAAATATATCCATTAAATGCTTGTTTAATACGTAATTTTTAGCGATGAAAAGAATTAGACCAACCCCATTACATTAGGACTAGCCGTTTTCGAGATATTTTAGTTTTTCGTATTTTCTCTACGCCACCTTTGAAAATAAGTCCGGTTACCGAATGAGAACGAAAATTGAATTAAAAGTGAAATAAATTTAATTAAAATAAAGAGAACGTGGATATAAGTCTGCAGGGAAAGTCATGTGCTGCTCACATCAATTTCTTTCTATACGAGCGAAAACTTTGAAGTTTATTCGAAATTTTATATTTTCCTAACATAACAGCATGCGACAAAATTTGCCATAATCGTACATAAAAGGGTTTATTTACGGCTCAATGATAGCGAGATTTAATAGTTTTATTGTTGTGAAAAATAGCCGCGATACAATTTTTTTGTTCGTGACACCATTAGCCCCACCCCCCACCCCCGAGGGTTACATTGTCAAATATGATATTAATAGAAATATTTTTTCAAGCCCTTTAAATTGAAGAGTAACGCGCTATATTTGTAATCATTCGGACCCACGATATCGATTTTTCAAATTTTTTCTTGTAAAATTTGAAAAATAAAAATTGATTTTGATATGAGAAAGTCGAGTTGAACCACACGCCAGTTAATTCAATTTAAATTAATTGAATTTAATTATTATGAATTATTATGAATTTATTGAATTAATTCAATGAATTCATAATTAAAATTAATAATAATAAAAAATTGTTGACAATGCCTACAGGAAAAATCTGATGTGGCAGCACATGACTTTCCTTGTATAATTCAGTGTATTTATTACTTTTACATTAAAAACAAAATAGGTTATTCCTATAGTAGGTACTTATATTTTTTCCAAGATATTGAATTTTCTTCAAATAGTCGTTATTTTCATTGATTTAGTGTCATTTTTATCTATTTGGCGAGATTTTCTTTGATTTGGTAATGTTTAAAAAGTCGCCAAGTTGGCAACATTCCGCCAAATTTGTCGCCAAAATCTCGCCAAGCGTTATGGACGAAGAAATAATTTATTCTTATAGCAGGTAAGTGACTATTGGCGTTCAAATACAAAAGTATTACCCAAAGTATTTTTTTTTTCATGAAGGGAACGAGCTAGATCCACGAGAATGATGTCACCAAATTTATCGCATGATATTACATATGAAAAGTAAACGTATTTCTCAATAGGAAATATTTCTTTTCATTTTATATAATTTTTTGATATATTTTTTTTAAATGTTCAATATCTCGAGAACGGTTCATGCCAGCGTTCTCAAATTTGTGGTAATCGTTTTCTAATGAAGAATTATATAAGAAATGTCTATTTGTGTAACTGTATTAGAAGTTTTGATTATTTGATGATTTTTTCAAAATTTCACTCGAAAATTTAGGGGGGTTCTTAACATTCGATTGCGCATAAAAACAATAGGATTCCAGTATTTACAGATTGTAATTTTTGTACCAAATTTCGTTCGAATTGGTCCATTCGTTCGTCAGTTATCATCTCCACAGACTCACTGACACACACACACATACTTTCACACACACACACACAGACAGACATCCCCTCAAAAATGTTCGATTCGTGTTCAGGAATGCTTGAAACGCGCTCTCCCGTCGAAAACTCAAATTCGAATTTTCGACCCCGTCACAATACTTTCCTTACACATTATTGTATATAAGGAAAGTAAAAATCATTTTCATGTACTTTTTATTTAAAAGTGAGTGGCATCTTTTATAGAACGTTTCTATGTACCGTTCTCGAAATATCGCACACATTTTATCTACAATAAAAGATATTTAAAAAATCTGATGTGGGCAGCACATGACTTTCCTTATATAATGTAATGAATTTACTACTTTTACAGTAAAAAAATGGGTTTTTCTTATAGTAGATACTTATATTATTTCCAAGATATTGAATTTTCGACAATTAGTCGTCATTTTCATTGATTTAGCTTCATTTTTATCCATTTGGCGAGATTTTTGTTAATTTGGCAACATTTCAAAAAGTCGCCAAGTTGGCGACATTCCTCCAAAATCGTCGCCAAAATCTCGCCAAGCGTTATGGACGAAGAAATAAGAAATTCTTACTGCAGATAAATGACTATTGGCGATCAAATACAAAAGCATTACTCAAAACATCTTTTTTCATGAATGGAACGAGCTAGATCCACGAGAATGATGTCACCCATTTTATCGCATGGTATTACATATGAAAAGTGAACAAGTTTCTCTATAGGAAATATTTTTATTTTACTTTATATAACTTTTTGATAATTTTTTTAAAAATGTGCAATATCTCGAGAACGGTTCATGTTAGCGTTCTAGAATTTATGTCAATCGTTTTCTAATGAAAATTTACATAAGAAACGTTTATTTGCGTAACTTTATTAGCGGTTTTGATTTTTTAAATATTTTTTCAAAATTTCATTCGAAAATTTAGGGGGGTTCTGAGCATTCGATTACGTATAAAAACAATAGGCTTCCAGTGTTTACGGATTATGATTTTTATACCAAATTTCGTTCGAATCGGTCCTTTTGTTCCTAAGATATCGTCTCCACAGACTCACTGACACACACACACACATATTTTCACACACACAGACATCACTTCAAAAATGTTTGATTCGTGATCAGAGATGCTTGAAACGTGCTCTCCCGTCGAAAACTCGAATTCGAATTTTCGACCCCGTCACAATACTTTCCTTATACATTATGTATATAAGGAAAGTAAAAATGTTATTCCTATAGTAGATACTTATATTCTTTCCAAGATATTGAATTTTCTTCAATTAGTTGTCATTGATTTAGCGTCATTTTTATCCATTTTGCGAGATTTTCGTTAATTTGGCAGCATTTTAAAAAGTTGGCGACATTCCGCTAAATTCGTCGCCAAAATCTCGCCAAGCGTTATGGACGGAGAAATAAGTTACTCTTACAGCAGATAAATGATTATTGGCATTCAAATACAAATGTATTACTCAAAGTATCTTTTCTCATGAATGAAACGAGCCAGATCCACAAGAATGATGTCACCTAATTTATCGCATGATATTATATATGAAAAGTTAACATTTTTCTCAGCAGTTTATATTTTCTTTTAATTTATAGGATTTTTTGATAAATTTATTTGAAAAATATCCAATATCTCGAGAACGGTTAATGCTAGCGTTCTAAAGTTTATATCAATCGTTTTCTAAGGAAAAATTACGTAAGAAATTTCTATTTGCGTGACTTTATTAAAGGTTTTGATTTTTTGGTGACTTTTTAAAAATTTCACTCGAAAATTTAGGGGTGTTCTGAACACTCGATTATGTTTAAAAGCAATAGGCTTCCAGTATTCACGGATTGTGATTTTTGTACCAAATTTCATTCGAATCGCTCCATTCGTTCGTGAGATATCGTCTCCACAGACTCACTGACACACTCACACACACACACACAGAGAGACATCACCTCAAAAATATTCGATTCGTGATCAGGGTTGCTTGAAACGTGGTCTCCAGTCGAAAAGTCGAATTCGAATTTTCGACCACATCACAATACTTTCCTTATACATTATGTATATAAGGAAAGTAAAAATGCATTCACAATTACCAAATATGTAAATGCTTTATAAATACTTGTAACCTAAAATAAATAAACATCATTCTTTAAGAATTATCGCAAGCCATTCTCGAGATTATAGAAATTTTATTATTACTCGAGGAGTGCTATAATAAATCACATTATGTGACCTTCCTCGCTAACGAGAAAAATTTTATTGATTTTGAACGAGATTTCGACGATGTGAGCCAGCCCAGTGGTTAGCGCGTAGGGATTGCACTGAGACGACCCGACTCTCCCCAAACTGCCCCCGTGTTCATGCAGAGTAAGGATATATATTAAATATGTAGGTCCGTAAGTCCATCCGAAAGGTTGGTTTTAGGGGAAGGAGGGTACGGTTTCGGTCTAAATTATGTGGCACTTCCCGGTCGTCCATATAGATATTTAACACCTTCGGGTAAGTCGGACGGTCTGGGTCGCAGAAAAAGGAAAACGAAATTTGTATAAAAGAGAGGTCAAACTTCATTTTTGTTTTCGTACAATTTGTTTTCCTGCAAAGTGTTCTAATCTATAAGCAAAATCAAGAGTCCCATACTTTGCACCACTAATCCCCACCTTTGCAATATTAAAAAAAAAATGTCGGAAATGTCATTTTACAAGTTCAGCGCAATCTGATAGAAAAATATCATTAATGGTTATGCTGATAAGGATCGTAAAAAAAAAAAATTGTCGTATCCAGGAAGTGACATATTTTCGATTATGAATGTTATCGGAATGATGGATTTGACATCATCGTCAGATATGAGCTGTATTCTGTTAAACACGAAAGAAAATGATGTCATAAAAAAAAAGTCAAGGCCAACGGTGAGGAAACTCCGGCATGCAACACAGTTTCATTCACCCTCCATATCTTGTTGAATTATTAACACAGTACAAACGAAAATTAAATAATAAATCTAATATGGGCAACAAGTAACTTTCACTACAAATTAAAATTCATTTTCTTATTTTTACTTTCCTTATATACAATAATGTATAAAGAAAGTATTGTGGCGGGGTCGAAAATTCGAATTCGAGTTTTCGACGCAAAGCACGTTTCAAGCACCCCTGATCACGAATCGAACATAATTGAAATGATCTCTCTCTCTCTCTGTGTGTGTGTGTGTGTGTCAGTGAGTCTATGGAGACAATAACTGATGAACGAATGGACAGATTCGAACGAAATTTGGTACAAAAATCGCAGTCTGTGAATACTGGAAGCCTAGTGTTTTTATACACAATCGGATGTTCTGAAACACCCCCCCCCCCCTGAATTTCCGAGTGATATTTTGAAAAAATCATCAAAAAATCCAAACCTCTAATAAAATTACGCAAATAGTCATTTTTTATGTAATTTTTCATTAGAAAACGATTGAGATAAATTTTAGAACGCTAACATGAACCGTTCTCGAGATATTGCACATTTTTTCAAAAAATATTATCAAAAAATCATATAAAAAAAGAAATATTACCTATTGAGAAACATGCTCACTTTTCATATATAATACCATGCGAAAAATTGGGTAACATCATTCTCGTGGATCTAGCTCGTTCCATTCATGAAAAAAGATACTTTGAATAATACTTTTGTATTTGAAAACCAATAGTCATTTATCTGCTGTAAGAATAACTTATTTCTCAGTAAATAACGCTTGCCGAGGTTTTGGCGACGAATTTGGTGAAATGTCGCCATCGTGGCGACTTTTTTAAATGTTGTTAAATTAAAAATAAACTCGACAAATGAATAAAATTTTCAAGGAATTAAATTTTAAGAAATAGAAAATTTAAATTTTTATACGGCCCCCGTACAAAAACATTTCCATGAGTAAAATGTGCCCCATACACTAATAAGGTGATGTACAAAATTTCAGCATTTTATCATAAAAAGTCCCAGAGATATTGGAAAGCAAAAATGCTGAATTTATCCACTTTCGATGCTTCAACATGGGTTCTCAAATGGGAAAAATCATGTCGGCAGATCGCGTTTCAAGGGTCATACACAAATTACGAAAGAAAACAATGATTACATGAATAAATAATTATTTTGCTATTTATTGGCACAAAAGTATCTACACTGTGTAACAATAATAACTTTACACAAAGATTACAAAGCTTGTTCAAAATCTTTTCCATCCATGCCAAAGATCCATTAAAGAAAAGAGGCAGATATTATTTGCATATGATGCATTTCTGAGTTGCGTCATTTGCACTCTTGCTGTAAACATTTGCATTTTAATTTGTGAGTAATTCCTCACCAAATTTGTTTAAACAAATCTCTGGGACTTTTTATTATAAAACGCTGAAATTTGCACATCACCTTATTAGTGTATGGGGTACATTTTACTCATTGGAAATGTTTTTGTACGGGGGGGCCGTATAGAAATTTAAATTTTGTATTTCTTCATATGTAATCGCCTGAAAATTTGTATCAATTTCATAAAATTATGTACCTTTTTATTACTCAACTTTGTAATTTATTATATATGTCTAAGTTCAATATTTAAGGAATAAAAGCCGAGGTCAATGTTTTTGGGACACCCTATGTATATATATATATATATATATATATATATATATATATATATATATATATATATATATATATATATATATATATATATATATATATATATATATATATATATATATATATATATATATATATATATATGTATATATTTTTATATATATATATATATATATATATATATATACATATATATATATATATATATATATATTTGAAATGTAATAATAAGAATTATGTAAAAATAAAAAAAAAATAAAAATACAATTCAAGTAATATTAACATCACCATAGAAGCAAATTCATGGCCATAATGCCGATAAGAGAAAAGAACAGAACCTTCCCAAATTCGATGATTAATCAGAATTAAATTCATCTTCAGGTCTGAGTATTTAATTCTAATTAACCCAAACAAATGCCTGTTTCAGATTAAGCAATATTACATTACTATAAATGCTTAAACTCAGACTACAGGCATCAAAAAATGAAAAAATGAAAAAAGGATGCATTAAGAATATTGTATTACCATGCGGCATGAACCCTTCTACTTCTACCACGTGTATACACGATCAACCTCAACAGCTTAATCTAGAAGCACCGGAATGAACAAGTCGAAATTCTACCAGGGAGGCAGTACGAACGTTCACGGAAATACTCCCAAACCCGTCCAGTGAGTCTAAGCTGGAGACTGGACAAGCAATTCAGAATACAACTTCCCAAACATGCAGAACTGAATATGAATATGAATCAAAGATGAAAATTCCTACTAAACAAGTAATTCATAGGAAAACTGGATAATCGAAAATGCCACTATACACCATTATAAGGACGCTCAAAACGTAGTTTCAATACTGACAAAAGTTACATTTTTTTGCGAAAATAAAATTCAAAACATTAATGTTAATGCATCTTATTTTCCTATTTTTTGAATTTTCTAATGTTTTTGACTTAGTTTATTATTTTTCATTTTTATTTATTTATATAATTAATAAATAATTATATATAATATACACATATATATACATATATATATATATATATATATATATATATATATATATTTCCCCCCCCCCTCTCTCTCTCTCTCTCTCTCCTGTATGTTAGTCACTATAATTGGGAATGTTTTCTAGGATGTTATCGAGTGAAATTTGATACACTGAGTTGATAATTTTAATAACAAACTTGGGGGGATATGCATTATTAGTCGCTGTACTCAATAATTCCATAAAGTGCGCTAATTTATAATATTCATCACAAATTTTATTGATTCTAAGAGCCTGGTTTATTATAATATTTCTAAATACAGATATATGCAGACAAGAGTCAAAATGTTGAATTTTTGATGT